>JAOWBW010000727.1:265468-329530 GCA_026119855.1 Campanula takesimana
TTCTCTTCTTCTTCTTTTGCTCTTCCAAGAAGGCCTTGCAATTACGTTTCCAATGACCAATTCTTGACAATGGAAACAGATTGAATCCTTTGTGAATCAGGTTTGCCTCAGAAGCCTGGCAACATTTGCCTTGCTTATTTTGGGTTTGACAACTTTCTTACCCTTTCCTTTGGCACTAGCCTTCTTCCCATCATGAACCAAGAGCACGGGAGAACCTTTCTCCACAATTTCATCTCTGCAGTCTTGAGCATCCCATGCAAAACTCAGAGAGATTCTTATCCATTCCATGCATGTTATAATCGCATACAAACTGATTATAACTTTTAGGCAATGAATTAAGAATGAGATCCGTGGCTAGCTCCAATGGATTGGATAGCCAAGTTTCTCAAGGTGCTCTACATAACCTTTCATTTAAGAAAGGAGGGACTCACTTGTTGCCCTTCATTCATTTTACTAGTAGTGAATGCAACAATGGTCTTGTACCTCTCTTGCTAGCTTGCTCTTGAAACATGGTTCTCAACTCCACGCCTATCTCATAGGCTTCCAAATGTTCCAAAACTTTGTTGGGAGTTTTGAACACATAGCAGCAAGCATGAGACAACTTAATCTCTAGAATCATTACGATGTTTCTTGTAATTGTCTCTTTCTACCCTAGGGGCAGTAGGCGGTGGTTCAGCGGGGGGAGAGCCCCATCGAGAATGTACAACTTATCTTCTTGCCTAAGAACGATTCTTATGCTACGGATCCAATCCATAAAGTTAGTACATTTCTCTTCGAGCTTATCCTTCTCAAGGATCGATCGCAACGACATGGATTGAGTGTTATTAGTCATTATCTACAAATATGCAAAATTTTCCAAAATTTAATAAGTAACGGTTTTTTCATTAAAGAGATAAATAATGTATTTTCAAACAAAATACTCCACTAAATATATAACCTTCTTATACATCCAATGTATAATATAATTTAATTGGGCTAAGATCCAACTTTAATTTAACTTTTGAGTCACGGAGGCGGACCGCTCAAAACTAAATTAATTAGGTAGACAATCATGTCAATCATATCCCATATGATTCTTAGATCCTTTTATGAGATTCTTTGAGAAATCCAATTTCAAAAGCATGTTTAATCTCATCTTTGCCTAGGCCCAAAACTGTTTGACGCCTAATTAAGTCCAACCATTTTAAACGCATAGAAACCATTCAATTTAATGCACCTTGCGGAGGTAAGCCTAGGGGTGTTCACGGTCCGGTCCGGTCCGGTTTTTGTCTAAATTTCACAAAACCGGGACCAGACCAATAGTGCGGTTTTGTAAAAATTTAGAACCAGGACCGGACCAATACTTTTCAGAACCGATGTCATTGGTCCGGTTCTATTAATCCGGTTCCAGTCCGGTTCTACGGTTCTACCTATATACAAATTTTTCCACTCAAAACAATACATCCGTAAGCCTAAAACTAAAATAATTGAACATAGTGGTCTCAGCTCTCAACAATTCAAAGTCAAAACACATGAAATATTAGGTGCAACTGCAAAGCATGAAGTTAATTATATGGGGAAAAAACAAACATGTGTTTTTGCTTAAATTATAAAATTAATGAAACACTTTCAAAAAAACAACTGTGTATATATAATACTATAGATATCAAGAGATAGAAACAAGTACTACTGTAATACATACATACATATATATATTTATATATATTATGAATATATATTATACTATATATGAATGATTGGTCCGGTCCAGAACCGTGTATATTTTTAAAAAAACCAGGACCGGACCAATTAACCGGTTCTAGAGGATTTTGGAACCAGAACCGAACCAACACTATTGGTTCGGTCCCGTTTTTTATTGGTTCGGTCCGGTTCTATTGGTCCGGTCCGGTTCCTACTTTTTTTTGCACAGCCCTAGGTAAGCCCACATTAAATTAATGAACCTCATCTTGCTTATACATGAATAAAATTAATGCACTTCGCGGAGGCGAACCTACATCAAGATTACCCATGTATAAACAAGTGTTTTAATCATGGCATGGCAAGAAGGACTTAAAACTTTCTTTGAAGGTTCATCACATATAGCATATAACACATTTATGAGCACATAATATAAACATGTTACGCATCAAGTTTAGCCACTAAATTAATCTCATTAATTTAAGCATGATATTTATGTGTCATTAGTTTCTCTATAATTATGAGGATGAGACTATTTCAACTTGGTTATTATCTCCAAATCAAGACAACAAGAAGTGCGGTCGAACTAAGCCATTAGGCAACCGCAATCCCGCACTAATTCAAGAACCAAGAAAGTAGTCCATGTGGCCGAAACTAAGCAATAGATGGTCTCGATGAACGTAGGCCAATTGCATTCACAATTCCACATAGATCTCCAATCATTGAATCAAGAACTTTGTTTCTCAATTTTAGCAATTATGAACTCTTCATAATTCTAACTTCGTTTATCTTTGAAACTTTGATTGCGATCAATTTTGGAAACACAATCTCGATGAACGCAGATTAGCCATCCAAAACTTGAACCAATCTAGGAATCACAAGACTAAAACAAATAGGAAAATCAAACCTCAAAATCCACACACAAACCAAACTACCCAAAACCCATTCCAGATCAGCAAGTCTGGACTGGTTCTGTTACTGGTTTTGTTGAATTTTTCGAAAATTTTAAATTCTGATTTTGAGCAAAATCAGACATTCTGATCTTGGCGTGCGGCGCCAAAAAATACCTGTGCGGTCGCCCAAAACCGTGCGGCCCGCCCAGTATCTTCCGTGCGGTCGCCCGGTTCAATCAGAATGTGAAGAATTTTAAGTTCGAAAATTTTGTCTCAAAATCGTTTTTTCCCCGATTATTAAAACTTTGATCCAATCAAAAATAATAATCAACAATTCTGAATCCACCATAATTTATTTATTGCGATTGAATCGTGCGATTAAAGTTGCAAAACAATAAACCACATAAAATCACATAACACATAAACGTCATATATTCCAATATTCACATCATGCAAGGCACATAAACAATTTATATACACATAACATGATCTTGGTATTGAAATAATCAACATGAACGGGGCTCTGATACCACTGTTGGATTTCGATCAAACATGCGCAGCGGAATTTAGCATTTAAAATTTTGAAACCCAAAGCCATGGATCCGTTCATATGATTAAATCAAATACAACATAAGAATAAATGAATAAACTAACCTTGATGGCTATCAAATTCTCTTGGTCTTTGGTGGAGGTTTGAAGATTTGATCACGATCACAAAGCTTGAACACGAACTTTGAAGATGATGATTTTCACCCTCTAGCGGTATCCACACTTCGAACGAATATCAAAGGAGCTTCTTTGATCTTGGTTGCTAGACCAAATTGTGAAACACTTTCCACAATCAAAAGAACTATATGGAATTTATTTTGTGTATTATTTTGTTCTTCAACCAAGAATGTCTTAGAACAAAATAAACCCTCTCTCAAACTCTTTGAGACTCACAAAATCATTAGCATTGAGTGCTGGCCGAATTTGGTCTTTTATACACAAGTATGACCTATTCCAAATAGGAAACTTGTGTCAAAATCCGTCCAAAATTCGTTTCCTAATCAAATTAGGAATCTGCCACCCGACAGTACTGTGCGGCCGCCCAAAAGCCTCTGTGCGGTCGCACAACTATCTGAAACAAAACTGGTACAAAAACTGAGCTAAGTGTGCGGCCGCCCAGTCCATTATGTGCGGTCGCCCACTTCCCAGAAAGTCCAGAATTTCCAAAATTCCAATGTAGTCCTTTTAAAGATTCGTTCTATTGTGTGTGACCCTCTAGGATTATACTAAGTTGCCAATGGGTTCAAACATGAAACCATAAGATATGATTAGGTTCTAGCAAACCGTCATACCTACCCAATTAGTATAACTAGATACAAGTTCGCATTCCTCTTAGAATATGTCATAATCCTTTTGTCCACGATATCATTGAACACAAGTCATGGTCAAAGAGTCAACTTGTTTTGTTCAATACTTTCTCGATTCCGAATATGTTGATAATCCAAATGACATTGATCCAATCAATTCATTTGAGTCCGGCCGAACATTTCATCAACATCATTCCTACGAGAGGCCCAAGCTTGACATCTCTCCGAAGAGGGACAAATCCATTTAGCTTATTATTCTTCCCTACGTGAATCCGATTATGCCAATCATACCCTTTATAACTACTCGGTTAAAAGTAGCGTTTGAATATGTCAAACATAATGTTCATCAAGTGGAAGACTATAATAACTTCATGTCTAAGGATTCAAATGACATAACTATTATGAGATATATGTATGACATAGTGTAGCGACCCAAAACCCGTTTATATTTATTTTATAATTTTGGAGAGTTTTATTTGACTTATATGTGCATTTTATGTGTTGCATCATATTTTATGAATTGCATATCATACTTGATTATTTGTGTTATTTACTTAGTTAGTAATAATAATGATTAAATGAGTTAAATGGTTAAGTTGAAACTTTAGGGTCCTAATTGAAACTGTAAGTTTAGGGGCTAAAGTGTTAACTTTGAAAGTTGGGTGACCAAGTTGTAAAAATGGGAGAAGATTTTTTGGTTAAAACCACTTTCCCTTCTCTCTTATCTTTCTCTGTATATTTTTCTCCTTCTGCAACATTCCTCCGTAGGTTAAGAAAGAAAAAGGTAAGTTCGACTCATTTCGATTTAATTCTTTTTATTTACTTACCCGTTTTAAAAACTAATTATATAAAAATGATCAGGGTGTCGAGTAGGTCATTTCTAGCCGAACAAAACTTATTTCAGCGATACTTTTTCCGGAACTAGGTAAGTTACTAATTCCCATTTAAATGTTAAATTAGTCATATATGCTATATATGATACTCTTACTTGTTAATTTTGTGATTTGGGTAACATTTGCTATACTTGTAATTTGGGACAAAGGGAGTGTATAGACTTGGTTTATCTGGGTATTGTAATGGTTTAGAAACCATGTTGGAAGTGCTAATGAAAATGTTGTGTAAGTTGCTTAAGTTGGGTAGCATATATGTGTTATGCTTGTGAAACAAAAGGAGTAAATTTTGGTTAAGTTTTTAGGCCTGCCGGGTGATGTGGGCGGCCGCCCAAAAATGGGTGTGCGGCCGCACATCTATCTGAAGGGTTTTCTTCTTGAGACAGAGCATTTTGGGCGGCCGCACAGCCCTGTTTGGGCGACCGCCCAGTTGTCTGAAAAAGTTTAGAGTTTTCAAACTAAGGGGTTTAGAGGTCAATCTTGGTCTAGTTTTTGGGTAGTGTCCTAAAGTACTTAGATGATTGTTATGGATCACTAAAGTGGTAGAATTGGTTCTTTTGTGAACCCAAGTGTTGTGGAATGTTAGTAATGGATTAAATGTCCTTTTATGGACTCTTTATAAGGATTCTTTGTGTGCATCTTGTGATGTATTTGCTTAGTTCCTTCTTGGATTAAATGCCCCGGGTTTTGTTTAGCAAGTATTCATTACTGTGCTTCTTGTTAAAAGTCCAGCTGGTCTTGTTGTGGAGTCAGCCAATGGAAAGATTATAGTGGTACAGGTAAGTCACTATAAGGTTTTCCATTGGAGCTTGTGAGTCAGGCGGTGGGAGAATTATAGTGGCACATAAGCCAAGTTCACTATAAGGTGTCCACTGTGCCTTCTAGTTTCCCCAGTCCAGATTGGCCTTGGATGGGATGAATTGCTCCCTTTGGTGAGTATTTGGGTTATGACTTTGTGTCATATTTCCCTCTCTGGTTACTTGGTTCTATTGGTTATGATTTGGTTTTCGGGATCCCGACGGCTTCAGCTATTTATGCTGCTCAGATGGTTTTCTCTGATGGGTTTCTCAGTTGGTATTCTCATCAGTTATGGTTATTGGTTAAACCTTGGCTTTGGTATCCACCGGAGTGTGGGCAATGTGATATATAACTTGATGTTATGTGCTATATGCTATATGTTTACTTGTTGATATTGTTTCTTTATGATCATCATATCAGCATGTAACGTAGTTGCATTTTAGTAGCTTACTGAGATTTATTCTCACCCTTATTTGTTTACTGTTTTAGATAAAGGCGGGTCCAGGGGATAGGACACTCGGCACGGGAGGACGTTGGTTTGGGTAAGAGTTGGGACTTATTTTGTTGAAGGTTACATTATGTAAATGTAAACCCTTTGGGTAGAGTAACCGTACTTCTTATGGTTCCATCTATTTTGGTAAATGTGGATGTATGTATATTTGTTTAAAAGTTGTAAGCCTTTGGGCTAAGTACTTTCGTTGTGAAAGTGTTTGTAAAGGTTTGTTTCAAGTTAAGTGAAGTCTTTGAACTTCAAGTGTGTTTTTGTTCCACGTTCTAAAAGGACATTTCGAAAAATTTACTAAAAGGTTTCATAACGTCTTCCGTTCGTGTCCCGAGCGTGGGGCCAAGTAGGACCACGGGTACGGGGCGCGACACATAGACCATGACATAAATCTCATAGAGCGGGTCATGTCTAGTACCTTGTTCCAAACAAGTACCCATAAATCTAACATGATCATCCCATGATCATTTAGCCTTTATACTAGTGCTCGACAAGTACTAGGGACGGAGATTATTATAAGTAAACATGAACAGCAATAATAATCAAAACATCTCTTTATTGATATGAAATAAATGATAACAATTACAACGTTTATCAAACGTGCCTAGGGCACCACTACCAACATGTCATCCACATATAATAACAAGATTATGTACCCGTTGTCAGTGTTCTTGAAGTAGCAACAATGATCCGCCTCACATGTGATAAAATCAATGTCATGCATGAATCCATCAAACTTCTTGTACCACTGCCTAGGAGCTTGTTTAAGGCCATACAAGCTCTTAGTCAACCTGCAAACCAGTTCCTCATTACCCTTAGACAAGTATCCCTCTGGTTGTACCATGTAAATTTCTTCCTCCAAATCCCCATGAAGAAAGGTCGTCTTTACATCCATCTGTTCCAGCAACAAATTATCTGCCACTACTATCCCCAGAACCATTCTGATAGTGGTCATCTTCACAATAGGAGTGAAGACCTCGGTGTAGTCAATACCGTATTTTTGCTGAAACCCTTTCACAACCAGTCTTGCCTTGTAACGCTTACTGCCGTTTGCTTCCTCCTTGATCCTGTAAACCCACTTGTTATGCAATGCCTTCTTCCCCTTAGGTAGTTTAATCAACTCCCAAGTGTCATTGGCTTTTAATGAGTCCATCTCATCATCCATCGCAGCTTTCCACTTATTACCAAGTGTACTACGAATAGCCTCCGCATAACACTCCGGTTCACCACTATCTGTTAACAAAAAATAGTAATTCGAAGGAGAATACCTATCAGGAGATCCTCGCAATCTGCTGGATCTGCGCAGCGGAATATCCGGTCCTGGAGTATGTGGTTCATCTTCAGTGACCCCCTGATCTTGGTCATCATGAACCGTCCTGCTCCCACCCGAGTCTGGAATATCTACCTCAATAATCTCTGGTTCCGAACTAATCCCATCAGATGCCCCTTTTTTGTCCTTGTACAAAACCTGTTCATTGAATATAACATCCCGACTACGAATAACCTTATGATTTTGGGCATCCCCCAAAAGGCCTCATACTAATGAAGTGGGTGGATACTATTATATAGCTTGCAATTGTTTCTTAATTGCCGATGTGGGACTTTGGGTTGCCACCCAACACACCTTGCTACTCTAGCAAAGATCACCTATTCCTCCATTAAAACCACTCTTTATACTCATATTCAAAAAACAAACCCACCTAAATCTCCAATTTCGAACCATAAATCTGCAATTATACTCATATTCAAAAAACAATCTGCGATTTTAAACCTTAAATTTGAGATTTGGGCATGAAAGTCGAGGTAGGAGGTCGAAGGAGGGCGAAGGTCAGAGGGGCGGATTTGGATGAGAGATGTGTCGATTCGTTGATAGCTAGCAGCGAATGGAGTTATTAAGGGGAAAATGAGGGTTTGATGATGGTGGGGAGAATGGCGAAGTGGGTGGAGGTGGGAAACTGAAAGGTGGGTGGATAAACTTAAACCCCATTCGTCGAAAAATATGTGACCGTCGCCGGGAAAAATGGTGAGCAGGAGAAGGACCGCTGCGGTTAATGGAGGAGGACTGGGGTTGGGGAAGATAATATGGAGGGAGTGGGTATGGGTGTTAAGTATTCATATGTTTCTAGCCGTTTTGTTATGTGGTTTAGCTACATAGTTATTTTTTGCATCCACCATAAGTTTTCGTTAGAAAAGATAACGTCGTTTGTTAAATATTTTGTACATTGCATAAATTGATACACAATAAGTAAGTACGATGTCTATTTCCTGAAGTAAGCAGTACGTTGCATTAATTGAATTTTAAGACCCGGTAGGTTGCATAGATCGGCAATTTTCCCTAGAAAGGAACCATTCAAAGGGCCCATTCATCTAAAGGCTAAGAAATAGTTTATGACCAGTGTGGAATCAAAAATAAAAATATAATCCTTTGTGCAAAATATAATAAATCACAATTTAAAGTTATATGTAACCATGAGAAATTATAAATAAAAATATTGAAACGAAAACATGAACCAATTTTTACTATTTCATTAATTAACTTGAACCAGTTCAGTTG
The DNA here is from genome assembly GCA_026119855.1 of Campanula takesimana. Classification (NCBI taxonomy): domain Eukaryota; kingdom Viridiplantae; phylum Streptophyta; class Magnoliopsida; order Asterales; family Campanulaceae; genus Campanula; species Campanula takesimana. The sequence goes on from JAOWBW010000727.1 coordinate 274,138, forward strand.
AGTTTCTTCAATTTTCTTTGATTTTTTGGATATTTCAAATTACAAGCTTTCTGTATACAAAATTATTCAGAGCAAAGAAAGTATCATCAAGGCAATGAAGAAGGTCCCTTTCCTACATACAAAAGACAATTCCATATTCAAGATCATCTTTTAAATCAACACCATCTAATTTAAGGAGACAATTTGCATTTTCCTTAGTGGCACAATTCCTGGGGCTTCGTCAAGGCAATCAAGAAAGTCAAAATCTGCAAACTGGAAATTCATTACAAGAAAAGGCACGATTTACATATTATGCATAAGAAAACACGTTAGCAAAATTACTTCAGCAAAATATAACAGGAGGAAGACGGTTCTTCAAATATGCATTTTTTTTTTTCTAAATAAAAAACTGGCGGATAAATCAAGTATTGAACAATTGAAAATCCCTCAACACAAATCCTTTATCGAACCCCATTGAATTTTAATAAAAAACCAACTATCATTGCTCAATAACCAACATAAATTAGAACTTTTATGGAAATTCAAGGATTAAATTAGGGCAGAAAACATGACTAATGAATATATACTCATAAGAAAACAACGTAGAAGAGATTGTTACCTTTCTAATTGTTGGTAAATCAGACCCAAGAGATGGCAAATAATAATGAACACAAATAAACAAGTAAGAACACAGAATTTATGTGGTTCACCAACAACCTATTGAGTACGTTCACGGGCAAGGAAACATATATTATTACTATGGAGATCCAAGAACAGATTACAGATGATTAATCTTGTGAACCAGAAAACACAAGAGATCCATAAAAGAAAACCTAGAAACCAAGAAATCTAGTTTTCTACAAATACAAATCTCACTAATCTAGTTGCACGAATTATTGATCACAATAATTCTTAACTGTGCAAACCCTAGATCTAGAATTACAGATTTAGAATTTCTGTCCAACTTCTTGAACTACTCTCTAGTTCTAATTCTAGTTCTAGTTGACAAGTTAATTATTATACTAGGGGGAGGGTTGTATTTATAGTCACATTAATACCAAAACCTTTGGCAATAAGGAATCCTAATTCTTCGAGAGAAAGAAACTCTATTATATAAAGAAACCACAATCCTTATTCTTGAATAAGTCATTAATCCTTATTCCAATAGAAAACCTCTTTGATTCAAAGACACCTAATCCTGACAATCTCCACATTGACTTTGAATCTTCCATAGCAACAAGCAGACGACGAACATAGCACATCTCCACCTTGAGCTGCATCTTTCGTACCAGAACAGACTTCTCAACTTTTGCCTCAATCTGTCTTTCATCAAAGACACTAGATTTGTCCTCCGGACAACCAGATTTTTCGCTAGCCTCAGATGTATCTTCAAGACAACCAGAATTTGCCTCACAAGACAAACAACTTTGTCCTTTGGACAATCAGATATTTTAAATGCATGTATCCTACAGACACCCAGACGTGTACCTACGGGCACTCAGAATCCGTTCAACGGGAAACTAACAGTCATTCAGATGTGACCCATTCAGTCGACATTGGATCTTGCCAACCATGACAGGTAAAACCGGTGTCATGTTGATCCTCTAGCCGTGGCTTGCCTAGTTCACTCTGCTCCACCTTCTTGTCAAAACCCTCACCCATCTCAGAACTTTGGAGGATATTCAAGGAACCTTTTTTTTCTCCATTCAGAATCACATTTGAACCTTTGCAGACATCTAAAACTCCACCTTCACCTTTAAAATTTTATCCCTTCTTGTCCAACCAACTAAGCGATATCAGATTCTTTGCTACATGTGGAACATGTCTCACCTTATTCAATGTGAGAGATTTATCACCTGAAGTTCTCACCTTTACAGAGCACATGCCAACTACTTCGCAGACAGATCCATTAGCCATATAAATACGGTCTCCATCATTCTGCTCGTACGTTGTAAACCGCTCTTTGCGTGAACACATATGATAAGAAGCACCCGAATCTAGAACCCATGAAACTTCCTTGCATGCTTCTTCTTCAGTTACTAGGGCATAATCACAATCCTCATCCAGATTGTCACTGCTCATCATCGCTGCAGTTGACTCAGATATGTTCAGATGCGGAGTCAGATGTACAACTCTGAAATCTAACCAGATTATTGCCTCGGGAAATATACTGGTCTAAATCTAGGATTTGAACTTCATAGAAAATAGGTTGTTGATTTAAAGCTTCATCTCTGTAATCTGTAATCAATGAAGAATCAATATAAACCTCTTTCAAAATTCAAGAATGACCATCTTGGTAAAGGACGTAGATCTTTTAACAGATCGAATGTTTTCAAATAATTGTGTCATTTACTTATTGCTCTTTACATTTCTGCAAATTCAATTTCTGCACTTGTTCTTATTGTTCATATTAATCTTGTTTGTCGTTTAGTGTTTTGATCTTTTCAGATTTATGAACATTTGTGAATTGTGTTTGTGTGTTTACCATATTGCCTAAGCTGTGAATCTGACTACTTATCATTTGCCAAACTTCCAAGACACCATCTTTCAATCTCTCAACCTACCTCACTCAGCTGACCTCATTTCAGCTGACCGCACTCTAACCGACCGTATTCTAACCGACCACACTCCAATCGACAGCAACTCTACCTACTGCACTTTTTCATTGAAAACAACTCTAACTTATTTGTATCGAAAACATTTTCTGTGTATATTACTCTTGAATTAGTGATTTTTAAGTGACCGCAAAATTCATTAAGTAAGCATAAGATTGAATTTTTGAAAAGGGTTGAAATTTTAAATAGGCTATTCACTTCCCCCTCTAGCCTCTTTTTATACCATTGTTGTGTCTTTGGGACCAACACCCCCATATTTGTTATCCTTTTCATACGATTAGTATATGAATTAAATGTAGAAGTGAAGTCTCTATCACCTCTAATTATATGAGAATAATAGACTTATAGAATATAGCACAGAGAAAAATTCACATGTTACCCAGTATGCCAAAGTTTTATGAATCGAAGATCTTAAGCATCTTGGTGTCACACAGCCTTAATGATTTCATTAATAGTAGTATTTCATACAATTTTAGCTTTTAGTCTTGTTATGTGGAATAAGTTCTTGTGGAAGATACCCCCACATTTCACAAGATATTCAATCTAAGCTACCACCTTAACAAAGTATGATTAACTATCACTCAAATGCTTAAGAGTTACTTTTTCCAGAATTAGGTAAGCTATATTCAAAGTTTCTCTCTAAGTATTACTTTGAAAATATCAAAGTTTATAAAGTAAACTACTATTATATATTTTTTAATACATTTAATTTTCTTATGCATCATCCCATAATAACTTAGTGTACTAAGTAAATTCTTTTCATGGACTGAGTCAAGTATCTTGCAAACAATGTATAGACAAAATAAGACTTATTTCTACTACATAAGATCATACCACAATAGTTTCATACTAGTTTTAATTTCAGCTTGGTAACAATAACTTTACTAAACACTTTAACTTTACAATTAAGAAAAGATAAAAAGGTCTACTCCAATAATCATGAGAGTTTACGAGTAGAAAATTAAATTTATTCCATACTTGAGTTGATAAGTGAAATTTTGCCCCAAAATTAGGTTGAATTGTAATTTTGAAATCCCCTTAATAATCACCTGATCACTAATACAATTAAATTTGAACTCTGTATTGTTTGGCCCCTTCATGGGTACAAAATATTTTAAGTGTTGGCCGCCATGAAGTGTAAAATTATTGATTTTTCCCTGAGCCGAAACATTGTTTTCATCACTTATGATAAAGTGGATCTCATTATAAAAAACATTCAAATAACCAACATCGTTTCAAAAAACAACATCCCTGATGATGGTTGTTTCATCTGGTGTTTAATAATTTTAAAACTACCGAGGGAAAAATTGTTGGGACCGCGACCACCCCCACCACTCCACACTAGTATGATATTGTCCGCTTTGGGCCCAGCCCGCACGGATTTGTTTTTGGGTCATCTCCCAAAATGCCTCATACTAATGGAGTGGGTGGACACTTTTTATATACTAGGCAATTCTTCTTTCAATTGCCGATGTGGGACTTGGGTTGACACCCCAACAAACCTCCCCTCAAACCAAGAACCACCTCCAGCGAAGTTTTTACTTGTACCGCCGCTATTCACCACATGCGGGACACGCCACCCGATCACCAATATCGAGAAGACTTTCGACACAAGGCACACACTGTGCTCCACTCGTGAGGTCACACCACAGGAAATCCCACATATCTCACACACGCGGTCCACATCGCGTCGGGCCCATCCACCAACCTGGGCTCTGATACCAGTTGTTGGGACCGCGACCACCCTCAGTCCCCACCACTCCACAATAGTATGATATTGTCCGCTTTGGGCCCAGCCCGCACGGATTTGTTTTTGGGTCATCTCCCAAAAGGCCTCATACTAATGGAGTGGGTGGACTCTTTCTTATACTAGGCAATTCTTTTTTCAATTGCCGATGTGGGACTTGGGTTGATACCCCAACAAACCTCCCCTCAACTCAAGTACTCCAGCGAAACTTGTACCGCCGCTAACACCATCTGCGAGACACGCCGCCCGATCACCTTTATCGGGAAGACTTTCGACACAAGGCACACAATAAATAACACACACACAATCGAAAACAAAACACACAAAATTTTCGTGGTTCGGCTTAAAGCCTATTCCACCCAACAATAAATATATTAAACTTCTCGATATTACAAGAATGGAGACTCTCTCTCTCTTAACACTCTTGAATATCCTCACCAACGCATACAAGCATACAATTTCTCTCTCTAAATTATATGCCTATGCTAACTCTTTCTTGAGTTGTCACAAAAAACTCTAACTAGTGAAGCCTATTTATAATGGGGAGGCACACTTATTTTCCCCTTCCTAACCGATGTGGGATTACTATTCCTTTTCCTAACCGATATGGGATATAGCAACCCTTTCCAAACCAAAATAGGATTTAGGTAATTTCGGTCAATTTCCCAACAAATCTCCCCTTGACCTAAATTCCCAAATCTCATCAATGCCTGAGAAATGCACCATTTTCTCAGTCTTCTTCCTCTCCTTTTTGTCATCACAAAAGATCTTCCACGCAAGGATTCACCCTCCATGTAGCAAATATTCCTTGCACCTTTTCTCCCTTGAACAATCAAGCGCTTTCCTTTGTACACTTTGCACGTTTGTCTTCTTCCAACATATCGGTATCCACGTGATGTCAATACTCCTAGTGAAAGCAAATTCGCACTCGCACTAGGAACATACTTTACATTCAAAGCGGTTTTCACAGTCCCATCATGAAGCTTGAAGCATACACTCCCAACACCTTCAATCTTCAATTTCTGTGCATTCCCTACTTTGATCTCTCCAAGTTGTCCCTCTAATCGCAAAGTGTCAAACATAGCTCGATCCTTGCAAATATGCACTGAAGCAGCGGAATCTAACACCCAATCCAACTTCTTTTCATCAATCGAATCAGCAACAGCCACCGTCTCCGTCAAAAGAAAATCACCATCATCATCAACTGTGTTGACATTCTCCTCATCAACCTTCTTCTTTCCTTTGACACCACGCCAACTCTTCAAATCTTCATGAAATTGTGGGCAACGCATCTGCATATGACCAGTCTCTCCGCAGTAGAAGCACTCAACCTTACTCATGTCTCTCTCTCCCTTCGATTGAGACCTTGCTCTCCTATTTGTGCCACCGCGATTATAACTCCTTCCTCTTTCAGAACCCTCTGCAACTAGTACTCTGTCCTCATTGGAGAAGCTATCACTCCTCGACATCCTTTCATTATCCCTTAATGCTTTAACAACATCATCCAATGTTAAAGTGGTCCTACCTGTCAACATCGTCTGCCTAAAAGACTTGTAAGACATGGGTAATGAAGCCAACAACAATAAAGCTTGCTCCTCATCTTTGATTATCTCTTCAACATTAGATAATCGACCTACTAGTTGACTGAAAGAATTTATATGGTCATGCAAACTACCACCTTCATCAAGTTTCAAACAATACAAATCCATCTTCAAGAACAAGTGATTTGTCAACGACTTTGATGCATAAATACTCGCAAGTTTCTCCCAAATACCCCTCGGTGTTTTCTCTTTCAAAAAACTATATTTAATTTCGGGAGCAAGTGCTAACCTGATTGTGCTCGAAGCCTTCTTTTGAATCTTCGCCCAATCCGCGTCTTTCATCCCTTCCGGCTTGTCCTCTTCCAAAGCTTCATCAAGACCCTGTTGAACCAACACATCTTGGATTGTCATCTGCCACACGGTGAAATCCATCCTTCCATCGAAAATTGGGACTTGATACTTCGATCCACCAATATCCATATTCTCCAAAATATGAATTTCTTCACACTGCTGCTTCTGTCCGGACACTTTTCACAATGCTAGGAAGCTCAAAATCCAATCTCCACCGTTCAGATTGAATATTTATGAGTTCTGAACCCACACGCCAAATTTCAGAACGATCCAACGGTGAACGAATGCGCTACGCTCGTTTTCCCACCGCTGCGCTGAACAAATCCGAGCAGAATTCTTCTACCTTGTTTTTCTTCGATGTTGGATCTCTTCCGTCGATGCGAATTCTCTCCTTCAACCAAGCTCTGATGCCACTTGTTGGGACCGCGACCACCCCCACCACTCCACACTAGTATGATATTGTCCGCTTTGGGCCCAGCCCGCACGGATTTGTTTTTGGGTCATCTCCCAAAAGGCCTCATACTAATGGAGTGGGTGGACACTTTTTATATACTAGGCAATTCTTCTTTCTGTAACACCCCAACTTTCCAAAACTATTAAATAATCATTAACTTGAATAAATCCTTAAATCAGAATGCCCAATGGCTACAAATAACCACAATTCAAACTTTAACTAACAATCAAACCCATAACGGCTAGTACAAGTCACTAGCTCAGAATGGTAACCAACGGAAATATAACGTTCAACTTAACTTAACTTAACGGAAACATATAACTATTAATTAACTTTAATCGCAAGTAGCTTCTACGCCAACGGTTCCTTGTGACCTTTAGTATCCTTACTTATAACCTGGAAACAAAAATGAGGATGAAAGGAATGAGCTAACAATACCCAGCAAGTTCATACGGAATCCCCTCGGGTGCTAAGAGGAGATAACCGAAAGGAACGGTAACAAGAATTCACAACGAAAGGATAACTCAATGATCAAACAACTCTCAGTTTGAAAACATTTAACTTGATGAAAAACAATTCACTTCTTGAAAACACGTGGCTTCAGAGACAGTTTCCAAAACACAACATTTTCACAAAACTTTACTTTTCTTTACTTTACTTTACTTTACTTCATTTAGGGATTAAGCACGCGCTGTACCCAGGGCTCGGGTTTCTACTGACCGCACCCAAAATCGGTATATCATGATAACCTACGCTACTTCATCAAGCGACGCAAAGGGGTCCACGTGTTCATCTTGGAACTATGGATAACTGAAAGGGGTCCACTTATCCGTTTCGGGATTATGGATAACTGTAAGGGGGTCCACTTATCCGTTTCGGGATTATGGATAACTGTAATCACTTTACTTATTACAAAACTTCACTTTAAAGAGCTTTACAAAACAAAGCTTAACTTTACAAAACTTTACTTGATTACTTTTGAAAAGGTGTACATCTCACTTTAGACACCAAGTCACAATACGAATCATACACATGATAACCCAATTGAACAACAACAATATCAATAGGGTGGATAGCAAAGGACGGTAACATTCGCAGAACGGAATAGTTTTTAAAATACTATCTAGCCACATAGATAGTTTACTTTAACAGAACAGAGATTGGGAATCCTACACAAAGGATTGAAATCAAATACTACTAAGAGCGTAATCCCTTACCTTAGCCTTGTGTTAACTCTTCTCGCACAACCACGCGCACGTATCTACAATAACGCGAAGTAACTATCTTAGAAAAAAGTAATACTTTCTACTTCCGTCCCCAAAGTACAATACTTTACTTTTTATTAGCCTACAAGTTGTATTCTTTAACTCCTTATTAATGTTAGTATTCACTCTAGGGTTTGTACTATACAATAAACTACTACCCAAAATATCCATTAAGGTTTAAGGGGGTTTTTATTAATCAATCCCCAACTCTCAATTTCACTCTATATGAATTACACACACTGATTTCACACTTTCTGCACAATTACTGAGTACACCCACCATTCTGATACACACACCCACACACCCACAATCTGATACACACACCCACACACACACAATCAACACACACGCACCTACACAATCAGCACACACGCACACACTTACACAACAGCACACACGCACACAGCCACACAACAGCACAGAACACGCACACACACAACCACACAATAACCATTGCCTTCTTTCTTAGTTCTTAGCCCAACCCTAGTTCATCTTTAGGGTTCAGTTCTTATTGATTTCTAAAGATTTGTGTTAACAAAGATGGGGAAGAAAAGATTGGATTCAAGAATACCTTGTGAATGACCCTTCTCTCTCTCTTTTCTTCTTCTTCTTCTACCTCCGCCTCTCTCTCTCTCTCTTCTCTGCGGCTGATCTTATGCGCCGCTCCTCTTTCTTTTCCCGTTCCCTCACTTCCTTTTTGCGGTGGAAAGTAAAAATAATTTAGGGTAGGGTTTTATATTTATACTCCTAAGTTTGACTGAATCCTAATTAGATTAGGTTTTTAACTAGTTATTATTGAATAAAAACTTGGGCCTACTCACTTAACCCAACGGGCTTATTTTAATTAGAGAAGTCCACCTAATTAATAATATGTAAAAAGTTGGGTTATTACATTCTTACCCCCTTAAAAGAGTTTGGTCCTCCAAACTAAACGTACCTTAATCTTCAAACAATGCGGGATACATATCACGCATTTCACTTTCGAGCTCCCACGAGCTTCTCTTTCCGTGTGATTGCTCCACTGCACCTTTACGTACGGAATCACTCGCTTCCGCAATACTTGATCTTTACGGTCTATAATCTTTACTGGCTTCTCATCATAACTCAAGTCTTCACGAAAACGTAACTGTTTGTACTCTATGACATGGATCGGGTCGGCTACGTACTTCCTCAACATCGACACGTGAAACACATTGTGCACACCAGACAGCACAGGAGGTAGAGCCAACTTATAGGCTACCGCTCCTATTCGCTCTAGAATCTTAAACGGTCCCACATATCTCGGACCTAACTTCCCACGAATCCCAAATCGCATGACTCCTTTTGTCGGTGAGATCTTCAAGAATACGTGACCCCCTACTTGGAACTCCAGATCGCGCCTTCGATTATCCGAATATGATTTCTGTCTACTCTGCGCAGTTAATAACCACTTGCGAATCTGTTGAACTTTATCCGCCGTTACTTGAACAATCTCAGGTCCAGTTAATTTCTTCTCACCTACTTCGTCCCAACACGTAGGTGATCTACATTTCCGCCCGTACAGAGCTTCATACGGCGCCATTCCAATACTAGAGTGGTAACTGTTGTTGTAGGCAAATTCCACTAGTGGTAGATGATCATCCCACGCTCCTTGCCAATCTAATGACATTGCTCTCAATAGGTCTTCGAGAGTTTGAATCGTCCTTTTTGACTGTCCGTCTGTCTGAGGGTGGAACGCTGTACTCATAGTTAGCTCCGTCCCTAATGCTTTCTGTAAAGTCTTCCAGAAATTTGATGTAAATCTCGCATCTCGATCTGACACTATAGAGACCGGTATCCCATGTAACCTCACGATCTCATCCACGTACAACTTAGCTAACTTCTCCAACGAATCAGTCACATTTATTGCTAGAAAGTGAGCCGATTTAGTGAGTCTATCCACTATGACCCAAATTGCATTATGACCCTTCAACGTCTTAGGAAGTCCAATCACCAGATCCATAGTGATGTGTTCCCACTTCCACTCTGGAATAGGTAACGATTGTAGCAGTCCCGTGGGTTTCTGGTGTTCACTTTTCACTTGTTGACACACTAAACACTTAGAAACGAATTCCGCTACCTCACTCTTCATATTGTTCCACCAAAAGGATTCCTTTAGATCCCTGTACATCTTAGTACTCCCAGGGTGAACCGAAAACCTTGAACAGTGAGCCTCCTCGAGGATCTCCCTCTTAATATTTTCATCATTAGGCACCCAAATCCTTGATCGATATCTCATAATCCCGTAATCACTAACACGGAAATCTACCATTCCCTTCTTACTGATAACCTTGTGAATCGCTTCTAACTCGTCATCCACATTCTGAGCTTCGTTGATTCTTACTAATAATGTTGGTTGGACACTCACCTGAGCCAAAAAACCTTTAACTTGAACTTCTAGCTTTACTATTTCAGTATCTCCCAATTCACTTACCCCCTTAGAAATCATAGTCGCTAATGTTCCATGGTTCTTTCTGCTTAACGCAACTGCCACCTTATTGGCCTTTCCTGGATGATACAGGATTTTGCAATCATAATCCTTAAGTAATTCTAGCCATCTCCTCTACCTCATATTCAACTCCTTATGAGTGAAAATATACTTAAGACTCTTGTGGTCGGTGTAGATCTCACATGGTACTCCATACAAATAATGTCTCCAAATCTTCAATGCAAAAACCACGGCCGCTAACTCCAAATCGTGGGTAGGATAGTTTTTCTCGTGGTTCTTGAGTTGCCTAGAAGCATAAGCCACCACTTTGTCATTTTGCATCAACACACAACCCAAACCTTTCAATGAAGCATCGCTATAAATCACAAAGCCATCACTGTTTGTCGGTAACGTAAGAACAGGCACAGACACCAATCGCCCTTTCAATTCTTGAAAACTCCTCTCACAAGCGTCTGACCACACAAATATTGTCCCTTTTGTGGTTAACTTGGTCAATGGTAGAGATAACTTCGAAAACCCTTCTACGAACCTACGGTAGTATCCTGCTAAACCCAAAAAGCTCCTTATCTCACTAACAGAAGTTGGTCTCTCCCAATTAACTATAGCCTCAACCTTTGCAGGGTCAACTGCTACCCCATTCTTAGATACCACATGTCCCAAGAACGCTACTTCCTCAAGCCAGAATTCACACTTCTTAAACTTGGCATACAACTTTTGCTACCTCAAAATCTGTAATACTAATTTCAAATGCTCTTCATGCTCCTCTTTTGACTTCGAATACACCAAGATGTCATCGATGAATACTATTACACACTTGTTCAAATATTCTCGAAACACTCTATTCATAAGCTCCATGAACACGGCAGGCGCATTGGTCAGCCCAAACGGCATTACTAGGAACTCGTAGTGTCCATACCTTGTCCTAAAAGCCGTCTTTGCCACATCTTCCTTTTTCACTCTTAATTGATGGTAACCAGAAAGTAGATCGATCTTAGAGAAATAGCATGCACCTTGGAGTTGGTCAAACAAATCATCGATCCTTGGCAAAGGATACTTATTCTTAATTGTCACACGGTTTAACTCCCGATAGTCAATGCATAACCTCATCGACCCATCCTTCTTCTTTACAAATAATACCGGCGCACCCCACGGTGATGCACTCGGTCTAATCAGACCCTTGTCCAAAATTTCTTGTAACTGCTCCTTTAACTCTTTAAGTTTCGGCGGAGCCATCCTATATGGTGCTCTCGAAATCGGTGCAGTCTCAGGTGCTAGATCTATCGAAAACTCCACTTCTCGCTCCGGCGGTATTCCTGGAAAATCCTCAGGGAAAACATCCTTGAAATCTTTTACTATGGAGAGGGATTCGATGGTCACTTCTTTCTTGTTTGACTCACCAACATACGCAAGAAATCCCTTACAAGCTTTCCTTAACAGTTTACGAGCCTTCATTACAGAAATCAGGCCCGTTCGGACTCTTGGTTTCGACCCTTGAAAACAAAATCCTTCTCCAGAGGGTAATTCAAAATTCACTTCTTTTCTAAAGCAGTCTACTTTGGCATGATACGCAGCCAACCAGTCCATACCTAGGATAATATCAAGGTCACTGAGATCCATACATATGAGGTCAGCCTCGAGTTCTCTATCGCCTATCTTTAGAGGAAAATTCTGAAATACTGAAGTAACTGGGATCGATTCCTTAGTCGGGGTATCAATTATCACATAACTCTCTAACGCTTCAGGAATCAAATTCATTCTCTTAGATAAGCAAGTACTTATCACAGAATGCGCAACATTCAACAGTCTTGTGTCTTCCGTCACAGACTTGGCATTTCTCATCATAACCTTGCTCTTTAGCGTCACCCTTTTTGCCATCTTTACGGTTTCCATAGCCTTTACTCGGGTACTTACTTGCAGCATTATGCTTCTCGCGATCATCAGCAGCCTTCTGCTTAATGCTTTCATCACGGTTCTAGTTTCCCTTGGTTAGTTCTTTCTCCGTAGACTTCTTTTCTATTCCTTCTTACTGCGGTAACTCTCCGCCTCTTTCTCTACTATTCTTACTTTGTCCAACACTTGGTCATATGATGATAGCATCACCGGAGTGATTCGATATCGGATCTGGTCACTCAACCCGAATTCAAACTTCCGAGCCTTCTGTTCCTTATAAAAAAATACTGGGGCAACTCTCGCAGCTCGGTAAACTTCTCACAGTATTCATCCACTGTCATAAATTCTGCCACTCTGGCATTTCGAATGCTCATCGGATAATACTCTTCGTTGAACACACGCATAAACCTTTCTCACGTGAATTTACCATCTCCTACGTGCAATAGCCGCTCTCATACTCTTATTAGTATCGCGACTGGACTCTATTACTCATGTCACACAAGCATTGCTACTATGCTTAATACTCTCACATAAAAAAAAGGCCGTCCCCAAAAGACGTAACTTTTACAAAAGATCGGTTTACTATACCTCTGGTCGTTTCAATAGACCAATTTTACTTAGGTAAGTTATTGCACTAGGCTTTACTTATTTATCATAGGTCGATTCACTAGACCTACTTTCATTCACACTTGGCCGTCTCACTAAGCCAACTCTTATACTTAACCGTTTCAATAGGTCACTTCATTCTTGTTTCGATCATTTTACTAGACCAAAACTAATTTCACTAGGCCGTTTCAATAAGCCAGTTCTACTTATGGTCTTTTCACTTGACCAATACTTCATTGTCCTTATAGCTCACACGCCATAAACATCACAATAAGACAATTAACAAATCTATTTGCTTAAATGAATCATAAACTTTTATTAAGAGGATCTTCTGGGAATAAAAGTAGACAAAACAAAATTCTAGTGTTTTTCTCTAAACTAGAATTAACTTTCAATACTATAATTAAATAACTCTATGTTCCACTTTTCACTCATGGGACAACACTTTTCCTAGGCCTTCCCTAGGTTTTCCACTTGGCACCTTTGGAGCCTTCTTAAAGCCTCTTGGTCTTCCTCTTGGACCTACGAACCGGTACCATTGGTGGTTTATCATCATCAATTTCAATTGGATTGGCTTCGTTGCCTTAAAGGTTGATATCTACTTCCTTGATTTCATCATCAGCTACCAATTATTCCTCATTTGGTATTTCATTACCTATGAGTGTGGTCCGATTAAGCTCTCTAGCCTTTTCTTCCTTGAGCTCTTTCAGTTCATAATACTACTGATAGGCCTCTTCTCTGACCTCCGGGTAGTACCTCTCATTCTGACTCGTAGTCTCTTTTACTTCTTCTAACTCTTTTCTAACATCTAACCAAGCCTTTCTATCTCGCATCCATTTTCCCCATGCAAGACTCACCTTGGCCTTTTCAGCTTTTAATTCTCCTTTCAGCTTCAGGATTTTGAGTGCATACCTCTAGATCACTCTTTGCTTAATCGTTCTATACTTCAAGTTCATTTTCGAGTTTCTTCTAAGTCCGTCCATAACTTACAATTTGGACATAACTATTATCAGTACCATATAACCCAAAGGTATATGACCATAACCATTATTTGCATAAGCAACTTAAAGTAATAACATTCTAGTGTAATCCTTCAAGTTTCATTCCCAAAGTGTTCACTTATAATCCTTTATATTCCTCTATATTCCTCGAGGAAATCTTGTCTTAGGTTCTTTCCTAAAATAGTAAGTTTCTGCAAAAGGAAAGTTTCCAAACTTAGAAAGTTTCCCAAAATGGAAAGTTTCCCTAAATAGCAGGTTTCTTCAATTAGTGCTTCCCAAAAATACTTTGTTCTTATCAGAGTTCTAAAGCCCAACATCGTTAAGTACTACTTCTCCCAATAGTCTTAACTTCTAAGTCTGAGTCTCCCAAGTAATCTTAAACCGGGGCTCTGATACCAACTGTAACACCCCAACTTTCCACAACTATTAAATAATCATTAACTTGAATAAATCCTTAAATCAGAATGCCCAACGGCTACAAATAACCACAATTCAAACTTTAACTAACAATCAAACCCATAACGGCTAGTACAAGTCACTAGCTCAGAATGGTAAACAACGGAAATATAACGTTCAACTTAACTTAACTTAACGGAAACATATAACTATTAATTAACTTTAATCGCAAGTAGCTTCTACGCCAACGGTTCCTTGTGACCTTTAGTATCCTTACTTATAACCTGGAAAAAAAATGAGGATGAAAGGAATGAGCGAACAATGCCCAGCAAGTTCATACGGAATCCCCTCGGGTTCTAAGAGGAGATAACCGAAAGGAACGGTAACAAGAATTCACAACGAAAGGATAACTCAATGATCAAACAACTCTCAGTTTGAAAACATTTAACTTGATGAAAAACAATTCACTTCTTGAAAACACGTGGCTTAAGAGACAGTTTCCAAAACACAACATTTTCACAAAACTTTAATTTTCTTTACTTTACTTTACTTTACTTTATTTAGGGATTAAGCACGCGCTGTACCCAGGGCTCGGGTTTCTACTGACCGCGCCCAAAATCGGTATATCATGATAACCTACGCTACTTCATCAAGCAACGCAAAGGGGTCCACATGTTCATCTTGGAACTATGGATAACTGAAAGGGGTCCACTTATCCGTTTCGGGATTATGGATAACTGTAAGGGGGTCCACTTATCCGTTTCGGGATTATGGATAACTGTAATCACTTTACTTATTACAAAACTTCACTTTAAAGAGCTTTACAAAACAAAGCTTAACTTTACAAAACTTTACTTGATTACTTTTGAAAAGGTGTACATCTCACTTTAGACACCAAGTCACAATACGAATCATACACATGATAACCCAATTGAACAACAACAATATCAATAGGATGGATAGCAAAGGACGGCAACATTCACAGAACGGAATAGTTTTTATAATACTATCTAGCCACATAGATAGTTTACTTTAATAGAACAGATATTGGGAATCCTACACAAAGGATTGAAATCAAATACTACTAAGAGCGTAATCCCTTACCTTAGCCTTGTGTTAACTCTTCTCGCACAACCACGCGCACGTATCTACAATAACGCGAAGTAACTATCTTAGAAAAAAGTAATACTTTCTACTTCCGTCCCCAAAGTACAATACTTTACTTTTTATTAGCCTACGAGTTGTATTCTTTAACTCCTTATTAATGTTAGTATTCACTCTAGGGTTTATACTATACAATAAACTACTACCCAAAATATCCATTAAGGTTTAAGGGGGTTTTTATTAATCAATCCCCAACTCTCAATTTCACTCTATATGAATTACACACACTGATTTCACACTTTCTGCACACACTTACTGAGTACACCCACCATTCTGATACACACACCCACACACCCACAATCTGATACACACACCCACACACACACAATCAACACACACGCACCCACCCACACAATCAGCACACACGCACACACTTACACAACAGCACACACGCACAGCCACACAATAGCACAGCACACGCACACACAACACCACACAATAACCATTGCCTTCTTTCTTAGTTCTTAGCCCAACCCTAGTTCATCTTTAGGGTTCAGTTCTTATTGATTTCTAAAGATTTGTGTTAACAAAGATGGGGAAGAAAAGATTGGGTTCAAGAATACCTTGTGAATGACCCTTCTCTCTCTCTTTTCTTCTTCTTCTTATACCTCCGTCTCTCTCTCTTCTCTGCGGCTAATCTTATGCGCCGCTCCTCTTTCTTTTCCCATTCCCTCACTTCCTTTTTGCGGTGGAAAGTAAAAATAATTTAGGGTAGGGTTTTATATTTATACTCCTAAGTTTTACTGAATCCTAATTAGATTAGGTTTTTAACTAGTTATTATTGAATAAAAACTTGGGCCTACTCACTTAACCCAACGGGTTTATTTTAATTAGAGAAGTCCACCTAATTAATAATATGTAAAAAGTTGGGTTATTACACTTTCAATTGCCGATGTGGGACTTGGGTTGACACCCCAACAAAAATATGAGTAAGTATTCGATTTGACATACATTTCAGAATGGATAACAATAATATATCCTAAAGAAACAGAAACAACCAAGATAAGAACTACAGAAAAAATGAAGGGAAAACTGAGAAATGATTGTTGGGGAGGGGGTGGGAGTGTTTGTGGTGGTGTTTGTTAGAAATTGGGGTTAGGGTAAATTGATAATCCTGGATGATTGATTGAATCGTGTATAATTCACTCTCCGAATAAATTATTTCGACCCTTTTGCCTGGGTTTCACGAAATCCTTATTGGGATAAGACAATCAAAAACAATCTGTATCTTAGGCAGAGAAAACAGATCAGAAACTCAGAGATTAGTTAGGATTTTTCGTAAGTATAATCTGAGACCAAAATATGTTTTATAAACAGATGAGAAGTAGGAGTAGACATGACTGTTGATCTCCAATAGTCATGATTATTAGTCAACAGAAGCGTCCTTTTGCGGGAAAACTGGTGGGAAACTGGTAGTGAACAGTACCAATAAGGGGCGCTGCCCCTTGACCCCGCAAGGGGGCGCAGCCCCCTTGACCCCTGCTTCTTTATCGTGGTCGAAAACATATTGACTCAAAATGAGTGTGTACTCCACACTTTCCCTTACTCATATCCGAGCCTAATATGAGATCGAATTGGTCTCTAGTAAATCCAATTACATAAAATCGTTGATGACACTAAAATCACCAACAGTGTTCTGTAGGATTGATATGGGGGAGATGGTGATGGGTCAAGGGGATGTCGTCTGTGCCTTGAGGTGGCTGGTGGTGGTGGTGGTGAATCGATCTGTATATTTATCAATTAAACATTCATATAAGCACATATACATAGACAGAGAGAGAGAGAGAAAGAGAGAGAGATTTTATAAAGGAGAGATATTATACCTCCTGAATTTCGGCCATGCCTGTTGTAGTGGTTGGCGGTGGAGGAGCTGGGGGAGTAGACAATATAGTCGGCCGAGCTGGTGACAGTCTTGAGAGGTGTGTAGTTAGAGTTGGTTGTCGTGGGGATGTATATGTATCCTAAACCTTTTTAAAATGGCTGCCCTTGATCCTACTTGAGAAAGAGAATGTTGATGCCCAGGAATGGAGATAGAAAGAGAATTGGTCCTTGATTTTATAATTGAAGGGGTAACTAACTGCAAGGACGCATTAGATATGTTATGCAACAAAATCAATTTTAATTTACTCATTCAAACAAGTAGAGCATGGTGATAAAAAAAATATAAAAAAAATGAACGTATTGTAGGTGCATATATTTCATGAAAAATAATAAATTATCGGGAGTTTAGTTTGTGGTGTTGGAAGTGCTACTATTTGCACATAATTTGCATGAAATTCACACACAATGAAAAGAGAATCATATCATACTTATAAAAGAGTCCTACCATTATACTTAATTTGATAGAAGCGAAAATTATTAATCTGATTACAAATACAGCTTATACTTAATCAATAGATTTTCAGAATACATCAAAACTATGAAAATACATTTTTTGTACGTTTTTTGTGTGATGATAGTGCAAAATTCATGCAAATTTTGCGTAAAACATATCAAATGATTTTTATAAGTCGTTTTAAGTTGAAAATTTTGAACTACATCATTAAAGTTACAACTAGATTTGTGCTCTTTGCCTAATAATAGGATAATAACACAAAGTGTAAGGCGGGGACCATTTCTATACTTGGAGTTTCCATTTTTTGGGATATATCTCTATGATATATTCTGAAATGTATGCGAAATCCATTATTTACTCTTATTTTTACGTTCATTGTTTCAAAACTATTAAGACACCCACCGATGAAGCCACAATCATGATGCACATTATTTTTAAAAACAATATTGACTATTTAAATGTCTTTTACAATGAGGGTCAATTTATCACAACCGATGAAAACAACATTTCGGCTAAGCGAAGTATCAATAACTTTACTCTTCATGGCGGCCAACAGCTTTTCTTTTATGTACCCATGAAGGTACCAAGCAACGTAGAGTTCAAATTCAATTGTACCAGTGATTATATGATTATTACGGGGATTTTTAAAATTATATAAAACCTACTTTTGAAATTAAATTACACTTAGCAACTCAAGTATGGAATATATCGTTTTCCTACTAGTGAAATCCCATGTAAATAGTACCAATACTGCGCATGGATTTTAATTTTAATTTTATTTATTTATTTAATAAAAATATTTTCAATATGTGCTATTTTTCTGTGTTTAACTTATCTGAAGGTAAATTGTCTAACTTTCTGTTCAATGTTTTTTCATTATATATTTAAAGTCACCAATTCAAATTCTATAACCTTTTTCCCGAGTCCCACTAATATATAAAAATGAGCGTAGTATATTTTATAACAAATTATCATGAGTTTAGTTTGTGGTGTTGGAAGTGCTACTATTTGCACGAAATTCACAATGAGAAGAAAATTATATAATACTTATAAAAGAGGGTCCTACCATTATACTTAATTGATAAAAGTTAAAGTTATTTATATGAATACAAATGGAGCTTATATATAATCAATAGATTTTCAGAACACATCAAAAATATGAAAATACATTTTTAGTGCGATGATAGTGCAAAATTCATCAAAAATAAAAGAGGGTTGGGCACATTAATTAAAGAAAAAGTGAAAAAGGTTATATGTTGTGAAGGTAGATGGTTTGGCTAGGAGAGAGGAAGTGAGATAGAAAATAGTTAGTGGATAGTTATTGTGAGTATAGCAAGTGGATCCTATTATTTTAAAAGTATTAAACATTTCAATTTTAGGACTTTAGAAATTAAAGGGAGATAACCAAAATAAAAAAAATTGTAGATTAAAGAGGGATGGAAGGAGTATATTGTATGTTAGTATAGTACTTTAATAGTATTGAATAATAGAATGTGGCTATCTATTACAATAGTAAATGTTAGTGTCTAATAGGTAATTTTTAATATAGTAACTAATATAGTATGCTACTGGTTAAATAATATTGTAATCATTATCTTCAATAGAAAATTAGCTAGTAATACTAATCTTTTTTATATAGCTAGCTAAACATCCACCTATATAGTAAAAATTATGAGTAACTAATATTTAGTTATTACATAAGATAATTTAAATGTATTAAAAAATTATGTTTCTAATTTTAAGTTATTATAATAGTATCAATTAATAAATAAATAATTTAATAGTTACCGTATATTGTAATTATTGTAATATATTAATATTATTAGCAAATAGTAAGCTAAATAGTAGTAGTTACGTTATGTAATACTCCCTCGATCCTTAAATGAATGCAAATTCGGAGTCTTAAGGATCATTGTAAAAAATATTTAGTAGTCACTGTCAAAATTTGAAATAAAGTTTTAGGTACAAAATTATTTAAATATAAAGTTTCAAGAAGTCATTCATTTTACGACAAAACAAGACATTCAATTTGAAATGAAGAGAGTAACTATTATAATGACTAATATTATTAATAGTAATAATTATATTTAAAAAAACATACTCCCCCCGTCCGAGCAGAAGTGGCACCAATTTTTGGGACACGGGGATTAAGATAATGTAGTAGATGTGTGGTAGAAAATAAAGAGAGAGAATGAGTGGGGTAAATAGTAGTGTTGGTTGAATAAAATGAGTGGTGGAAAATAAAGAGAGAGGATGAGTGGGGTTAAATAGTGGGGTTGATTGAATATAAATATATCAAAACATTTCCATTTTGAGTAGTGTCACTTGTGCTGGGACTGACCAAAAAGGAAATAAGTGTCACTTGTGCTGGGACGGAGGGAGTATTAATTAACTTATATAATAATTATTAAATACTATTAATAGTAAATGTTAATAAATATAAATATTGTTAGAGCAATAACAAGACTTGATAAGAAAAGCAAGCGATCACAAGAACACCAATTTACGTGGTTCACCAGCTTGGCTACGTCCACGGGGAGGGGAGAGAATATTATTATCAATCTGGAGAAACGATTACAAGATCTCACTATTACTGCTACATGAATTATTGATCACAATAATTCCTAACTGTGTAACTGTAGAATTACAGACCTTGCTCTAAGCACTCTAATAATTTGTCTATGACAATCTGAGGTGTGATTTTAATCTAAACCACTGGCCTCTATTTATACTAGTAAAGTTTATCTCAAAATCTCTTAGGAACTTGGAAACCTAGTCCAAAACTGACTTGGAAACCTTCCTTCTGCGCTGTGTCCCGGAATTACGAAATCTCTCTGTTGTTTAATCCTTTAACTCGGCGTCCCAAATTCAAAGGCATTAACCCAAAAATCTCCACATTGACTTTGAATCTCCATGACAACAAACATTTTCTCCCCCTCGCCTCTTCTGCTATCTAATAGCTGCGAACAATCTGCAAGTCCAAACAATGTTGGAACTTGCTTCCCGTCACGAGTTTTGTGAACATGTCTGCAAGGTTGTTCGCCGTCCCTACCTTCACCTTTACCCGTTTCTCATCCCTTAGGAAATGATATCTGACATCAATGTGCTTGGTCCTCTCTTGATCCTTGGCCAAACAAATCGCGCTCAAACTATCGCAATAAATACTAGCCTGATCCTGATGTATCCCAAGATTGCTGATCAATCCCTTTAACCATATTCCTTCCTTAGCGGACTCTGTCAATGCCACGTATTCTGCTCTTGTTGAAGACACCGTCACTGTTGCCTGCAATGTAGCCTTCCAACTGACAACTGACCCATCAAGCATGAACACGTATCCGGTCTTCGATCTTCTTGTATCAACATCATCCAAATCTGAGAAACCTTCGACTGCACATTCTGTCCCATCTTCATAGACGAGTCTGACGTTGCTAGTACGTACTGTAGCATACATCAAACTACCATCTGTACTAGCATAAGATACTCGAGCCATATACTCTTTCTCCTCAACCGATTTGGGCCCAAACGCGACTGTCTGTGCATTCACTGCACCCGGAGTGTCTATAGCCTTAGCTGTTGACCTACCAAACCTTTCTGAAACTTTCTTGATGTATCTTTTCTGGGATAAGAACAGTTTCCGTTTGGCTCTGTCTCTATAGATCTCCATACCCAGAATTCTCTTCGCGTTACCCAAACCCTTCATCTCTGCGACCAAGCCTTTCAGCTTTGGAATCCTTGACTTCTTAACTGCTGCTATCATATAGCTGTCAAATCTCTTGTACCACTGCCTAGGCGATTGCTTCAATCTACAAACTTGATCTTCCTTACCAGGAACTTGGAATCCTTCCGACTCTGTCATGTATATCTCTCCCTCTATTGCTAGCAACACTCTGATCGAAGTATGTCTGACCACTGTTGAGAAGATCCCATTGTAGTCCACCTCTTCTTTCTGTGTGAAACCCCTTGCAACAACTTGAGCTTTATATTTGAACCCTTCTGCCGGTGACATCCTTTCCCTTTTCTTGAAGATCCACTTGCAAGTCACAATCTTTCTGCCTTCTGGCCTTGTGGTCAACTCCCAAGTCTGATTCCTGTGAAGAGACTCCATCTCATCACACATAGCCGCATACCACTGAGATGACTCTGAACATGTCACTGCTTCCTTGAAATTAGAAGATTCCGTAAGAACGGGCTTTACTTCCCCAGCAATTTGCAGTGCATAAGACACCAAGTTTTCAAATCCATACCTCTCCAGAGGCTTCCCGAAATTAGCTCTTCTAGACCTTCTTTGTGCTAACCCATGTTCCTCAGGAACTGAACTTGAACTGTCTGGTGCTTCAGTCTCTGTCTCTGTTGGTGGATCCTGATCAACATCTGACTGTGGGACAACTAACTCTTCAGTATCTTGTTGCTCCACCTGTTTTTCAACATCTGACTGTGGGACAACTAACTCTCCAGTATCTTGTTACTCCACCTGTTTATTAACACCGCCAACACTTGAAACAATCGTGGATTTACCAGTCCATACCTCATAGGGAACTTTGAGGCCAATACCGGTATGAAGTCCATGATTAATCAAGTAACATGTTGTATTAAGCGCTTCTGCCCAGAAACGTTTAGACAACTCAGCATTGGAGAGCATGCACAACGCTCCCACAAGCCATGTTTGATTCATCCGTTCTGCTACACCATTCTGCTGTGGCGTGCCTCTGCTGGTGATATGTCTAGAAACCTCCACCTCTCTGCAAAACGAATCGAACTCAGCACTACAGAACTCCAAACCATTATCTGTCTGGAGCTTCTTGATCTTCTTCTCTGTCTGGTTCTCCACTACTGTCTTCCAATCCTTGAAATTCCTTAGGACCCCATTCTTGTGCTCCATGATAACCACCCAAGGCCTCCTCAAGTAATCATCAACCATAGACAAGACATATTTGTGCCCCCTTAGAAATTCCTGACGTGAAGGTCCCCAACTCTCTGAGTGGATGTAATCCAGAACGCCTTTAATATCCTTGATCTTATGGCCATAAAGAAGATTTCTGCTAGTCAACTCATGCATCTCTCGAGTGCTCATGTGACCGAGCCTGATGTGCCACAGCTTAGACATATCTCCCTCGTTCACCTCTTCTGATGCAGCCATAGTTGACTCTGCAAGCGTCTTTCCTTGGAGGAAATACAAGGAGCCCCGCTTAAGGCCTTTCAGCATCACTTTTGAACCGTTCCAGACACTAACTGCTCCACCTTTACCTTTGAAACTGAACCCTTTACTGTCTAACTGACTAAGAGAAATCAGATTCTTCGTCATAAGTGGAACGTGTCGAACCTCGTTCAAAGTAACAACCTTACCATCATGAGTCCTGACCTTGATCGAACCAATACCGAAAACCCCGCAGACTGTACTGTTGGCCATGCTTATATCACCGCCAACTATCTACCTATAACCGGTAAACCATTCTCTCCTAGGAATGATATGGTAAGACGCTCCTGAATCAAGAATCCACGCATTAGATGCGCATGCTGATTTTGATGTTACTAGAGCATAATCCTCATCTGAACTGCAATCTCTGGCCGTCATGGCCTCTGCTCTGACTGGTGACTTGCCTTGCTTTCTTCTGGGACAGTCGAACTTCCAATGCCCCTTCTCTTTGCAGAAATTACAGATATCCCCAGGTTTTGGACCCTTCTTGTGTGAAGAATTACCTTGATTGTTCTTCCTCCCACTAGAACCCCTGCTGTTGCTACTGCTAGCAACCAAACTTGATGACTGGGTACCTGCCTCATTCCCACTCGCCTTTCGGCACAATTCCCTCGTCTTGAGAAAAGTTTTCACTTCCTCTAAAGAGATCCCATCTTTACGATTTATGCACGAATCGACATAATGTTCATAAGACATAGGTAAAGATACTAAAAGCTGCAAGGCTGCATCCTCGTCATCAACAACTACTCCTATATTACGCAGTTCAAGTAATGCAGAAGTAAATCTGTCAAGATGATCATTTATGGGCGTACCTTCAGTCATACGACAATCATATAGCTTCTTCTTCAGGTATAACTTGTTGGTCAATAAACGTGTCATGTATATATCTTCCAACTTTAACCAAAGATCTCTTCCGGAGTCTGTTCCTGCAACATTGGTTAGAATCTCATCATCCAACTGTCTGATGATCTTGGCGTGAGCCTTCTGATCTAACTTTTTCAATGCCGCCACCTCCTTCGCTACTGCTATCTTGTCCTTCTCTGACTGTTCTGCTGTACCTTTTGTGGTGACTGCCTTATCCTTGAAATCCTTACGATCCCTGATTGCAATCTCCAACGGTTCCCATAAATCTTTGTCTATCAACAAAGCCTTCATCTTGATCTGCCAGAAAGAAAAACTATTCTTCCCATTGAACTTGTCGATCAAATCTGCTCCTTGACCCATCTTCTTGTTCTCTGCAGCGGAATCCCTGAATCTCTAACCACGAACCAAAGCTCTGGTGCCACTAAGAGAAATCGCAACAAGAAACTCCAAACGCATACAATCGAAGACAAAACACCAGCAGCTTCTGTCCGGATACAATTTCGGATGCTACGGACATCAAAATCCAATCTCCAGCGTTCAGATCGAAGATCTATGAGTCCCGAAGCTACTCACCGAAAATCAGCACGATCCAATGGTGAACGAATGCGCTACGCCTTTTTCTTCACCGCTGCGCTGGATAAAAACGGACCAAAAACTGCTACCTTGTTTTTCTTCGATCTTGGATCTCTTCCGTCGATGCTAATTCTCCTTTTCAACCAAGCTCTGATACCACTTGTTAGAGCAATAACAAGACTTGATAAGAAAAGCGAGCGATCACAAGAACACCAATTTACGTGGTTTACCAGCTTGGCTATGTCCACGGGGAGGGGAGAGAATATTATTATCAATCTGGAGAAACGATTACAAGATCTCATTATTACTGCTACACGAATTATTGATCACAATAATTCCTAACTGTGTAACTGTAGAATTACAGACCTTGCTCTGAGCACTCTAATAATTTGTCTATGACAATCTGAGGTGTGATTTTAATCTAAACTACTGGCCTCTATTTATACTAGTAAAGTTTATCTCAAAATCTCTTAAGAACTTGGAAACCTTCCTTCTGCGCTCTGTCCTGGAATTACGAAACCTCTCTGTTGTTTAATCCTTTAACTCGGCGTCCCAAATTCAAGGGCATTAACCTTACAAATATATATATATATATATATATATATATATATATATACTATTACTATAGTAATAATTGACTTATATAACTATTATAGTTAACTAATACTATTAATCGTAATGTCGTAACGGTTAACTTATATAATCCCTCCGTCACGGACTAAGGTTCTTAGTTTGACTTTACATGGAGATTACGAAAAAGTAAATGTTGTGAGTACGAAAATTAAAGTAGGAAAAGTAGGAAAGAGAAAGTGGGTAGAAATTTTTTGTTATGAGAATCACAAGTGGGTCCTATTGTCCATTTTAGGTAATAAAGTAACTAAGAACCTTACTCTGAATAAACTAAAAATGAAAGTAAGAAGCTTAGCTTAGGACAGATGGAGTAGTAACTATTATAGTTAACAAATAATATTAATAGTAATGGTTAACTTCTAAAGTAACTATTATGGTTAACTAATACTATTAATAGTAATAGTTAACTTATATAATAACGGTATATTATTAACTAATATTATAGGCTAATAATAAGAATATCAAAAGTCACTTATCAATAAGAATAGTGATGACATGCCTTCACCAAAAGCAAACTTTAGCCTGAACAATCCACGTGGCGAATTTGTATATCTCCACGTCGACTTTTAATATATATATATACTAGTAGGTAACCCGTGCTCTGCACGGGAATCTATTCCGTTAATGTTTTTTGTATTTTCCTTTTTTGATGTTTTTAATTGATAAATTAACATAATAATTTTATTTGAAAATATATGTATATTTTAAATTAATCAAAATATTTTCATAGCTTTGGTTGTACATAGTTGTAATAAATATATTTTTTAATTAATTTAAAAGTACATTTAAGTCTGTTGTATGAATATTTCAAAAAACCTAATGGTATTAATAGTAATAGTTAACATATATAGTAACTATTATGATTAAATAATATAATTAATAGTAATAGTTAATATATATTGTAACAATTATGATTAACTAATACTATTAATAATAATAATTAACTTATATAGATTATAGTTAACAGTTATATTTAACTATTATAATTAACTAATACTATTAATAATATTAGTTAGTTATAATAGTTAAATATTACTCCCTCCGTCCCGGAGTAAGAGTCATATCTCCCATTAGCACGGAAATTAAGAAATGATGGAAGTAAATGTTGTGAGTGTAAAAGTAAATTAGGAGAGAGAATGAGTGGGAGTGAATAATAAGTTGATTGATTTTGTGAGTATAAAAGTAAAGTAGGAGAGAGAATGACTGAGATGAATAGTAAAGATTCTTTGTCATTTTAGGAATTTTTTTTAGGAAAAAGACTTTTACTCTGTGACATATCAAAATAGAAAGTAGGACTCTTACTCTGGGGCGTAGGTAGCAGGGGCGGATCCAAGAAGGTCCAAGGGGGTGGAAGTGAACCCCCCCCCCTAATTTTATGTTGACAGTTAAAAAAAAATATTTTTTATTTTTTTTAGTACTAAGTGAACCCCCCTTTGCTAGTTTCAGCCCACCCCCTTGCCAAAACAAAAGAAAAGAACATCAAAAGAGAGAAATTTGTATATAATTTTTGTCTAATGTATTTTGTGAACCCCCTTGATTTTGGAGTTGGGTCCGCCCCTGGTAGGTAGTAATAGTTAACTATAATATTTAACTATTACTATTATAAGTATTAGTTACTATAGTAGTTAACTATATTAGTTACCTATTATAGTACCTATTACTATTATAAGTATTAGTTACTATAGTAGTTAACTATAATAGTTACTTATTATAGTAACTATTACTATTATAAGTATATAGTTAACTATTATTATAGTTACTTATTATAGTAACTATTACTATTATAAGTATTAGTTACTATAGTAGTTAACTATAATAGTTACTTATTATAGTAACTATTACTATTATAAGTATTAGTTACTATAGTAGTTAACTATATTAGTTACCTATTATAGTAACTATTACTATTATAAGTATTAGTTAACTATAGTATTTAACTATAATAGTTACTCTATATAGTAACTAATACTATTAGCTAAGAAAAAGAATTTGAAAAGTCTCTTATTTATAAGGGTGGTAATGATGTGGCAACACCAAATTCAACATTTTTCTAAGACTTGGCTATGTGGCAACACCATAGCTCTCCTCACCAACTTTAATATATATATATATATATATATAGATTTATAAAAATCATCATTTTAGAATCTAACAAATATATCCCTAGCTTTAAAACTAAACACCAAAATATTCTTATTTTTAAATGAAGATATACCTCCACCAAAATTAAATCCACCCAAACCTTTTAGCCACATTTGACAACCACCATCACTGACCACCCCTGCCACATGTAGGCCACCGCCCACCGCCGCCGAACCACCACCACCGCTACCAGAGCTTTAGCTACCCACCCGCTGCCGACTGATCTCCGCCCGCCACCAACCGACGGAAGCCCGAACTCCAGCCACTACAACCACCGACTGCCCGAACTCCGGCCACCACCGTTGCCGGACCTCCCGCCAAACATCCACCTGTGAGAGCCCGCGCTCGAATCGTGATCCGCGCTCGTGTTCTCATAATGGTTACCCTACTCGAGTTTTTGAAAAGAAGAGTCGCCACCTAATTTTATTTTAGGAAAATAGAGATAAAACGTTTTTGTTTGAAATTGAAGTGGTTCGGGGGCTAAGTTACGAGAGGAGAAGGTGATTAGCAGCACTCCACTCGCCCTTACGGTCTCTAGCATGCATCCGCCTACGATTCGTTTTATGCCCTTGTGAAATGCCTTGTTATGCCTTAACTTTGATGTGTGTTTATATACAAAGGTGTCTTCCTAATCTAGGTCGATTTATTTAAGTCGCAACCGGGAACCGGTTTGGGTGGATTCCCGATTGGTTTTCGAAAATGGTTTGAACACATTTAGAAAAGGAAAACAAAGAAAGGGGAGAGGGGTATTATGCACAAATTATAAAAAAGGGAGACAAATCCCTTGTAAAATAATGTCCAAAGCCAAGCGTTGATGTTCAGATTCTGGGACTGTTCTCTATTCCAACGCCAATGTGCCTGCCCAAAACCTGTCCAAATCCAGAGAAATAACTTGGGATTTTCTCCCAACATGTTAGAGATAAAATTTGATTTTTTTTTTTTGGATTTATGGATTAATATTTACAGCTAAAATCATGCCAAGAACACAGATGTAAAAACTGCCCAGAATCAGAAAATAGAGCATATCTCATTTTGATTTGGAATTTACATTATCAAGACATGCGAATCTGAGAAAACTCAAAACATTAATGTTGAAGATAAAATATCAAAAATGAAATCTGGGATGTTTCAAGTCTATAAAACATGTTTAGAAGTTTCAAAACACTTCTGACATCTAATGTCAGAAACATGACAGCTTATATTTTGAGAACAAACATTTGAATCAAAAAATGGAAAAAGGGTATTTCCTGAGGTCACAAAATTATTTCAAAGGCATGAGTGGTTTCCTTAGAATGTTATAAGAAAGTTTCATTTTATGACACCCTAACCCAGAAATCTCGTTTGAAGCATGTTTATGGCATGAGAAGACAAAGTGGTCAGAAACAGAATATACTGGACATCAGGTATAGAACACAAAGACAAGTCTCAAAACATCACCAAAACATGGAATCTACTCATGAAACTTGGTATACATGTATTATAACATGTTATGAACATTATAAAATTTCCATTTATGTACAAACATGAGCAAAGATATGAATAAACATGAAAGAAGTAAGAGTGGGCAGATTATGAACATTGAAGAACAATACAAGATTTGACATGATTAACTCACTTTCAAGCTTAGATATGAACACATGAGGTACATGAAACACATATATACATATTAGACCAGAGGTTGGAACATTTATATCATTTTAAACATGGTCATTACAAGATTTAAACATGAATTACATGGAAGAACATGGGGATCTAGCCATCTAATGACTAGATCCCAAACTAATACACAAAAATCCTTACATGGCTTAGACTTAGACTTACCAAAGATTAATCTTACCTAGGTTAGGAAATGGGGTGTGCTTCCTTTGCTTCCAAGGGAGGGCTTTTTGATTTGTTTGAAGTTGTTGTGTAGAGTTGTATTGGAAGGTTGGTTTGTTGTTTGCTTGAGTTTGGAGAGTGTTTAAGGTTGTTTGAAGTGTTTGGATGGTGGTTGTATGGTGGATATATAGCGGTGTAGTGGAGGAGTAGTGGTGGTTTGATGGTGGAGTAGTGGTGGTTTGATG
This sequence comes from Campanula takesimana, assembly GCA_026119855.1. Lineage (NCBI taxonomy): Eukaryota > Viridiplantae > Streptophyta > Magnoliopsida > Asterales > Campanulaceae > Campanula > Campanula takesimana. Next base: position 303,415 of record JAOWBW010000727.1, read on the forward strand.
GTGGAGTAGTGGTGGGGATATGAATGTCCAAGAACAACTTGAGAGAAGACTTAGAATGAAGATGTGGTGAATGTGTTAACCCCCCTCTTCTTGGATCAATATGGGGATGTATATGGAGGAGGGAGGTATGTTTTTTTGGACCAAAATGACCTTGGAGTAGGGGTAGAGGAGAGAGGTGGAGTGTTTGCCCGGAATTCTCTGCAAAGGTGATGGAATTATTGATGGGAATGCCATGATTGTGCCTTGAATTATTGAGGAAGAAATCTGTTGGAATCAGTAGGGGAAGCCGTACGGCTCCTTTGGTGCCGTATGGCACCATTGTGGCCGAACGGTGGCTATGTAAATTGCTGACCATTCTTGCTCCGCCACGTGTCGCCTTGTGGTTGTCCATTCCTTGTTGACTCACCCATGTATTGAGGCCATGTGTCACGAGCTTGGAGGAGTATTCATGCATTATTTGATATTTTCTCCGGTTCCGTGTTCCCGCTCCGCAACAGCTTGCAACTGCTCTGGTATGCGCACTCCGGTGTCCCGGTTGTCCGCGGGCTCAACACAAAAGTTGCTCCTCTCAATTTTCTGGTCACAATGTTATATCTATAATATGTTAAAAAGTAAGTAAATAACATAATATAATTTTAAATGCAAAGGATGTCCGGTAAAAGGCGTTCTAAGGGTGCGGGGCCCGCTGTAGGGTCCCGACGCTCAATTTTTGGAGAATACGCCTATTTACTCGGTTTTGGGTCCTGATCACAATCTCGGACTCGGTTTTTTCATCCGATGCACCGACAAGGCAGTCGGTAGTCGTAAACCGTCAAATCTAGGGCTTTAAGTCAATTATCGCGTTTAGACCGGTTCAAGGGTTTAGTTTAGGGGGTGCGAGATCGGGGTGTCTACAAAGCCCTTCGTCGAATTCACTTTTAAAGTAAAGGGGATTCGACGATCCAATATAGACAACCGATCTCGTGTACGGTTCAACGGCTGGGCCCAAAGTAGGGCTTCCTACGTATTCCTTGCGGGAATCAAGCCTCTGTAGTTCTACTCAAGAAAACAAACAAACACAATCATATGGTCGAACTCGGGAACCCAAGATTCCTACGTATCTCTTGCGAGAATCAGACCAATCGTAGTTCGGATGGATGGGGATGGATGATAGACTTATGAGTTGGTTAGATCATATACATCTCTGAGTCTAGATTGGGATGGGTGAGCGGCTTATGGGTTGTGAGATCACATACATCTCTGAGCCGAGGTAGCATTGAGAAGTCGAATTCTTTTTGCTGGGGAACAAGATTATATTTGAGAAAACGGGCGACTGAGCTCCTTTTCAAGCTGCCTACGTATCCCTTTCGGGAATCAAGTCGGGGCGTAGTTCTAAGGGAGGTCTGTACCGGCGCCAGTACGGACTAGGGTAACTGACACTTGACACATCCAGCTCCAGCTCCAGAGCGGACCAACAACTAACCAACTTTTGAGACATCCAGCTGTACGTACCCCAATCTGAATTTGACCAACTTTAGAGGAATTCTTGGTACCATTTAGGGATAAACCAATGGGCCAGGACCTCACTAGGATAAACCTAATATTCCAGGACTGAAGTGGAATTAAACTTAGAAAAATCCAGAAGCTCGCCAAGTCGAGTCGTACGGATGGTTTGGGTACTTGAGGTGTTGAGCCGTACGGCTATGTTGGGCACCCTCAGTCCCTATAAATTGAACCCCATGCTGATCATTTCAGGGGGGAGAAAACGTTTTGTGTGTTGATACTCTGCCAGTTTGAGAGCAAAAACTATGAGTGATACACATTTGAGTGAAAAGTGAGGAAGATAGGCCATAACCATCATAGGTGAAGCCTCCTTCTCCCTATCTTCTTCTTCATCTCAAACTCTTTTTGTTATTGTTCATATTACTTGTTTACTTTGTGTTATTTCTTATTATTCTTGCAAGCCTTGTCCATTCAAGCACTTTACATTTCTTGCAAGTCTTGTCCATTTCAAGCACTATATATATATATATATATATATATATATATATATATATATATCCAAGTCTTGTCTTCTCAAGCTATATATTATTGTTATATATATATGTATTATGATTATATATGTACATTGGAACCAAATCATGAGGTGATTCAAGGTTCCCTTCATGCCTTGTGTATGATTGTGGGGTAAAACCTAAAGATGATCATGGTTTGTTAAGTTTTATGTTGATTTTGTTCTTGTTTGGCCATGAGAGTTATGATTGGGTGATAAAGTTTCAATCTTTATCATCCCAACCATGACCTAGCCATAAAATCACCAAGATGGGACATAAAGATTCAATCTTTATGTTACATCTTTGTTTTTAAAGGTTTAATCTTGCATAATAAGTCCATTTTAATGGTAAAGTTTCAATCTTTACTCATCAAATGGTCATTTTGGCCCAAAGGGAATGTTCATCAACTTTCTCAAAATTTCCCCAATGATTGTCTTGATCACACCCAAAACCTTTGTTTTTTTTGGTGTCTAATTTGTGATCAATGACATAGGGATGATTAAATCTATGTTTTTGTTAAAGAAAATAACTGAAAATGATCATTTCAGTCCAGTTTCAGCAAGAACACTCTGTTTTGCCTGAAACTGGACAGTCTTCTGATAAACTGTCAAAAATCCTTGGAATGCTCTCCCTAGCCATACGACTACTTTGGCCAGGGAGTGCATTTTCCAGTTTCTTACCTTTCTGACTGAAATGTTTGCAAAATAACCCTTTTCTGTTAAATAATTAACCAGTTTTGTTAAAATGTCAGTTTCTCCCATTTTTGAAACACTCACGCACACACATGCACTTTTGTTAACTAACGTTAGGGAGACTCGGTCCTATCCGAGGCGACTTGGGTGACGTAAAACTCTTCCCAAGGCGTAACCTGACCTCCGAACTAATAGAATCTCTAACATTTCCATTTGTTGGGTTAAATAATTAACAAATGTGGCGACTCCGTTATGTTTTGCGTGATAACCGTGTTTGGTGTTTCTCCCTTCGAAACGAAAACCCTTCGTTTCCTTCGTCACGGGGGAGGATCCTTACAGTGGCGACTCCGCTGGGGAGTAAAGTGTTTGCAAACTTTTTTTTAGAAGCTTTGAGGACACTTTTGTGTGGGTCAAACTCCCGTCCCCCGTTTTCGTTAACTTTTGTGTTTATTTTGTGTGTGTTGTGTTTCTGTTTGAATCTTTTGGAGGTGAAACTGTTCTGGAAATGCAATAAACTGGGGCTTGATGATCAGAAGTTGAAAAACTGCAAAAAAATAATTGCCAGGATGCTATAGCCGTTCGGCTATGTTGGGCAGGGAACAGAATGTTTCAAAATTTAACAATTTTGTGCAGGGCAGAAACATTCTGTGTCCCTTTTGCTTCTGCTTATCCAGGTTCCAAATTTACAGATTTGTTTGTGCACATTACCTTCTTCTTTTTTTTAGCCAAAACTTGGTTTTTAAAGCTTGGTTATGCACAAGTCTTTTTTGACATAAAATTGGGTTTTTAAGGCCTCCTTCTGCATAACCCCTTTTGTAAAGATTTTGAATCCTTTTGTCGTGCACAACTTGTTTTGTAAATGGTTTTCAAAAGGATTGTTTCTTGTGAAGTTTTGATTTCAAAGAATTTTTTGGTTGTGCACAATTTGTTGTATGTAAAGTTTTGGCTTTGTTTGTTCATATGATTCTTGCTTGATTGCTTGTGTAAATAGCTTATTCATGCTTGCTTATTTTTGTTGATTATGCTTATTCATGCTTGTTCATATGTTGATTATACATTGCTCATGATGTTAAAACGAATCGAAAATTTCTATTTTAACTCAAAAGAGAACATAGAATGGCTTCACACTATGCGCACTTGACCTTGCACGTTCCAAATGCCCTTTAAACCCGAGATGGATGCCAGATGCAGCTTGATTTGTGCTCTTGTTCCCTTCTAGCGAGCACGGGTCCATTCCACCTCCCCTTCCGAGACGAGTCAACCACACTTGTCCGTGACACACAAATACCGTGACTTCGGTTGGTTTTTGGTCTAGCTCACGTTACCACATCCCTAATACGTGTCTGAGATTAATTGTGGCCAAGTTAATGCCCGAGTCACGACTCCTTGCGAAAGCAAGTGTGACCATGGTCAACTTTGACCCGGTCCTTGACTTATGCGTTAATGTTGGCTATAATTGACCTAAGTCATGTATTATGGATGGGGTGGTGTTGTTGAGCCCTAATGAATGGTTCATACTAATCATCCTTAAGCCCACGGATAAGATTCGAGAGCCCTCATCAAAGATGAGGTTGTGCCGGAAGTCCCTAAGACGAATCTCGATCTTAACCGGGGCTTAATCATGATTGGAATGGCTCACACATTAGGAACCTTGCAATGCACTAGACCCTAGGCTCGTTTCTTTCGGTTGGTGGAAGCCGCTTGCCCTATAGGACCCTCGCCCGGGACAGTCCATCCTTAGGAGCGTGCAAGACAGGTGAAAAACGAGGGGTCTATAAGCGTAGTGATGGCCTCCACTGATCCAGGATGTAGAATAGTTGCGAAAAAGAAGAGAAATCTTTTCCAACCAACTAGGAATAAGACGTGTTTCAAGTAAACATGAACAATAAACGCTAAGCGTTTGAACTGTGCACTAACGTTTGTTCGTGTGGCAAGACTGCCTAAGAATGATCAAAAGAATAAACAAAAATTCGTTTTCTGAAAACCAAAATTCTTAAATTCATCCAAAATGCATGGATTAGGATTCCCCCCCCCCCCCCATAAGGGTCAAACTTATTTTCTCCTTTGAGTCAATGTCTCGTTTGTGTCGAGTTCCGCCTTACTCAAATCATGGCTTTTCGAAAATCCTTTCACGGTACCCTTACAGCTTGTCGGTCCTTTATGCTATAGGAAGCAATAGAAAGCAAATCCCAAGCGATTGAGGTACATATCCGGTTGGATGCACAGGCCCGGCTGGAAGGCAGGGTGAAACTCCTAGAAAGGACGGTGAACACGATGAGGGATCAAATACGAAAGTCAGAGGTCGATCGTAATGAAGCGATCGAGGTGGTTCAACAGCTCCGGAAGGAAATCAAGGAGGTACTCCATAAAAAGGTTGAGGAGCTATAGGAAAAGGGTGGTGGGAGACTCAGGAAAGACCTCGAGGAGAAGTACGATCGCCGGTACGATCTCCTGCATAGCCGAGCGGAATTGACGGATGAATTAGAAAGGCACAACTCAAGGAACACCCGAGAATGTCTCCATGAAATTGTGAAATCCATTGAGGAGATCAAAAAGTCCTCGTAGAAGTCGTCCTCCTCACCAAGGACCATCCCCGACCGCTTGGTCCAAGACGAGCAAGAGTCTTGTGATCAACTCCAACCCGTCACAGTATCCCATGGGAAGCCCGTGGTAGTTGTGGGAGGATTTCACCCCCAAGGCAAGGGAGCTTACTACCGTTGGTTCCATGAGATAGGAATGCCCAGAGAGCAAATGTTGGATCATTTACTCGAGATCAGTAAGATCGAGCTCCTCGGCTGGCACGTGATATGGACCGAACCGATCGGAGCTCGCCACGATCCAAAGCAGAACTGCAAGTACCACCAGGCCCCGGGTCATTCTACGAATGCTTGCCTCACCTTGAGAAATCATATCCAAGCACTCATCGACGAAGGTGTCATCACCAAGCAAGGAGACAAATGGGTTTGAGGTGGAAATGTAAGGAGGTGGAACAAGGAAAGAAAGAATTGTTAGGAGTGGCTTAGTGTCTAGGTTCTAGAGGGTCCCCAAAGTCCATTGTGGACATAGTCTTTTGTCTTTTTTGCTTTCCCAAAAGGCCCTGTGATGCGAGAGTATGTAAAGAGCCATGGGGTTGGCCATGGTTGAGTCAATGAATGGTGGAATGGTCGAGTCAATGTAATCAATAGTTGAGTCTAAAGTTGTAAAAATTGAGTCTTCCGTGAAATGAAATGAATCATTTTTACTTCTATTCTCTCTAGACTTGAGGCATTATTTGAAAATTACATTAACTCTCGGAATCGCTTTGATTAATGTTTCCAAATTATTGCTATGTCCCCTAAAATGACGAGTTGACTCCCTAAACATAACAGTTAACAACGACTCATTAAAGGATGAATGGACCTAAACATAAAAGGGTGCTAAATTCAAACGATTAATCTTGATGTGAATGAGTGTTGTGATCAATTGGCATGAAGAAAACCATTAATGGCAAATCTTCCCCCATACACTCTCCCGATACACAACCCCATACATCTTTCTGAGATAAATCCCTGATACACGCCAAAGGCATCCCGAGACAGTGAAAAAGTGAGGGCGTTGTTGCTCAACCACCAAGGTTTAACCGTGATCACGTGTGCGCAATCAGGCAAAGGGCTTCCCGGACTTTCAAAGTCAGCTCAAAGTGACAGGCACACCGCCAAGGGGCTACAAAGGAGCTAATACCCGAGAAAGCGAGCTAGGGCTAGCGTTTACCTCCTCCTAAAAAAAAGAGGAAAAGGAAGTGAATGTAAAAAAAATGAATGATGAGAAAAGAAAATGAATGAATGGAAAGGAGGAGAGGAAATAGCAAAAAGGAATGTTTGCCTCAAAAGGCCCGTTCACCCCAAGAGGTCCATCTCGGGGAGATTGCCGCAAAGCAAAGTGAGTAACAACTGTTGGGTTTCGTAGTAACATGCGCAGCGGAATTTAGCATTTAAAATTTATGAAACCCAAAGCCCATAGATCCGTTCATATGATTAAATCAAATACAACAATATGAATAGAGGAAAAACTAACCCTTGATGACTTTGAATTCTAGCTTTGATCTTGGTGGAGATTTGGAGCTTGATCACAATGAAAGTAAGAACACGAACTTTGAAGATGATGAGCTTCACCCTCTAGCGGTATCCACACCACGAACGAATATCAAGGAGCTTCTTGATCTTGGTTGCTAGACCAAAATTATGAAACACACTTTCACAATTTAATATGACTATATGGAATTTTATTTGTGTATTATTTTGTTCTTCAATCTAAGATGTCTTAGAACAAAATAAAACCTCTCTCAAACTTTTTTGAGACTCACACAAACATTGGGGAAGATTGCTGGCCGAATTTGGCCTTTTATACACAAGTAGGACATATTCCAAATAGGAAACTTGTGTCAAAAACCGTCCAAAATTTGTTTCCTAATCAAATTAGGAATCTGCCTCCCGACAGCACCGTGCGGCCGCCCAAAGAAGGCTGTGCGGTCGCCCAACTTTGGGCGGTCGCCCGCCTGCCCAGAAACACTGAAAAATTCCACTTTAGTCCTTTTAAAGATTCGTTCTATTGCGTGTGACCCTCTAGGATTATACTAAGTTGGCAATGGGTTCAAACATGAAACCATAAGATATGATTAGGTTCTAGCAAACCATCATACCTACCCAAATAGTATAACTAGATACAAGTTCGCATTCCTTTAGAATATGTCATAATCCCTTTGTCCACGATGTCATTGAACACAAGTCATGGTCAAACAGTCAACTTGCTTTGTTCAATACTTTCTCGATTCCGAATATGTTGATAATTCAAATGACATTGATCTAATCAATTCATTTGAGTTCGGCCGAACATTTCCATCAACATCATTCCTACGAGAGGCCTAAGCTTGACATCTCTCCGAAGAGGGACAAATCCATTTAGCTTATTATTTTTCCCTACGTGAATCCGATTATGCCAATCATACCCTTTATAACTACCCGGTTAAAGGTAGCGTTTGAATATGTCAAACATAATGTTCATCAAGTGGAAGACTATAATAACTTCATGTCCAAGGATTCGAATGACATAACTAATATGAGATATATGTTCGACATAGACCATGACATAAATCTCATACAGCGGGTCATGTCCAGTACCTTGTTCCAAATAAGTACCCATAAATCTAACATGATCATCCCATGATCATTTAGCCTTTATACTAGTGCTTAACAAGTACTAGAGACGGAGATTATTATAAGTAAACATGAACAACAATAATAATCAAAACATCTCTTTATTGATATGAAATAAATGATAACAATTACAATGTTTATTAAACATGCCTAGGGCACCACTACCAACAACAACGTCCTCCGAGACACCAAAAGGAAGCCAATCCCGGCAAAAGTTGCCCAATGGCAGAACTACGGCGACCTGAGCTCCTCACATTGAGGGGAACGTAGGCAACCTTCGGGTCCGGTCATAGCGTGAAGTGAATCCATCGAACCTCGGTCCTTCTAAAATGGCCCGGTTCTCTCCCTTTGGTCCCGTGAATGACCAACCCCCCGGATAATGACTAATTCCTCCTAAACACACTTTGATCTTGCCATTGATCGAATCTGAATCTCAAATGATCACAACATTTATGCATGTTAAGGCTAATTGCTTTAATTTTGACCTAATACTGATCACGGTCCATTCGAGCAAGCATTTTGATGATATTGACTAAGGCTGATTTCGAATGCCTCGACAAGTCTTCTTTTCCACGTCTTAGGAAAGAGCCAAACACGTGAATTTCTGTCCATAGGCTTCCTTCCTCATAAAAGGGACTCACTCCCGTAAATGCCTATGTGTGTATACTCGTGTGAGCAAGCGTGATTTGCTCTTGTCTGTGTCAGAGTCAAGTATTGCTCTTGTCCGTGTCAGAGTCAACTAGGCCACTCCTAGGAAAAGAAAATGGTGGGAAGTGTGAAAGGGGGGAAAGGTGATATGATTGGGTGCTTAGGAAGAGGAAACCCGTGCGAGGGCGGACCGCGTCCCGAATAAGGAAAGATGCGCACCCGAGAGGAAAAGGGTGAGGCCCGAGAGGTAGTTCCCGGCAAAGACAAAACACTGGGGCTGGCAAGCCATGACTGTGAGACCCGAGGAGTAGTTCCCTGCAAGGCAGCGCACTGGGGCTGGCTGGCCATAATCGTGCAGTGGAAGGGCCAACGAAGAGTCATGCTTTGGGTAAAATGGTCTGAGTCAAATAAGGTCTCCCGTCTGTCAAAATCCCCTAAAAGTCCTCAGAAAATTTGGCCAAAAAGTCAACCATGCTTGTATGATCCGAACGGCTGGTTTTTCCATGTGAAAAATTCCATATCAGCAGCTTGTATCAGCTGATTTCCCACAAGTGAAACTCATTTTCACTTGTTCAAAACCTCTCAGGTACGTGTCAAGGTCCAAATAATTGAGTCCAAACACGTTTCGGGAATCCCCGATGGTCCAGAAATGACCACAAAGCCCTCTCGAGGCCCAAGCTATGCATAAACGGTGAATTTACGAATAAAAAGGACAATGTTTTAAACAACCAAAGATAACAAATTTTTATACATTATTTTTGAATAAAACAAATCAAAAGAAAAATTGTTCAGGTTAGTGCATCCTAATCTGAGTCCGGATAATGGTCCTCCGGAGGCGAATGAACCCTCTCCAAAGGACGAGGTGGGTACATGCTGGGGTCAAAGAAGAAAATGGACTCTCCCATGCTTGAGACTTCACCCGAAGAGGATTGGCCCGGGAAGAAGGAAGGAGGAATCTGGGAATGAGGACCTGGATGTCTTGCCGGCAGGGGGTCCACAAGCTCTAAAGACAAATGGGCAAATGGGTCCGGAGCGATCTCGTGGGATCCGGGATCACGGAGCGAATCACGGAAGGCCTCCAAATTAGCCCCGCCTACGGTATGGCGGCGAACGAAGGACGGCGGTAGCTCCACACTCGAGAGCCGGTCGGTCCAAATAACTGGTCGGCCACCGAATGAGAGCCCGGTAATGGCGGAAAAGTCTGCGGGAGTCACGGTCACCTCCCCCCAGCTCAAATTAAAAGTGTGGGTGGTATCCCACCAGTGCTCGCCCAAGGTAGAGATGAGTCCCAGGCTCCTGTTAGTGCTAACCAGCTGGCCTACGGCATGAATGAATGGCACCAAGCCGGTGCCCTCTACCCACTCCCTCGGACCAGCCCATCGCCGACAGCCTCGGGCATGGCCTCCCACAAGGAACAGTACATGTCGGGAGATCCTCGAGATTTGGGATCACCGCCCTGCAGGAAAACACAGCAAAGGTATGAATGACTCAGTTTTAAAATACCAATGCGTATAATAAATGAATATGATGAATATATCTTGCAAATGAATGTTTTGTGATGTTACCCCTTTTCAAATTGCGTTGGGCATTTGAGGGTATGTTTTGTGAAAAAGTGTGTTTTTACCCTTTTCAAATGGCGTTGGGTGTTTGAGGGTCTACTTTGTGAAAAAAATGTAATTTTACCATTTTCAAATTGCGTTGGGCGTTTGAGGATGTGTTTTGTGAAAAATGTGTTTTTATCCTTTTCAAATCGCGTTGGGCGTTTGAGGGTGTGTTTTGTGAAAATGTGTTTTTACCCTTTTCAAATTGCGTCATGCATTTGAGGGTGTTTTTTATGAAAATAATGTGTGAGGTTTTGTTTGAAAAGGTTTTTCTCCTGTCCCGAAGGAACAAAAACCCGTCACTTTCGTGAATCTTAGTGTCCCGAATTTTCACAAGTATGCAACAATTTGTCCTAGAAAAGCTAGCATGCACTTGAATTTGTCAAAATGACTAGTCAAACCTAAGGTACAAGTAGTTTATGCATGAATCGCGGGACAACACACTTTGATTTTGGGAAGTATAGCTAGGCATATCCAAATGACGATATGAACACATGCCCATGTCCCTAGTGATCCCAATAACGTGAAAATGAAGCCAATTTTGCGGAATTGCACCTAGGAAGGCAAAAATCCCAAATTGCGTGAACATGGACCCTAGGACTAGGGAATGCACAAAATTGACAAAGATCGAGCGGGAAAGAAGGCTTACCACTCGGTCATGGCATAGATGAGCGGTAGGAGACTTATAGAACCCCGCCTCCACGTCGTTAAGGGCAATGGTGTAACCCCGGAAATTACGGACCATGTCAAGCCGCATATCCGCCCTTCTTGGATAGCCTCTTCGTGCACGAGCATCCATATTATGAGCTTCGAACAATTTAGGAAGAGATCTTGGGAAACTTGATGAATTTCCTCTCAAAAATCGCTTTCTCCCTCTCTATTTTCGGCTGTGACTTTGGAAAAATGTCCAGACCATCCGTATGGCTGCTGTTTTGAAAAAGAAGGAGACGCCTCCTTTAGCCGTACGGCTGGTTTGGGTGAGAGAAAATCTTAGCCCAAAATTTATACTTTGGCCCCTGGCGTCTTGAGCATGGTTTCCCCTAGGTTTCTGAAATAGAACTTAGGCCCCTTCCCTTTGGAAAATGTCCAAAATGCCCCCTTTTGGCTCATGCAACTTGATTCGAACCTAGAGAGATTAGGTTCCCAATGAAATTATGTATGAAAATGAAAATCGGGCAGTCCCAAGATGGACGTAAGACCAGCTTTGTGAAGAGAAGTCGTGCTTTAGTAGTTTACATTAAGATCAGGGGACTATATGGTATTTGCCACTTCTTCCTATTTGTTTTCTTAATTAATTCTTGCAACCATAATAGTGTCTTCAACATGGCCATTAGATCAATTAAAACACTTTATTTACATCTCATCCAATATGGACATCTACTCTTGTCTCTAATTAATTCAAACGCCATATTCCGATATAAATTGAATTTATAGATCTTGTTATGAGATTAATCTATCTTTTTCACAAATATAATCTCACAGTTGTTTTCATGAGTAATTTATTTATTTTTAATTCAACTTTTTTCTTAATAAACGTTTTAAGCTATTGTAATTGTGTACTTGAAATTTCATTTGGTGAAATTGAACTCCTAATCTTTCATATTGAAAAGAAAATTGAGTGCCGCTTGAGTTATACCTATTTGAAGAGTAATTCAATGAAACTTGACAAAACAATATTTATAATATAACCTTCATCCATAACTAATTATTCATGTTAACCTCAAAAAACTAAAATAAAGAATGCATTCGAATTCATGCTACAAATCGGGGAAATAATTCCGTATCCAAGCATGGAAAAATTATTTGGTAGGATGATGCTATTTTTCATTTTTATTATAGAATTTAGTAATGTATCGGTCATACTCCTTCCGTTTTAGAGTAAGAGTCATGCTTTGGTTGTGGATGCTTATTAAATAAATCTATATATATATATATATATATTAAAGTTGGTGAGGAGTGTTGTGGATTTGACATGTGGACATATTTTAGTAAAAACTTGATTTTAGAGAAGCCACATCAACATCATCTTAAAATCTAAATGACTTTTGATATTCTCATTCTTAGCTAATACTATTAATTAATCATATTAGTAATTATATGAGTTAACTATTACTATTAATAGTATAAGTTAACTATTACTATTAATAGTATAAGTTAACCATTACTATTAATAGTATTAGTTAACAATATTGGTTACAATACAAGTTAAATATTACTATTAATAGTATTAGTTAACTATAATAGTTACTATATTAGTTAACTATTACTATTAATAGTATTAGTTAACTATAATAGTTACTATATATAAGTTAATTATTACTATTAATAGTATTAGTTAACCATAGTAGTTACTTTATAAGTTATTTTTTACTATTAATAGTATTGGTTAACTATAATAGGCTACATACATTAACTATTACTATTATTAGTATTAGTTAGTTATAATAGTTATTATATAAATAGATTATTAATTTTTAATATTAATTAATTATAATAGTTACTATATCAATTAACTATTACTATTAATAATATTATTTTATTATAATAATTATATTAATAATTATTATTATATAGATTAATCATTGCTATTAATATATATTAACTATTACTATCAATAGTATTAATTAATTATAATAGTTATTATAATAATAGTAATCATATAGATTAATTTTTATTATTGATAGTATTAGTTAAAATGATGATTACTGTATTAGTTAACTATAATTAAAATATTTTTTAAGAAATAGTATTGGTTTCCCATGCAGAGCACGGGTTACCCGCTAGTAAAAAGAAAATAAATGGACATTGTAAGTGAGTTGATGACATAATCATCCAAAACTCTACTCATGGTTCAAGTGGACAAAAATTTAGTTAGTAAAGTACTAGTTTTTCTGTAATTATAGATGCATTAAAAGGACAAACTTGTCCAAAACAATATTGCTCTTTTTTCATCATTTATCATTTTGGAAAAAAAAAATTCTTAATTTAGGACGTACCAAAATAAAAAGTACTACTGTAACTCTTAGTTTAATTTAGAACAGAGTAATAAAAAAATCAACATGCATTTCACGCTTAAGAAAAAAAAATAAAAAATAAAAGCAAAAAGCAATTTTAGGAAAGCGATAATGAGAAAGTAAAATGCTATACTCCCTCCGTCTCATTTGAAGCTTCATCATATTAGTGATGGCACAAAAATTAAGAAAGGTGGTGAGTGTAAGAAGGGTTGTGAGAGAGAACAAGTTAGTGAGTATGACAAGTGGGGCCTACAATTTAAATATGTGAGAGGGAAAAGTTAGTGGGTATGACAAGTAGACCCCATAATTTAAGTATGTGAGAGGAAGTGGACTCCATAATTTAAGTATGTGAGAGGAAGAAGTGAGTGGGTATAACAAGTGGGACCTACAATTTAAATACTCCCTCCGTCCCACCACAAGTGAGACTTCTTTCCTTTTTAGGCCGTCCCACTAAAAGTGAAACTTCCCAAAATGGAAATGTTTCAACCACACTCATTATCTCTCTTCATTTTTCACCACTCAATTTATTCAACCAACACTACTATTTATCTCACTCATTCTCTCTCTCTTTATTTTCCACCACACAATTTATCCAACTAACACTACTATTTATTCCACTCATTCTCTCTCTTCATTTTCTACCACACATTAACTAGTTTGTTTTAAGGGCGAATTACATTTTAGGCCCCAATGTTTGGGGGGTCGTTCCTATGATGGGCTCTGAAGTATCCCCGTTAGCATTTTGGGCCCAAAAGTTGTCATTCTGTTAGCATTTTAGGTCTTTTAACCAGTTTTGTTAGAAAAAATCGTTAAATAAGCACGTGCCACGCACATGCCACCTAACGGAAGATAGTTTGAAATTGATTTAACTTATAAGGGGTTTACTGCACATTCTAAAAAAAACAATTAATTATTTAAAAAACTGATTTAATTTTTCATATAATCTAATATTCGTCAATAGTCCCTCCGTCCCACTCGAATTAGGACAAAATTCTATTTTGGGTGTCCCATTCGAATTAGGACAATCCAAAAATGGAAATGTTTTATTTAATGGGGCTCACATTCACACTCACAACAATTTTCCACTCATTATTATCTACCCTACTTTCTCTCTTCGAGTACTTACTTTTCATACTCACAACATCTACTCCACTAACATTTTTTTCTTAATCCTCGTGTCCAACCCAAAAATCCTTAAATTTAACAATTTTCCACTCATTATTATTTACCTTTTAATATTCCTATAATATTAAAGGGCTCAAAATTAAAAAAAAACAAATCTAACTCCCTGATTCACGCCCCTTTTCTCTCACTTTCTTCATCTCCTCCGTCCCTCTCCCTCCTTCTTCTTCCATTTTTCCAGGTAACAAACAACTCACCATCTTTACCCACCTCCCACCCCCCACCCCACCATCATCTCTTCTCTCTCTTCCCCTCTCTCTCTCATCTTCTTTCATCTTAATCAAGAAACCCCCAAATCTAACCCTAGAATTTGAAATTCTCATATCTAACCTAGTCCCCAATCCAATTCATCAATCCCATCTCACTCGTCTCTCTAATTTTTCTGTACTACGCCGCCGCGGAGCTTAACTACGCCGCCGATCTGTTCTCTTTTTACTGCTACTCCAGGTTTTGATTTTGATAGAGGAGATGCAGGAGCAAGGGATGAATTGCGGTCGGACAAGGGGGAAAGCTTTCTCCATTTCTCTAAGATTCATATTTACCCAGTTGTGATTTGCATCTAAAACTCAAAACCTTCATTTCCCTTTTCATGTTTTTTTTTTTTTTTTGTTGGTTATCTGGGTTTTTTTTCTTCCAAAGATTGTTGCTTCATGTTTTGTTGGGAAATTTTGATGGGTGAATTGCGGTGGGACAAGGGGGAATTCCCCCTTTCGCTAAGATTCATATTTACCCAGAAATATTTTTGGTGGCTTTAATGGGTGGCGTAACTGTGATGGGTGAAGGTGGTAGACTGGTAGCGGCGGCGGTGACGGATGTGGATGTACGGTGATGACTTATGAGAGACTGGTCGGAAGGATCGCCGGAGGTGGGAAGGGAGAGGTGGCCGGAGCATGAACGGAGGTAGAGAGAGATAACGTCATTATAAGCTTTTTTTCTATTTATATAAATATTAATTTTTTAAAAAGTTGTTTTAAAATTATTTTTTACTGTAAATAACTTTATTATTTTAGATAATAATAGAATTTTATTTGAACGGGGTTTGAAATAAATAGTAATTTTTAAAAAGTTGGTGATGAAAATATATTCTTTTTGCTAAATATATAAATGAGAATAATATTCTTTTTAAATTCATCAAAGTAATATTTATTCATGGTTTTTTTTTAATTTGAGCAAAAATATTTAATATTTAAGGCCATTAAATTTTCTTTATATAAATGTTATTATTTTTAAAAAGGTTAATTATTTGAAAATTAATTTTTGATATTTAAGCCCATAAAATTTAAAAATGTGCAGTAAACCCCCTATAAGTTAAATCAATTTCAAACTATCCTCCGTTAGGTGGCATGTGCGTGGCACGTGCCTATTTAACGAGTTTTTCTAACAAAACTGGTTAAAAGACCTAAAATGCTAACAAAATGACAACTTTGGGGCCCAAAATGCTAACGGAGATACTTCAGAGCCCATCATAGGAACGACCCCAAACTTTAGGGCCTAAAATGTAATTCGCCCTTGTTTTAATTAGTGTGCAAACTCCTCTAGTTCCACTTGTGCATGGACGGAGGGAGTATACGAGAGGGAAAAATTAGTGGGTATGACAAGTAGGCCCCATAATTTAAGTGTGTCTGAGGAAAAAGTGAGTGAGTATGACATATGAAACCTACATTTATTATTATTTTAAGAAATGATGAAGCTTTCTTTCAATGCAACACCCGTTTGGGTAAAAGGTGAAGCTTCAATGCAACACCCGTTTGGGTAAAAGGTGAAGCTTCATACGTAGTTTAAACCGAGAAATGAAGAATACCTTATTGTTAGCGACGAAGCCCGTAGCCGTGCTTGCACACCCATTAGGGATCACATTTTCCTTCATAATTTTACACTTGATGACGCCCTAGATCTCTGGGGTCACAGAGATAGAACTCCAACTTTGCTGTCTCTTGATCCTGATCACAACACAAACAAGAACACCGTTAAGACCAAGGCCGGGTTGGAATCCGGCTTAGGCCCTCGGGTGTGAGAGTAAGATCTCTGAGGAAAACCTAAGTAGAAAGCTTGTGAAAGCCTTGTGTGTGTGAATAGGATAGAGCACGTACCTGGCCCATGGGGGCGGATAGAAGTATTTATATGAGTAGAAGAAGGAGGTAGGTTTAAGGTACTAACCGCCTTGTACCGGACACACGCGGCAGGTCCTCATTGGTTCGGCCAGGGGAGTGGCTGGGAACGTGGCGTGTTGTCAGGGAAACATGGTTCCTCCACCAACCGTTATGGTGTGTCAGGCACGAACAGGTAACGTCTGTTGTACGTTTATGACAGCTGGCTGCTCCGGGCTCCGGGCAGGTGGTTGAGTGATCAACACGGGACCCTAAGAATAGCGGGAGGCAGAGCTACCTCGGTTGCTGTTATCACGAAGCCCGGGTATCTCGGGCTTATAAGCCTGCGGGCTTATCCGGTTTGACGCGGTCGGACTCGCTTGTACTGGCTTTGAACCGGTCCGGTCCAGTCTGCGATGCTCGTTCTTATCAGTGGCCCCTAACTCCGAGGGTCAGCTTATTTATGAGCGGCGCGAGGAGTTACGCTTCCATGTCTCGGCCCGAGCAAACTGTAGTAAATACGGGCACGGAATACCATGGGACGGGAGTCTTACAATGGTGGTTGATGACAGGACGGTGGGCCCCATGGGTCAGGCTAGTGACGTAGCTGTCAGGTCTTTGATATGACAAGGAGCACGCTCATTAAATGCGAACCGTCATTGGAATTCGAAAAAAGCTGATTCCCGCCTCTTCGTTTTCCGGGTCTAAGCCGGGTCGCTCCGGATTTGGTTTAAACCCGACCCGTTCTGGGGATATAAATAACCCTAACTGGCTTATTCAAAGACCTTCGGCATTTATAATCTTTGGCCATCGCTCTTGAGAGAAATACCGCTGATAACGACGCTGATTTGCTTCTTCCGTTTCCTTAACTCGTTCGATTTAACAGGTTGTGCTTCCCTTTTCATTTTCGTCATGGTTTCTGATTGCTAACTTTTCGCCTTCGGTCCTCTCCACCGTTCATCGGGGTAGAAACTTAACACGCCGTGTTTTATAACTTATAACATCACGAACCAAGCTTTTAACTTTTAACCACCGAATCTCCGATTTCTAACCGGTTAACTTGTCTCTTTCTTAGGAATCCTGGGTCCACCTTTGATTTTATAAAGTTTTGTTGAAAAAACCTTTGACTGTGATTATGGATGAATTGGACCTGGGGAGAATGCTTCGTCCGGACCTTTTGGTTGTTGTCGACGAACGGGAGGGATTTACCGGTACCTGATAAATGCCTGGAAAAGGCTTTCCCGGGATGCTTTTATGACCATAGGGATAGTCTATGAGTGGGACTCTTGGATCCTACCCCTGCTGTGGGAGACAGGCCCCTTAGTTCATTTTGACTCGGGGAGAATGAGGGTAATAGGGGGCGAGGAACAGTTAGGGGTTTTCGTGAAAGCGGTTTTAACTCGATTCCCCGATAATGTAGATATGGCCGGTAACGCTAGAAGGTTGGTGAGATTAGGTGGAGACCGCGTGTCTGCAAGCGGCTCTAATGCTCAGTCTTGGTTGGATGTCCCTCTGGATGACGATCTGCCCGTTCAAGGCCATAACCGCGATGTTTCCGTGGGTGCTGGGGTGATTGAAGTGACCAGCAGCGGGGATGCTTCAGAGCGGGCTGATGATGGCGACGAATTCTTGTTGGATGAACCTGCCCGGGATGTCATAGGAGATGGTTCTTCAGATACCCAGTCGGACTCACGCGGGCAACTGGAGAGGTTGGCCCCTGATACTGCTCGCAAGGTCAACTTGCTTCGTTCCCCTGTTAGGATCGTAGATTCCTTTCCTGAGGGCCCCGATAAACGGAGGACCAGTCAAGCAGGTGCGTCTAGCTCTGCGCGGGTTTGAGGGACGAAAGCGAGGATGATGATGGTGATGAGTATTTGTCGCAGTTCCGCGTCGACCCAAAGTCTATCTCGTCTACGGTCTTATTGAATACGAGTCTCTCATGGGTGGGAGATCGATGACTCCTCCCTTGATCCGGGCCGAGAACCTTGCCTGCATATTCTACCCGGCTCAGTTTGAAAACGGGCTGCGCCTTCCCTTGGATCCGTTTCTTTGCGAATTTCTTGAGTTCACTCATTGCCTGCCTATGGACTTGACCCCGAATGCCATTCGCTACCTGGTATCCTTTATTGTCGTAAGCCGCATGTGGGGTATGAGCCTTCTTTGTCCGCGCTCCATATTTACTTCACCCATCAAGTCACTGCGGGCTGTTTAGCTTAAAGACCAAACCGCGGTCTGAGAAGATTTTTTCCGCTGCTACTAACAAGTTCGATCAGTGGCAAAGATATCCCTTCGTTATTCAGAACCGTTTAGGCTGGCCATTCCCTCGTCCTGACAATTTAGCGCCGATTTCGATGTCCCGCCAAAACTTTCCTGATCCGGAAGAAGGCCGAGAGCTGAGCGCGGCGATGGAGGCCTATCTTGCCGGTTTACGAAGAGGGTTACCCTGGACGACCAGCCGTTGTGGAGACTCCTCAAGTTTATGACGTCTCAGCAATTATTAGCGATGAGGAGCTCTTGATCTTTGCCGGGGTGGCCCCGAGGCGCGTTTCTGGCCCCGAGCCAGGGTCATCATGGCCCCTATGTTACGAGATCCTGATTGGAAAGTTCACCAATCATTTGCTTTCTTTCTGATTGCTCGGCCTGTAATTCGGGGGAGACTTGCCCAGACCCTGGTTTACTCGGTCTCTTTCATTGTATACTTTCGTATTATTTTTCTTGTCTTCATTCGCTTTGTTTTTTACCCGCCTGACTGTTGCTCTTGTTCGCAGACCCAAACGATACGATGCCACCAAGTCCGCCGCAGAAATCAAGGTCGCGGCCAGGAAAGCCGCAGCTCTTGAAAAGCAAAGGAGAGCTGATGCCATGAAAAGGGTGGAGGCTCCTGGGGTCAAGATCCCGGTCACGGACAAGGTTGATAAGTCCGGGGCGGTGGTTTCTCAGCCGCAACTGACCCGGAACCTTCCTCCGAATCCCCGCCAAGGCGCCGGCCGCGGTAAATCAGTGATTGGAACCGGACATTCCTCCCAAGCCTCCGGCGGTCTGTCTGCTGCCGAGCCCACAAGAAGAAGCGCCCTGCTATCGTGGATCCGGCGTCCCCTCAGAGGGATAAGTATCAGAGGGTTGGCTCTTCCGCCGGTGATTTCACGGTCTTATCTCCTTCGAGAGGGACCCTATGCTCCAATTTATTCCCGGTGGAGTCCATTGAGGACAGAGAGCGCGCCCGGGAGTTCGGGCTTAAGATAGCCAAAGCCCCCGAGGTGTATGGGGTGGATCTACACAGCCGCCGGAGCGCTAATGCCTATGTTGGTGATGGGCTGATGCACCGTCTATATTTTCCAGATTACCAACAGAAGGTCTTGGCTGCTTCGAATCCTATCGCCGCCGCGGGCAACGTTGGCTTGTGCTTGACCGAGGTTCGTTTTGGACTTGGGTTATATATCGTGCTTCTCTTCGCATCGTAGTCTAATCACCTTGTTATTTGCAGATTGCCAACGAGGTTATCTATTTGCGGACCCAACACGAGTCTGATGCCGCCGTGATCGCGGCGAGGAATAATGAACTGATGTCGGCGAGGGAGGAGGTCCAAAAGTTGACCAAAACTGTGGAGAGCGCCGGCCAGGAATTAAAGAGTAAAGATGCGGAGGTCGTTAGCGCGGCCAAGGAGGTATCTAAATTAAGCAGTGAACTGGCCGCTGCTCGAGAAGCCAAGGAGCGGGCTGAGGCTGAGAAGGCGAGTGTCGACGCTCGCAATACTGAGCTCCTGAGGTTGTTGGAGGCGGAGAGGAGAAGTCCGCGGAACTGTCCAACAAAGTGGATGAGCTGGACGGCAAACTTCTTGACCAGATGCGCTATGAGAATGAACGTGAGCGGGTCTTGGAGGAGGAGAGGGGCAAGGCGGTTGCTGAATTCAAAGAGTCCGCAGAGTACTCCGACAAATTATCCGTCGCGGGCAATGAGCAATATGAACAGGCGGTGCATACAATTGCCCGGAATCTGGCGGCCACTGGGAAATATACTGCCCAAGAGATCACTATCCTTTGTTCCATCGTGGCCACGGATCCGGAATGTTTTAACGGTCATTCCTTAGTACCTTTTGCCGATCATCAGCTTGAAGCCTTGCCCGAGTCGGTTCGGAATGCTGCCTCCGGTTTCACCTGTAAACCGTTCAACCCTTGATCAAAATGATAGATGACTTGCGGTTTACGGGTGACGAATCCGCCTTGTCTCTGGCCGCGGCTCTGGAGAAGGTATTTGGCCCCAATGGCCCCTTCGTTGAAGGTATTGTTCTTCCCTTTTCAGCTTTTGCCTCCGCTCTAGCCGAAGCATCTGAAGCTCTGGCTCGTTCTACAGCTGACCATACTGCCTCTGATTCTGTTCCAGAAGTGGAAGTCAACCCGCCGCCGGGCAGCTGAAGATCAAACCGGGCTGCGTCCTGGGGCCCTTTTTGTAATAGTATTAGATTCTGTGAATTTTGAACATTGGCTCTTATTTTGACATGATTTTGTAATATACTAATTGCTCTTCTTTGATCCTTATTTCTCCTTGCCATTTACTTTCATTGTGTTCTATTGCTCATGGAATCGCCAAGCATTTATTGTTCTTTCTTAAATACTTTGTTTTTCATTATATATCTCCCTTGGCGGGCTTACGGTCTAGCTCGAGGGCGTATGACCGCGCATCGTTCATGAGAATTCATGCAACGGTATTTCCCTTGGCGGGCTTACGGTCTAGCTCGAGGGCGTAAGACCGTGCATCGTTCATGAGAATTCATGCAACGGTATTGTCCCTTGGCGGGGCTTACGGTCTAGCTCGAGGGCGTAAGACCGTGCATGTTCATGAGAATTTAGGAAGATCTTTTATTTTAATGGGACAAACATAATATTATTGATCTTTCATCTTTTTCCGCTCATGGAGCCGTACATCAACATTACAATGCATAAGGTAGAAACTAGGCGGATTTCTAATAACAGGGGGGGAATACAATCTTCAAGGGTAATACTTCTTCAGGTGGTCGCTGTGCCAAGCGTTTTTTAAGTCCTTCCCTTCTTTGGTGAGGAGTTTGTAAGTCCCTTCTTTGATTATGCGGGCGATCTGATAAGGCCCTTCCCAGTTGGGCGAGAGCTTGTTATATCCGGGCTGTCTCCCCGTGACTTCAACTTTTCTCAGGACCCAGTCTCCCACGGAAAAAGACCTCTTGTTCACTCTTTTGTCATGATGGATTTTGGCCTTTTGTTTGTAATTGACCATCTTTGCCCGTGCTTCCAACCGTTTTTTCTTCAAGAAGGTCTAAGTCTTTTCTCCGGGCTTCCTCATTCCTTGTTTCATAAAAAATGGGCGACCCTGTAGGTGGGTAGGGCTGCCTCTACTAGGGCGCGACCGCCTCTGATCCATATGTCAAGGAAAAGGGGGTTTCTCCTGTTGAATTCCTCGTTGTGGTTCGGACAACCCATAGGGCAGTACTGAGCTCTTCCATCCAGCGACCGCTCCTTCCCTTCAAATTTTTGTGCAAGGCGGTCATAAGCAACTTATTTGCGGGCCTCGGCCTGTCCATTTCCCTGCGGTCTTGCGACAGATGATTGCCGATGTTCTACGTTGAGTCTCTGCATTCCGCCGTAAACTTGCTTTGGAATTGGGGTCCATGATCGGAGACGATAGCCCGGGGCAAACCAAACCGGCAGAATATATGGTCGTGGATGAACTTGATAATACTTGCTTCCGTCGTGCTAGTTAGCGCCTTGGCCTCTACCCATTTTGTGAAATAATCTACTGCGACCACTACCATTTGCGCTCCGCCGGGCGCTTTGGGATAAGGCCCAATCAAATCAATTCCCCACATGTCAAATGCCCAAGTTGGGGCTACCAGGCTCTGCTCCGTGGATGGCTGCCTTGGTATGTTGGCGAATCTCTGGCATTGATCGCATTTGCGGACATATTCCTCCGCATCTTTTTTCATTGTCGGCCAGTAATACCCGAGGAATCTGATCTTGTCGGATAATGTCCGTGCACCGGGATGCCCTCCACATACGCCCTCATGGACTTCGTACAATAAGTTGGTAATGGTTCGGATTTCACACACCTCAGCAGGGGTTTGGTAAAAGACCTTCGGTAAAGCACGTTGTCAATGATCGTGTATCTGGCGGCTTGTCTTCTCAAAACCTTTGCCCGATCCGGATCGCTGGGAAGGATCTCCTTTTCTATGTATTCCGTAATCTCGTCTACCCAATCCTTCTCAGGCTCCCCTATCTGGTGGATCTCTACCCTGTCGATGGCCGGGCGTTCCGTAAATTCTATCCAACAATCCATACTGAGCTTCGCGATGTCTTCGTTTGTGATTCTTGAAAGTAAGTCCGCCTCGGAGTTTTCAGCCCGGTTAACCTGGGTCAGCTCGTGGTACTCAAATTCCCCAACAGGTTTGCTGCAAGCTCCTTGTATTTGAGCAGCACCGGGTGATTTGTCTCATATTCCCCTTTGACCTGATTTACCACTAGCTGTGAGTCACTTTTTACGATCAAATTTGAGACCTTCATGTCCCGGGCTAATTCCAAGCCCGCTATCAACGCCCTCGTACTCGGCTTGATTGTTGGAAACTGCGAACTTGAACCTTAAAGCTCGTTTAAACCTTTGACCTTCCGGGGCGATCAATAGGATTCCGGCGCCACTAACGGTTTTTCCGGAGGATCCGTCAACGCTTAACGACCAACAATTCTCCGGCCTTTCTTCATTATTCACAGCCTTCTTGCCCCGCCTTATCTTTGCCTTATCGGGCTGGTCTTTGTCCGCTTCGCTTTCCTTTACTTCAAACGTTGTTTCTGCCACAAAGTCCGCCAGTGCTTGTGCCTTGATGGTCTTTCGCGGGGAATAAGTTATTTGGAACTCAGTCAGTTCTATTGACCATGACAGCATTCTTCCCGAGGATTCGGGCTTATGGAGCACTTTTTTTAGCGGGGTGTCCGAATAGACCGTGATTGGGTGGGCGATGAAGTATGCCCGCAGCTTCCGAGCGGCCATGAGCAAGGCGAAAGCCAGCTTCTCGATGTTCAAGTAGCGCCCTTCTACGGCGGATAGTGCCTTGGAGACATAGTAGACGGGCTTCTGAAGGTCGTCCTCTTCCCTTATCAAAACCGCAGCCACAGCGTGATCTGTTGCAGCCAAGAAAACGTAGAGTTCTTCACCCAAAATGGGACTGCTCAACAGCGGCGGTTTTCCCAGGTAAGCTTTTATCTGCTCAAAAGCATTCCGGCAGTCCTCGTTCCACTCAAACCCTCCTTTTTTCCTCCTTTCAAAGTTTTAAAGAAAGGCAGGCATTTTTCTGCCGACTTGGCGATGAACCTCCCCAAGGCCGTGATGCGGCCATTCAGCTTTTGTACCTCTTTAACACATCTGGGGGGTTGCATGTTTATTAACGCCATGATCTTCTCCGGGTTTGCCTCTATCCCTCTCTGGTTCACCATGAAGCCCAAAAACTTCCCTGCCTTTACTCCAAAGGCGCATTTGGATGGGTTAAGCTTCATATTGTTTCTCCGGAGGCTGGTGAAAGTTTCTGTCACATCAAGGTCGTGAGAGGTCTCCTTGGTCTTGATAACCATATCGTCGATGTAAGCCTCTAGGTTCCGGCCTAATTGATCATCAAAGACGATTCCTACCATCCTTTGATATGTACCGCCCGCATTCTTCAGGCCAAACGGCATGTTGTTAAACGTGTAGGTTTTGCCCGCGGCATAGAAAGCGCATGACGGGATATCGGCCTCCTTCATTTTGATTTGATGATAGCCCGAGTAGGCATCTATAAAGCTTAATACTCTATGGCCGGCGATAGAGTCTACCAATTGATCGATCCGGGAAGAGGGTAACAATCCTTAGGGCAGGCCTTGTCAAATCGGTGAAATCCACGCACATTCTCCACTTTCCATTTGCTTTGGTTACCATGACGACGTTGGCTAACCACTTCGGATATTTGATCGGGCTTATGATTCCTGCTTTCAGCAGCTTATCTACCTCGACTTTGATCGCCGCTTTCTTCTCCGGTGAAAAGTATCTTTCTTTCTGGAGGACTCGGGTAAATGTGGGTCGATATTCAGTTCATGTTCGATCACCTCTCTGCTTATCCCCTCCATGTCCTCTACGGTCCAGGCGAATACGTCTAGCTTCTTCGCAACAGCTCTATCAACACCTTTCTTTCTTCCGCGGGGATCTCTAGCCCGACTTTTATTGTCTGCTCAGGGAATGCCGGATTTATGACCACATCTTCCAAAGCATCATTAGGGCGAATATCTGCAACCTCTCGGTCATGCAGTGAATCAATTACGATGTTGATATGCTCGGTTTCCGCGGCCATACGGCGGGCTCTCCTGCTCCGCTTGAATTCTGCCCTCGTGGAGTGGAAAGACAACGTCCCGATCATGGCCGTTCCTGCGACCTCTTTTTCACTTGCTTTGGCCTTTTTGCCTCCCTCGGGCTCCCAGTCTTTGCCTTGCTGCGCCCTCCTTTCTCTTTCTCTCTATGACTTTGAGGAAGAGCTCGGGCTTATTCTCGATACACGCGATCCCTGCAGGGGTACTGAACTTGATTTTCTGGTGAGGGATTGAGGCAACGATTCCAAGGGCAGCCTGAGCGGTAACTCCCAAGATCGCGTTGTACTGGGATTTCAGATCGATCACCATGAACGTGACACGGGCTGTTTTCTCGAACGGCCTCTCTCCAATGGTTACTTCGAAGTCAATGGTCCCTTTGCGTAGACCGTATGATTCGTGAACCCTTCCAACAAGCCCGCATATGGGGTTAAGTGCGCCTCAGACATCCCCATTCTTCTAAACAATGGAAGTAAAGTATGTCCCGTGAAAGCCCCGGTATCAATGAGGACTCTTCCAATATCCGCTATACCAATAGCCATCTTGATTGTTAACGGTTGTGTTGAGTGGAAAAGGGTAGATGCCAGTTCACTTCTTCTGAAACCGATCATTTCTTCTTGCTCGGGCGGATAGGTGGGTATCAGGAACACTTTTTCCAGTCGCCTGATCTGGGCGGAAAGCTGGGTATTGCTCGGGCTTCCTCTCCTATGTATTGGATGTCATAACGTCCTTCCCCGTCTGCATTATTGTCTCTGACGTATTGAATATTTCCCCGCGGGGCTTCTTCTTTACTGCCGGACCCCGTGATCCATTTCTTTAATCCCCGGCCTCCACCTTTTGTTGTATTATTTTCTTGAGCTGGAAACAGTCATCGGTAGAATGCCCGTGGCTTTCATGGTATCCACACCATTTCTTTTGTTCGCCTCGTAAGGCTTTCTCTCCAGTGGAGGTGGTGGAGGCAAAGCTTCTGCCCGTAATATCTCAGTTCTCGGTGCGATCAAAGGGGTGAAAGCACTGTCATCGCCTCTTTTAAAGTTGGGCATGCCTCTTGGTCTGCCTCTACCTCGGCCACCATTGTTTCCCGAGTAGCCTGAGTGATGACGAGGGTCATGAGCAGGCTCGATTCTTTCCCTAACGCTCCTGCGGGCATCGGCCATAAATGCGGGCTCCACTCCGGCCATAGCGATGGCTCGGTTGTACATTTCCTCAGCTCCCTCGGGCTTTCGGCAAGCAAACTCCTGCCTCAAAGTATGGGATGTTAATCCCCCTAGGAAGCATAGCTCGATGTCGTTCTTGTTAGATCCACAATCTGCTCGGCA
>JAOWBW010000727.1:329630-369720 GCA_026119855.1 Campanula takesimana
TTATGTGTCTTTGCATTTTGCTTCTCGATTGCATAAGTCTTCTGAATCTCTGCCTTATGTGTTAGAGTGTCAACTCCTATAGGGAGTGTTTGGTGATCAATGAGGTGTTGCATCTTGTGATGTGCATATACGTGAGCATGTTTTACCTGCTGATTTAGTTATCTTACCATTACAAGATTTTGATGTTATCTTGGGTATGGATTTGTTGGGTAAATATCATGCGTTGCGTCTGTTGATGTGTTAATAAGGTGGTTACATTTTCTATCCCAAATGTTCCTAAATTTTCTTTTGAAACTGTTCTTGGGGTAGAGAGATTAGAATTATTTCTTATATGAAGGCTAGAAAGTTGTTGAAACGAGGTTGTGCGGGGTATTTGGCTAGTGTTCTTGATACTACTAAAAAGGTTCCTGATATTGAGGATGTGCCTATTGTTAAAAGAATTTTCAGAGTATTTTCTGATGAGTATGAGTATGCTATGCCTCTTGACTGGGAAATAGAGTTCTGTATTGACTTACTTCCAGGTACGGCTCCTATATCTGAGGCACCTTACAGAATGGCCCCAGCTGAATTGAAAGAGTTGAAGGTTCAGTTGCAAGAGTTACTTGATCGAGGATTCATTCGTCTAGTGTATCCCCGTGGGGAGCTCCAGTATTGTTGTTAAAAAGAAAGATGGGTCCTTGAGGCTGTGTATTGACTACAGAAAGCTGAATCAGGTAACTATAAAGAATAAATATCCGCTTCCTCATATTGATGATTTATTTGATCAACTTCAGGGTCAGTTGTCTTTTCAAAACTTGACTGAGGAGTGGTACCATCAGTTAAAATCCGTTCTGAAGACATTTCTAAAATGCTTTTCGTAGTAGATATGGCCATTATGAGTTTCTTGTTATGCCTTTCGGGTTGACTAATGCTCCGGCTGTTTTTATGGATATGATGAATAGGGTCTTTAACCTATCTTGATACCTTTATGGTTGTATTTATTGATGATATTCTGGTTTATTCCAAGTCTCGGAAGAGCATGAACAGCATTTGCGAATGGTTTTATACTATTCTTCGTGAGAAGCAGTTGTTTGCTAAATTCAGTAAATGTGCTTTTGGCTCAATGAAGTATCTTTTCTTGGGCACGTGATTTCGAATAAAGGTATATCAGTTGATCCATCCAAGTTGAGGCTATTGTGAATTGGAGGAGGCCAGAATCAGTTACAGAAATTCGAAGTTCTTGGGGTTAGCTGGGACTACAGAAGGTTTATTAAGGGTTTTCTAAGATTGCAACTCCCTTGACTCAGTTGACTCGAAAGAATATTCCTTATGTGTGGGATGAAAAATGCCAAGCTAGTTTTGAAGAGTTGAGAAGAGATTGACTACAGCTCCTATTCTTGCTGCTACCTAATGGTAATGATGATTTGGTAATCTATAGTGATGCTTCTAAAGAAGGCCTCGGGTGTGTATTAATGCAGAATGGAAGGGTTATTGCGCATGCTTCGAGGAAGTTGACTCCGAGTGAGCAGAATTATCCTACCCATGACATGGAGCTTGCAGCTATTGTCTTTGCATTACACAAGTGGAAACATTATCTTTATGGAGCAAAGTTTGAGATTTTCACAGATCATCAGAGTTTGAAGTATCTTTTCTCCCAGAAAGAGTTGAATAATAGACAACGAAGATGGATGGAGCTGTTGAAGGATTATGATTGTACAATTTCCTATCATCCGGGCAAGGCAAATGTGGTAGCTGATGCTATTAGCCGGAAGTCTTATGTAGCTTCATTGATGGTGCGGGAATGGAAGATGTTGGAGGATGCTCGAGATTGGAGTCCTTATGAATCAAAGCATGGAGATATTTTTGCGAACATTCGAGTATTTCCAACTTTAGTTCAACAAATAAAGGAAGCTCAGAAGGATGACCCGGAATTGGTAAAGATTATGGATAAAATCAAAGATGGTAAATTTGAGGATTTCTCACTCAGTTCTGAAGGGGTATTGACTTTCAGGGGTCGTTTGTGTGTACCTAATTGATGAGATTAAACGCCAAGTTCTTGATGAAGGCCATAAATCAAGGTATACTATTCATCCCGGGAGTACTAAAATGTATCAGAATTGAAGCAACACTTTTGGTGGAATAATATGAAGAGAGAGATAGCGGATTATGTATCCAAGTGCTTAACATGTCAACAAGTTAAAGCTGAACATCAAAGGCCTGCAGGATTGCTTCAACCGTTAGAGATTCCGGAATGGAAGTGGGAACATGTTACCATGGATTTTGTGACAGGGTTACCTCGTACTCGAAGAAGGTTTGATGCGGTTTGGGTGATTGTTGATAGATTGACAAAGTCTTCTCATTTTCTACCTATTGAGATTGGTTATTCTATGGAAAAGCTTGCAACTTCGTACATTAATTAGATCGTGAGGTTACATGGAGTTCTAGTGAGTATTGTATCTGATCGTGACCCTAGATTCACATCTCGGTTTTGGCAAGCGTTTCAGAAGGCTTTGGGTTCAGAGTTGAGATTTAGTACAGCTTTTCATCCTCAAACAGATGGTCAGTCCGAGAGAACTATCCAGATTCTTGAGGATATGTTGAGGGCTTGCTCAGTGGATTTTTCAGATTCGTGGGATATTCATTTGCCTCTCGTAGAGTTTGCTTATAATAATAGTTTTCAGTCCAGTATTGGGATGGCTCCTTATGAAGCCTTGTATGGGAGGAAATGTCGGTCTCCTATCTGTTGGGATGAAGTGGGAGAAGCCAAGATTTGGGGTGTTCAGATGGTTAATGATTCAGTTGAGAAGGTTAAACTTATTCGAGATCGTTTGAGTACTGCCCAGAGTAGACAGAAAAGCTACGCTGATCATCGGAGGCGAGACCTTGAGTTCGAAAAGGGTGACTTTGTGTTTTTGAAGGTTTCCCCTAAGGTTGGTATTCGAAGATATGGGAAGAAAGGCAAGCTTGCTCCGAGGTATATTGGTCCATTTGAGATTCTTGGAAGAGTGGGGGATCGGGCTTATCGTCTTGCTTTACCTCCTTCTCTTGATAAGATCCATAATGTGTTTCATATTTCTATGCTTCGGAAGTATGTGTATGATTCTTCTCATGTTTTATCTGAGGTTCCCGAGGATATTGAGCCGAGTATGTCTTATGAGGAACATCCGGTCCAAGTCATTGATTCGAAGGTGCAAGAATTGAGAAACAAAAGTATCCCTCTTGTTCGAGTTGTGTGGAGGAATCACAATGTGGAGGAATCGACTTGGGAACTTCGGGAAGAGATCGAGAGGAAGTACCCTTGGTTGTTTGAGGGCCTCGGTAAGTAACCCTAAAATTCGGGACGAAATTTTTTTTTAAGGGGGAGTGATTGTAGCGACCCCAAAACCCGTCCCTATTTATTTTATAATTTTGGGATTTTTATTTGACTTATATGTGCATTTTATGTGTTGCATCATATTTTATGATTTGCATATCATACTTGATTATTTGTGTTATTTACTTAGTTAGTAATAATAAAGATAAAAGGAGTTAAATGATTAAGTTGAAACTTTAGGGTCCTAGTTGAAAATGTAAGTTAAGGGGCTTAAGTGTTAACTTTGAAAGTTGGGTGACCAAGTTGTGAAAATGGGTAAGATATTTATAAAAGCTTATCCCTTTTTCCTTCCTTCTCTGTGTTTACAAATTTCATCAGCAACATTTCTTCCTCGTCTCAGTTAGGGTTAGGAGAAAAAGGTAAGTTCAACCCATTTCGATTTAATTCTTTTTATTTACTTACCCGTTTTAAAAACTAATTATATAAAAATGATCAGGGCATCGAGTAGGTCATTTCTAGCCGAACAAAACTTATTTCAGCGATACTTTTTCCGGAACTAGGTAAGTTACTAATTCCCCTTTAAATGTTAAAATAGTCATATATGCTATATATGATACTCCTACTTGTTAATTTTGTGTTTTGGGTAATATTTGCTATACTTGTAATTTTGGGACAACGGGAGTATATGAACTTGGTATAGCTGGTGTTGTAATGGTTTAGAAACCATATGGAAATCTTGATGAAAGTTGCTAATGTTGTAACTAATGTTGGGTAGTATCTTGTGTATATATGTTATGCTTGTGGGACGGAAGGAGTAAAAATTTAACTAAGGAAGAATCTGGGATTTGGCCCAAATTTGGAGGAGGCGCGCGCACCATATATAATGAGGCGCACGCATCCATTGGTACCAACTTAGGCAAAAATTGACTGGAGGAGGGAGGCGTGCGCATCCCTTTGGATGAGGCGCGCGCACCCTTAAGTGAATCAACAATAGTGAAGTTCTGGTCCTAGGAAGCGCGCGCACCCTATGGGGTGAGGCGTGCGCACCCCCTATTTCCAAGGTTTGATAGTTTGTGTTATTTGGGGTATAAGAGGACAAGTGTGTATGTGTATGACTTTTATGTCGTTAACAAACAAGATTGGGTTGTGACTAGATGTCATCATTATGAACTCTTTATGAGAAATCTTTCGTGTGCATCTTGTGAGGTTTTTGGCTTAATTCCTTCTTGGATTAAATGCCTTGGGTTTTGTTTAGCAAGTATTCATTACTGTGCTTCTTGTTAAAAGTCCAGCTGGTCTTGTTGTGGAGTCAGCCAATGGAAGAATTATAGTGGTACAGGTAAGTCCACTATAAGGTTTTCCATTGGAGCTTGTGAGTCAGGCGGTGGGAGAATTATAGTGGCACATAAGCCAAGTTCACTATAAGGTGTCCACTGTGCCTTCTAGTTTCCCCAGTCCAGATTGGCCTTGGATGGGATGAATTGCTCCCTTTGGTGAGTATTTGGGTTATGACTTTGTGTCATATTTCCCTCTCTGGTTACTTGGTTCTATTGGTTATGGTTTGGTTTTCGGGATCCCGACGGCTTCAGCTATTTATGCTGCTCAGATGGTTTTCTCTGATGGGTTTCTCAGTTGGTATTCTCATCAGTTATGGTTATTGGGTAAACCTTGGCTTTGGTATCCACCGGAGTGTGGGCAATGTGATATATAACTTGATGTTATGTGCTATATGCTATATGTTTACTTGTTGATATTGTTTCTTTATGATCATCATATCAGCATGTAACGTAGTTGCATTTTAGTAGCTTACTGAGATTTATTCTCACCCTTATTTGTTTACTGTTTTAGATAAAGGCGGGTCCAGGGGATAGGACACTTGGCACGGGAGGACGTTCGTTTGGTAAGAGTTGGGACTTGTTTTGTGAAGGTTACATTATGTAAATGTAAACCCTTTGGGTAGAGTACCCGTATTTCTTATGGTCACATCCATTTTGGTAAATGTAAATGTAAACCCTTTGATGCTTTGAGATGTTCGGAGGAAGATCAAGTCAGGTTTGCTACCTATAAACTGAATGGAGCGGCTGAGCATTGGTGGAAAGCTTTGAAAACAAAATGGGATGAGACTCATGTGCTTTATACTTGGGAGAATTTTCTGGGTAAGTTCAAAGAACACTTCATTCCTCGAGTAGACCAAGACAGGAAGGAGATGGAATTTCTTAACTTGGAGCAAGGTTCTATGTCAATTGCTCAATATTCAGCTAAATTCTCAGAGTTGTCCAGGTATTGTACTCACCTAGTGGCAACTGAGGAGAGGAAGGCTTCGAGGTTTGTAAAAGGTTTGAAAACTGTGATTAGAACTCAGCTAGTATCCCATAAGTTGCAAGATTTTCAGGATGCAGTGGATCGAGCTTACTAGGTGGAGCATGACATTGAGGAACATAAAAGGAAAATGGAATTGTTAGGCGCTGGGAAGCAAGTTAGGCAACCACAACGTGGTGAGAGTAGAGGAAATTAAGGTGGATCTTCACAATTTAAAGGGTCTTCTCAAAGACAGTCAGGTAACAGAAATCAAAATAATACTTCAGGGAGTCAGAGTAAAGGAGTTTGTAACTATTGTCAGAAAGAAGGGCATTCAGAAGAGAGATGTTGGAAGAAGCAGGGCAAGTGTTTGAACTGTGATCAGTTAGGACATTTTCAGAGGGATTGCCTTAAGTATAGGATGCAAGCATCGGGAAGTGTGGTTGGGTCCTCTCAGGGCCAGAAGAGGGATTCCTCAGGCAAGCCTAAGGTTCAGGGTCGTGTTTTTGCTATTTTCTCAGCAACAGGCTTCGGAGTCCTCTAATGTGATAGGAGGTATTATTTCTGTGTCTAGTTTGAGGGCACGTACACTTATAAACCCTGGCTCATCGCATTCTTATGTGTCTTTGCATTTTTGCTTCTCGATTGCATAAGTCTTCTGAATCTCTGCCTTATGTGTTAGAGGTGTCAACTCCTATAGGGGAGTGTTTGGTGATCAATGAGGTGTTGCATTCTTGTGATGTGCATATACGTGAGCATGTTTTACCTGCTGATTTAGTTATCTTACCATTACAAGATTTTGATGTTATCTTGGGTATGGATTGGTTGGGTAAATATCATGCGTCTGTTGATTGTGTTAATAAGGTGGTTACATTTTCTATCCCAAATGTTCCTAAATTTTCTTTTGAAACTGTTCCTTGGGGTAGAGAGATTAGAATTATTTCTTATATGAAGGCTAGAAAGTTGTTGAACCGAGGTTGTGCGGGGTATTTGGCTAGTGTTCTTGATACTACTAAAAAGGTTCCTGATATTGAGGATGTGCCTATTGTTAAAGAATTTTCAGATGTATTTTCTTCTGAGTATGCTATGCCTCTTGACTGGGAAATAGAGTTCTGTATTGACTTACTTCCAGGTACGGCTCCTATATCTGAGGCACCTTACAGAATGGCCCCAGCTGAATTGAAAGAGTTGAAGGTTCAGTTGCAAGAGTTACTTGATCGAGGATTCATTCGTCCTAGTGTATCCCCGTGGGGAGCTCCAGTATTGTTTGTTAAAAGAAAGATGGGTCCTTGAGGCTGTGTATTGACTACAGAAAGCTGAATCAGGTAACTATAAAGAATAAATATCCGCTTCCTCATATTGATGATTTATTTGATCAACTTCAAGGGTCAGTTGTCTTTTCAAAACTTGACTTGAGGAGTGGGTACCATCAGTTAAAAATCCGTTCTGAAGACATTTCTAAAACTGCTTTTCGTAGTAGATATGGCCATTATGAGTTTCTTGTTATGCCTTTCGGGTTGACTAATGCTCCGGCTGTTTTTATGGATATGATGAATAGGGTCTTTAAACCTTATCTTGATACCTTTATGGTTGTATTTATTGATGATATTCTGGTTTATTCCAAGTCTCGGGAAGAGCATGAACAGCATTTGCGAATGGTTTTATCTATTCTTCGTGAGAAGCAGTTGTTTGCTAAATTCAGTAAATGTGCTTTTTGGCTCAATGAAGTATCTTTTCTTGGGCACGTGATTTCGAATAAAGGTATATCAGTTGATCCATCCAAAGTTGAGGCTATTGTGAATTGGAGGAGGCCAGAATCAGTTACAGAAATTCGAAGTTTCTTGGGGTTAGCTGGGTACTACAGAAGGTTTATTAAGGGGTTTTCTAAGATTGCAACTCCCTTGACTCAGTTGACTCGAAAGAATATTCCTTATGTGTGGGATGAAAAATGCCAAGCTAGTTTTGAAGAGTTGAAGAAGAGATTGACTACAGCTCCTATTCTTGCTCTACCTAATGGTAATGATGATTTGGTAATCTATAGTGATGCTTCTAAAGAAGGCCTCGGGTGTGTATTAATGCAGAATGGAAGGGTTATTGCGCATGCTTCGAGGAAGTTGACTCCGAGTGAGCAGAATTATCCTACCCATGACATAGAGCTTGCAGCTATTGTCTTTGCATTACACAAGTGGAAACATTATCTTTATGGAGCAAAGTTTGAGATTTTCACAGATCATCAGAGTTTGAAGTATCTTTTCTCCCAGAAAGAGTTGAATAATAGACAACGAAGATGGATGGAGCTGTTGAAGGATTATGATTGTACAATTTCCTATCATCCGGGCAAGGCAAATGTGGTAGCTGATGCTATTAGCCGGAAGTCTTATGTAGCTTCATTGATGGTGCGGGAATGGAAGATGTTGGAGGATGCTCGAGATTGG
This sequence comes from Campanula takesimana, assembly GCA_026119855.1. NCBI lineage: Eukaryota > Viridiplantae > Streptophyta > Magnoliopsida > Asterales > Campanulaceae > Campanula > Campanula takesimana. The sequence goes on from JAOWBW010000727.1 coordinate 337,656, forward strand.
AGTCCTTATGAATCAAAGCATGGAGATATTTTTGCGAACATTCGAGTATTTCCAACTTTAGTTCAACAAATAAAGGAAGCTCAGAAGGATGACCCGGAATTGGTAAAGATTATGGATAAAATCAAAGATGGTAAATTTGAGGATTTCTCACTCAGTTCTGAAGGGGTATTGACTTTCAGGGGTCGTTTGTGTGTACCTAATATTGATGGGATTAAACGCCAAGTTCTTGATGAAGGCCATAAATCAAGGTATACTATTCATCCCGGGAGTACTAAAATGTATCAGAATTTGAAGCAACACTTTTGGTGGAATAATATGAAGAGAGAGATAGCGGATTATGTATCCAAGTGCTTAACATGTCAACAAGTTAAAGCTGAACATCAAAGGCCTGCAGGATTGCTTCAACCGTTAGAGATTCCGGAATGGAAGTGGGAACATGTTACCATGGATTTTGTGACAGGGTTACCTCGTACTCGAAGAAGGTTTGATGCGGTTTGGGTGATTGTTGATAGATTGACAAAGTCTTCTCATTTTCTACCTATTGAGATTGGTTATTCTATGGAAAAGCTTGCAACTTCGTACATTAATTAGATCGTGAGGTTACATGGAGTTCTAGTGAGTATTGTATCTGATCGTGACCCTAGATTCACATCTCGGTTTTGGCAAGCGTTTCAGAAGGCTTTGGGTTCAGAGTTGAGATTTAGTACAGCTTTTCATCCTCAAACAGATGGTCAGTCCGAGAGAACTATCCAGATTCTTGAGGATATGTTGAGGGCTTGCTCAGTGGATTTTTCAGATTCGTGGGATATTCATTTGCCTCTCGTAGAGTTTGCTTATAATAATAGTTTTCAGTCCAGTATTGGGATGGCTCCTTATGAAGCCTTGTATGGGAGGAAATGTCGGTCTCCTATCTGTTGGGATGAAGTGGGAGAAGCCAAGATTTGGGGTGTTCAGATGGTTAATGATTCAGTTGAGAAGGTTAAACTTATTCGAGATCGTTTGAGTACTGCCCAGAGTAGACAGAAAAGCTACGCTGATCATCGGAGGCGAGACCTTGAGTTCGAAAAGGGTGACTTTGTGTTTTTGAAGGTTTCCCCTAAGGTTGGTATTCGAAGATATGGGAAGAAAGGCAAGCTTGCTCCGAGGTATATTGGTCCATTTGAGATTCTTGGAAGAGTGGGGGATCGGGCTTATCGTCTTGCTTTACCTCCTTCTCTTGATAAGATCCATAATGTGTTTCATATTTCTATGCTTCGGAAGTATGTGTATGATTCTTCTCATGTTTTATCTGAGGTTCCCGAGGATATTGAGCCGAGTATGTCTTATGAGGAACATCCGGTCCAAGTCATTGATTCGAAGGTGCAAGAATTGAGAAACAAAAGTATCCCTCTTGTTCGAGTTGTGTGGAGGAATCACAATGTGGAGGAATCGACTTGGGAACTTCGGGAAGAGATCGAGAGGAAGTACCCTTGGTTGTTTGAGGGCCTCGGTAAGTAACCCTAAAATTCGGGACGAATTTTTTTTTAAGGGGAGTGATTGTAGCGACCCCAAAACCCGTCCCTATTTATTTTATAATTTTGGGGATTTTTATTTGACTTATATGTGCATTTTATGTGTTGCATCATATTTTATGATTTGCATATCATACTTGATTATTTGTGTTATTTACTTAGTTAGTAATAATAAAGATAAAAGGAGTTAAATGATTAAGTTGAAACTTTAGGGTCCTAGTTGAAAATGTAAGTTAAGGGGCTTAAGTGTTAACTTTGAAAGTTGGGTGACCAAGTTGTGAAAATGGGTAAGATATTTATAAAAGCTTATCCCTTTTTCCTTCCTTCTCTGTGTTTACAAATTTCATCAGCAACATTTCTTCCTCGTCTCAGTTAGGGTTAGGAGAAAAAGGTAAGTTCAACTCATTTCGATTTAATTCTTTTTATTTACTTACCCGTTTTAAAAACTAATTATATAAAAATGATCAGGGCATCGAGTAGGTCATTTCTAGCCGAACAAAACTTATTTCAGCGATACTTTTTCCGGAACTAGGTAAGTTACTAATTCCCCTTTAAATGTTAAAATAGTCATATATGCTATATATGATACTCCTACTTGTTAATTTTGTGTTTTGGGTAATATTTGCTATACTTGTAATTTTGGGACAACGGGAGTATATGAACTTGGTATAGCTGGTGTTGTAATGGTTTAGAACCATATGGAAATCTTGATGAAAGTTGCTAATGTTGTAACTAATGTTGGGTAGTATCTTGTGTATATATGTTATGCTTGTGGGACGGAAGGAGTAAAAATTTAACTAAGGAAGAATCTGGGATTTGGCCCAAATTTGGAGGAGGCGCGCGCACCATATATAATGAGGCGCACGCATCCATTGGTACCAACTTAGGCAAAAATTGACTGGAGGAGGGAGGCGTGCGCATCCCTTTGGATGAGGCGCGCGCACCCTTAAGTGAATCAACAATAGTGAAGTTCTGGTCCTAGGAAGCGCGCGCACCCTATGGGGTGAGGCGTGCGCACCCCCTATTTCCAAGGTTTGATAGTTTGTGTTATTTGGGGTATAAGAGGACAAGTGTGTATGTGTATGACTTTTATGTCGTTAACAAACAAGATTGGGTTGTGACTAGATGTCATCATTATGAACTCTTTATGAGAAATCTTTCGTGTGCATCTTGTGAGGTTTTTGGCTTAATTCCTTCTTGGATTAAATGCCTTGGGTTTTGTTTAGCAAGTATTCATTACTGTGCTTCTTGTTAAAAGTCCAGCTGGTCTTGTTGTGGAGTCAGCCAATGGAAGAATTATAGTGGTACAGGTAAGTCCACTATAAGGTTTTCCATTGGAGCTTGTGAGTCAGGCGGTGGGAGAATTATAGTGGCACATAAGCCAAGTTCACTATAAGGTGTCCACTGTGCCTTCTAGTTTCCCCAGTCCAGATTGGCCTTGGATGGGATGAATTGCTCCCTTTGGTGAGTATTTGGGTTATGACTTTGTGTCATATTTCCCTCTCTGGTTACTTGGTTCTATTGGTTATGGTTTGGTTTTCGGGATCCCGACGGCTTCAGCTATTTATGCTGCTCAGATGGTTTTCTCTGATGGGTTTCTCAGTTGGTATTCTCATCAGTTATGGTTATTGGGTAAACCTTGGCTTTGGTATCCACCGGAGTGTGGGCAATGTGATATATAACTTGATGTTATGTGCTATATGCTATATGTTTACTTGTTGATATTGTTTCTTTATGATCATCATATCAGCATGTAACGTAGTTGCATTTTAGTAGCTTACTGAGATTTATTCTCACCCTTATTTGTTTACTGTTTTAGATAAAGGCGGGTCCAGGGGATAGGACACTTGGCACGGGAGGACGTTCGTTTGGTAAGAGTTGGGACTTGTTTTGTGAAGGTTACATTATGTAAATGTAAACCCTTTGGGTAGAGTACCTGTATTTCTTATGGTCACATCCATTTTGGTAAATGTTGATGTATGTACATTTGTTTAAAAGTTTGTAAGCCTTCGGGCTAAGTACTTTCGCTGTGAAAGTGTTCGTAAAAGTTTGTGTCAAGTTAAGTGAAGTCTTTGAACTTCAAGTGTGTTTTTGTTCCACTTTCTAAAAGTATATTTCGGAAAAATTTTCTGAAAGGTTTTATAACGTCTTCCACTCGTGTCCCGAGCGTGGGGCCAAGTAGGACCACGGGTACGGGGCGCGACAAACACACTGTTTTCAACTCTTACATATGGATTTAATGGGTCCAGTTGAGGTAGAGAGTTTTGGAGGAAATAGATATTCTTATGTCATTGTTGATGATTTTTCGAGATTCACTTGGGTTTATTTTCTAAAAGAAAAATCGGAAACTTTTGAAAAATTTAAACTTTTACACTCCAAAATCAAAAACATGTTTTGTGCCTCTATCTTTTGAATCAAATCTGATCATGGGAGAGAATTTGACAATGTTTTATTTTCTACTTTTGTGAAAGAAAAGGAATACATCACGAGTTTTCAGCTCCTAAAACACCTCAACAAAATGGGGTGGCCGAAAGGAAAAATCGTACTTTACTTGAAATGACTCGTGTGATGTTGTTTTCTAAAAAGATTTCTAAAAGATTTTGGGTCGAGGCACTTAACACGGCTTGTCACACAATTAATAGAGTTTTTCTAAGACCCGGAACCACTATGACACCTTATGAAATTTTGAATGGCAAGAAGCCAAAAGTTCACTATTTTCATGTCTTTGGGTGTGTGTGTTACATTTTGAATGACCGGGATTACTTAGCAAAGTTTGACTCTAAAAGTGATAGGGCGATATTTCTTGGATATGCGGCAAATAGTCGGGCATATAGGGTATACAATCTTAGACTAAAAACCATCCAAGAATCTGTTAACATTGTTTTTTATGATCTCACTAGTATTTCAGGTGAAGTTGCTCAAGAGTCTCCTCTGGTGTTGTTAGAAGATGTCATACAAACTGCAAATGACATCACAGATGTTAACACAGATGCTGAGCAGAATGTTATCATAGATGAGACAGCACCTCAGGCAACACCTGAGTCCAGTTATCCATCCGAGTTTGATGCAGAAGTTCATGATGACGCAAGAAGGGATCCTCCACCCAGAATTCGTAGGAACCATCCTACAACTCAGGTAATTGGGGAAGTGAATGAAGGGGTCCGAACAAGAAACAAAGAACCCGTGAATTATCGGGAAATGGTAAGGTATGTGTGCATGTCAACCACATACACCAAGGTAAAACACTCTTGTTTTGTGTCATCCATAGAACCTAAAAATGTGATTGAAGCTTTAAAAGACAATTTTTGGATTCAAGCTATGCAAGACGAACTAGATCAATTTACCCGAAATAATGTATGGCTTTTAGTACCCCGTCCCATTAATACTAATGTTATTGGGACAAAATGGATTTTTAAAAACAAAACGGATGAAGAGGGTAATATTGTTCGAAATAAAGCTCGTCTTGTGGCTCAAGGCTATACACAAGTGGAAGGTATCGACTTTGACGAAACCTTCGAACCCGTGGCTAGAATTGAGTCTATAAGACTTCTCTTAGCCATAGCTTGTTATCTTAGAATCACTTTGTATCAAATGGATGTTAAAGCAGCATTTTTAAATGGATATTTAGATGAGGAAGTTTTTGTTGAACAACCTAAAGGTTTTGAAGATCCATCCCAACCAAACCATGTGTATAGACTTGATAAAGCCTTATACGGTCTAAAACAAGCTCCGCGCGCATGGTATGGTCGTTTAACTAGTTTTTTGCTTGAATATGGTTTTATTCGAGGAGAGGCGGATAGAACCTTATTCATTTTAAAACATGGAAAGGAACTTGTCATTGCTCAAATCTATGTTGATGACATAGTCTATGGCTCTACTTCAAAAATTTGTTTAAATGATTTTGTAGAGGCTATGACATCAACTTTCGAGATGAGCATGATGGGTGAACTAAACTTCTTTCTTGGCTTGCATGTGAGACAACTACCCGATGGAATATTCATCTCACAAAGCAAGTACGCAAAAAATCTAGTCAAGAAATTCGGCTTGGAGGGGTCAAAAAGTTCCTCGGTTCCCATGGCTACTACACTTAAACTCGGCAAGGATGAAGGGGGAGAAGCAGTCGATCCTACCCTTTACCGTTCCATGATTGGTAGCCTTCTTTACCTTACCTCTAGCCGACCCGACATTATGTTTTCTGTGTGTGTCTGTGCACGATACCAATCCAACCCTAAAGTCTCTCATCTTAATTCTGTGAAAAAGATAATTAAATATGTTTCCGGAACGAGCGAATTAGGAATTTGGTATGCTAAAGATACAAATACAAATCTAGTAGGCTTTAGTGATTCGGATTGGGCGGGGGATATAGATGACAGAAAAAGTACTGGTGGGGGTGTTTTTACTTGGGTAATAATCTAGTATCATGGTATAGTCGTAAACAAAATTGTGTGTCGCTCTCTACTGCTGAGTCTGAATACGTAGCAGCGGGGAGTTGTTGTACTCAATTAATATGGCTAAAACATATGTTAGACGATTATGGGCTTGAGAGTAAAAATATGATCATGTACTGTGATAGTTTGAGTGCCATTAACATTTCCAAGAACCCAGTCCAACACTCCCGCACAAAACACATTGATATTCGTCATCATTTTTTAAGAGATATGGTTGAAAAAGGCTTAATAACTATAGAGCATATTGATACCAAGTATCAATTGGCTGACACTTTTACAAAGGCCTTAGACCATGAGAGATTTTTGTTTTTGAAAAACTCTCTTGGTCTTTGCAATCTCTAAATTATTCCTGCTTTCTGGTGTTACCTCGAGTGTTTACAGCACCTGAGATAACACTTGTATATTATTGTCTGTCTTGTTTAAAAAAAAAAAAAAAAAAAAAAAAAAATCTGTCAGTGGGTGGTCTCTTCTATCCATTGACGGTGGCACATACTGACCTTTTTGTTATGGTAGGATAATACTCTAGATAACATTATTGATAACATTCCTTGATAAACTCAAAAGTGATTCTTTTAAAGGCAAAAAGACTAAAAACACTTATAATATTTCCTTAGTAGCTCGGGGCACGGCGTTCGCTGCGACGATGCACTCTTGTCAAAGGGGATATTATCTAGTGATCTTGTACTAAGTATTAGGAACATGGAGTTCGCCACTACAATGTTTCCTACTTGAACGGTACAAATCACTAAAACATGTTTACAGTTTATAAGGACTCGGGGCACGGAGCTCGCTACTACGATGCTTCCCTGTAGATAAAGAAGTGTGAATCATGTTTATATTTGTAAGTGTTTGAAGATGAAGAACAAGTTTTTTTTTATTATCTTGCCTAACTAGTTAATTTTTGGCAAGCTTGTTCTACCTCAATTGCTTATTAAAGAAGCATATCTTCGCCTCAAAAGTGAGGTCATCTCGCCTTAATTGCCTCAATATAATCAAGGGATGTTATCATAAGTGTTGCCTTAAGTGTTACCATCGTTGCCATCAACACATTAGTGTGTGCTACATTCGTTTTTTTTATGTATTTAGTTTAATCACAGATTTGTTTCTTAAGTTTTCAAAGTTTGAAAGTCTTTTTATCTTTAAAAAAGAGTTTACAAATTTGAAAAAGTTTTAAACAAATCTTTTATCTATGGTAAAATTTAGTTGGAACAATCTTCCTACAATTTAGGGACTCATCTTTTAAATTTTGTGGAGATTGTTGCACTCTTTATTTTATCATTTTTTTTACTGTTGTTGTTCTTTTCGTCTTTTATTTTTTCTCTTTTCTTCTTTTTCGTTTTATATATTATTTAAAAAAAAAAGTTGTGTAGGGGAGTTTGTTAGTTGTGTGCTTGTAAATAGGGTGATTTAATTTAGGTTAGTTTTAAATGTGAGGAAAAATAGGGGTTTAGTTAATTTAAATGATAAGAGTTAAGTTTGAATTAAATATTTATCCCTTTTTCACATTTTTAACCTTCCTATAATATCTTTTCCTATTTACTCTCCTTATTTTTCTCACCAAACTCTTTTTAACTCTCCCTCTCCTCACCGCCTTCTTCAAATCGGCGACAACCCAAAACCCTCAAAACCCTTCTTCGATTTCTCCAAAAAAAAAAAAAAAAAAATTCTCCAATTTCTTCCCAAAAATTCAACAATGGTGAAACCCCCTAAAAACCCTAACCAACCCGCACCTCAAGAAGAGTCTCCAGGTGCTGCCTCAAATGTTATGTCGCCCATGGACATCTCGCCTTTGGCTTCTCAATTTTCAACCCAAATGGCTATGTCCATTTATGAACCATCTCAAATGGCTACCTCGGCGCAACCTAAGCCCCCTCAGACTGCTTCTCAACCACCAATTCCCTCCACAAAGAGAATCAAAAGAAAAGCCCCTTCCACTGCAACAAAGATTGGTGCTGCTCCTTCAGCTAGGAAGCGTACCTCGAGCCGACTTAGTGCTATAGCAAGATCAAAAATCCCGTCCAACACCTCCATCGATCCAGTGGAGGTTTCCGACGAAGAAGAAGAGTCGCTCGGTCTCTCCTCCGATCACAATTCAGATCAAAACTTTGCTGTACCTCCAGCCAAGCAAGCACAATCAGTAGAAAGCCTGGATACTTGGGTGGAAAATGTAGAAGAGACTCTTGCTGCAGCTCAAAAACGAGTGATCAAAGCCAAGGGAAAACAGAATGTTCCCTCGGATGCTGCCAGACCTCAGAAAACATCCAAGGTAACATCCCGATCTTCTAAACCGCCTAAAGTTCCTGTCTCCTCTTCTGAATTGTTTGAATCTTCCGATGATTTTCTGGAGGGTAGTCTCAATGATGATGATGAGGCTTTTCCAAAACCATTTCTTAATTTGGAGTTTTTCAAAAGAGCTAATATGGAGAAATGGTTGGATCTTTCTAGTGTGAAAATGCATCGTGAAAAGTTTATTGATGAAGCAAACTTGAAGAAGCATGGAGTGTTTCAATTTTTGGAGGATAGAAATTTTCTAAATGCTAATCTTTATCCCGAAAATTATGTGGAAAATGTTGTTAGGAATTTCTATGCCAACCTTCATCCCAATCTTGACAATGAACAATCCCTCAGTTTGGAAAAAATTTTCTTAGGAGTAAAGTTTTCAAACTTAATCCCTCCTTGATCAATAAAGTCTTGAAAATGCCGAATTGTGATGATGATGGTTCTCTTGCGGATAGGGATGATATTGCAAAATTGCTCTCCAATAATGTTGTAAGTTCGTGGCCAACCAAGAAAAATGAACACTTCCTTGCATCACACCTCACCTCTCTCTTTTCGGTTCTACACAAATTGTGTATTTTTAATTGGCTTCCCACCTCCAACGAACAATATGTAACCTTAGAGCAAGCTAGGGTACTACATAAACTGGGAATGAACCGGAGAGTTAATATTGGGAGATTGATTTTTAGACACTTAGCATCGTGGGGAAAGAAGAAAAAGTTGTCTGTTTTACCCTATCCGTCTTTAATCTTCCAAGTGGTGATGGCCCAAAATTTTCCCATCGTGGACTCGGACTTGTACACTCATGAACTTGACTATTATCGAGTGGATAGCCTATTAACCAAACAAGGGATGGGCGGAATTCGATATACAGGAGATTTACCGTGGAATAAGTCAAAAGATATTGGGTCAAGTTCATCCAGTCGAGTTCAGAGTGCTGGGATAAATGTTGCTTCAAAAAGTCCTTCTTTCACTCCCAGTTCTCCAAGCATGTTTGCAGGTACATATGTAGAACATATGATGGCTAGTGTCTTTCATCTTTTGGGTACTGCCTCTCCCACAATTCCAAAGACCACTGTGCTTGCATATCTTGAAAAACAAAGGGCGATTATGGAGAGGATTGTCAACGATTGGACACAGCTAAAAGAACATACAACCAGCTTCATTAACTTGATTTCTTCCCAATCAGGGGGAGATGGTGGTGCTGGTACTAGTGCTGCTACAAGTGCTGCTACAGATGCTGTTGATGATGCTGCTGCTCGTACTGTCAGGAATGCTGCTACAAATGTTGGAACAAATGCTGGAGATGACGAACGGGATGATGAGGATGATGAAGAAGAAGAAGAGTGACTTGCTTGAAGGTTGATGTTGCCATTTATCATGGGCAATGCTCTTTCTTGGTATTTGGTTCTAAAACAATTTGTTTTTGTGGTGGTTTGTTAAACAATTCATATTTAGTCTTTAGAACTAATGTTTTGGTGGTATACTGTTTGGTGTTAATCTTTTGGATAGATTTTGTTGGTTTTTATGGTTTTAAACTTGGATTTACATTCGTTTTTAAAACTACTAGTTAGAAGCATTTGAAATATGTGTTTGATTAGTATTGTTTTGTAAATCTTTGTTTGTTTGTTTAACTCCTACATTAAGGGGGAGTTTAACTCGGGTTTTTGCTCTGTTATCATGCTATATGGCTAACTTGTTTTGCAGGTACCAACACTTAGGAGATTGGAAAGAAATCTCAAATTAAGGGGGAGATTGTTAGTGCAGACGGAGGTGTTACCTCAGATGTTGCCACTGACAGTCTAAGTGCTGTGACGAAAATAATTTGTAATTTGACATTTCTTTCTAATATAATTTTATACTAATGTCCTAATATTATTGTCTAGATGTTGGTCCATATTTTCAGGTATAATAAAGTTGGTTTATGGAGCTTAAAATGTGGAAGAAAAATTAATGGAGATTTATTCATAATTGGCGAGTAAATGAAGGAGTCTCAAACATATTTAACATGTGTTAAATATGGAGAAAAACGTGGGAGACCATTTCAAAGTTGTTTTTGCTGATTAATTAAAGATGTACAAGGCTTTGGAAGCATGAGGTACAAGAAGGAGAAGCAAGGACTTGGGCTTCAAGAAAGCGGTTGAGAAAAATATGGAAAAGAAGACCAAGTCTTCCTTGAAGATAGGAGATCATGGCCAACTCACTCCACTCTCCCCTCACACGATCACAAACAGCCCCAAGGCTGTTCTTTGTGTAGCCTCCAAGTATGTGTGGCTATATAAAGAGTGCTTGGATGAAGAATGAAGTGAAGCCAATTTTATACACACATCCATAGCACAAAAAGACCAAAGTACTCTTGGCTCCTTTTGAGATTCTTTCTTCCATACACTCTTTTATCACTCAAATACTTCGGGTTTGAGTGAGTTTTGGTTAGGATAGAATCTTGTACTTTGTTCTTACTTTGGTTCCATAGAGAGTATATCATAGTTTGTATAGGGAACCATTTTAAACTTTGTGATTGGTTTTGATTATAAGGTTTTCGCCATCTAGGCATCTCAAGTTATATTTATATAACTTGAGAAAAACATTTCTCTTGTGCTATTTATTTTCCGCTGCAAAAACTCTACAATTTTTGTGTGTGTATTTTCTGTCCGTCTGAAGTGTTACCTGGGGTGTTACTTAACACTTGAGGTAACATCTGTTCTCAGCAAGCTATTGACAAACAATTTCAGTTTCTACTAGTAGTATTTGAAAACTAAGCAACTAATTACATGCGACATTATACCGGAAATGTTTACTTTTTTCTTGAACCCGGACCATCGTGAGCCTAGCCCGCTCCTACAAACAAGCCCAACTCAAGCCATAGTTTCAGGTGTAAATCTCGAGAAAAAACTTATTTTACACTCGCTTTAGTATAAATCTTGTTTTCACTCTTTAATGTAAAACATAATCTATTAATGTAAAATAAGTTTTACACATCTCTTAGTGAAACACAGGTTTTTCGTAAAACGGTCTCTAGTTTCAGGCACCCCTCCCGCATCATTTGTCTCTTTATTTTAGGTCTAGAAGATATACAAACTACTCACCTCTCGCTGCCTAAAGTAAATTTTATTGTTATTAGTATTATGTTAACTTTACATCTGTATTCATACAATTAAATTGTGAGTTTTACTTGCAAATTTCACTCATTTATTACATTCACATCTTATTTATTTACGATACTTTTCAATATATATTTCATTCTTAAAATTCACGTGTCTAACAGTAATGCATATTTGGGATTGTGAAGTACAATGCATGAGAATGATGCGCCATGATTTTGTTAGTGCTTTTAATTAGAGTGTCAGCAAGTACATAATCGATGCAATCAATAAAATAACGTCACTTCATTTTACATCTTTCTTTTCTATTAAGTTCTTTTATCCTCCCAACGTGTACTAATTATTCTAAGTCACACAACTCAAAAATTGGGCCAACCCCAAATCAATGGCCATCCTGGGCTAGGCTCAATCTGCTTATCACAAGGTACATCCCCCTAGGCCCTAACCCCTTCTAACATGTTTACACACATTAAGACATGGTTTAGGAAAATATCATGTTTATTTATTGAATCAGATGTAGATATGCCTTTTACATTCATTTTTCGCACTTGTACCCATATAATGTTTTATCAGGGTAAATATGATAATTTATATTCCCTCTATCCTTAAATAATGAGTGTCCATTTTCAGGAAATTTTTGTCCCAAAATGAGTGTCCATTTTTATCATAACTTTGTCCCTAAATGTTTTTTTTTCAAAAAAAATTCACCGGTATCTTTATATTTGCAGAAACTAAATGTTTGTAAAGAGGATTACAATTATATATGCATTTTGCCATCAAATTGTACAAAAAGTTATGTCCTTTAAAATAAAATTTGGACACACTAGTAGGATTGCCTGGTCAGGATTTCAGCCCCACATTCTTGCTTTTGTTGCTTTTGGGAAATCGTAAAATAATACTCCTTCCGTAGCAAAATAGTCTTCACATTTTTTTTGCCGTTGCTACGAATGAACTTTGAGCAATAATTGTAGGTTGATTTAATTATCTTCATGAAAATCTAAAACTTGTTATTGATAATATTGTTGATGCTCTATCAATTACAAGTATTATATTTTCATTAATATAATTAAGTCAACCTAAAATTATTGCTCAGAGTTTTTTGTAGTCACGACAAAAGAAATTGTAAAGATCGTATTGATACGGAGTAGTATCGAACAAGTCCAGGTTATTACTGAAATGTCATCCTAGTCTTCATGATCAAGAGGATGTTATATTCTTCTGTTGGGTAGTTGCCAGGACCTTAATCATGCGCAAAAAGCAGTAAACACAACCTTCAGAGTTCAGAATTAGGGAACGGGGATAGAATATTAGAAGGAAATTTTGTTTTTACATATACATATTTAATATTTATATAAAAAATTATTTATAAAAAATTATAATTGGTACTCGGTATACCAACCAACATTGAATTTATGTACCGTGTACCAACCAATTATACATAATTGGTACGGTAGTACTTTACCAACATTTCGGTATACCGATTGTCACGTACCAATTATAATTGGTACGGTTTGTACACAAGTTGGTTGGTACGGAAGTGATAATTTTGTTAGCCCTACTTTCCTTGAGTTTATTGTCATATGACCCTGCATACTATCTCATTTTTACACATTAACTTTGGTACTACTGAATCGACCATCATTACATGCGTACCACTTAAAAAAGATTCAAAATAACAAAAATCATAAATAAATGACCTATTTACCCTTGCTGCCCCATTTTTCTTTTTCCAAAAAATCAAAAAATGATTTTTGGACTTATTTGTTTTCATTTCCGGTCGGTTGGCTAATTATTCCCCTGTTCATCTTTTTCGAATTGCCGGCGGTGGTTTTTTCCAGATTCCAGCAACTTCCCTTATTCCGGTAAGTTTGAGATTTTCAATTTCTTCTATTTAAAGTCAGATTATTCCATGAATCTTGCTTCTTTACACGATTTCGAACATAAACCTTGTGTTTTCCACCAGATTCTGCTTGGGTTTTTGTCTTGGTTGCCCCCTTTCACTCGTTTCCCTTTTTTTCGGCGCACTCCGGAGATTTCTTCAAAATTGCCAGATTCCGGTGAGCCCTCTAAATCTCTTTTCTCACCATTTTCTAGTTGGATTCTTCCTAAAATATTACAGGTCTATGAATTTCGTTCACTTTTTGAAACTTCCAAAAGGAAAATGGCTTGATTTGTTGTCGGGATTTCTCACTTCATCTTCTTCTTCGTTTTTCGGCGTGTGCTCCGGCGGCTCTCCTCTTCTCCATTGAAACCAGTCCTTCACCGCTTCCCTCTTTTGGCCGGAGAAGGTTGAGAGAGGAGAGAGAGAGAGAGAGAGAGAGAGAGAGAAAGAGTCAGAGAGAGTTTCGAGACACAGATGATGATTTGAGAGGGAGGAGACGGAAGTGTTGCCGGCATTCTGCAAATCGCTGGAGACGGAGGAGGGGACCTGACCAAAGATTAATGAGAGATTTAAAATGAGGAGCATTCTCCTCAATAAACATAACAATAAAAAATAAATAAATCAAAAATCATTTTTAAATTTTTGGAAAACAAAAATGGGCCACCAAGGGTAAATAGGTCATTTATGTACGATTTTGGTTATTTTGAATCTTTTTTAAGTAGTACGCATGTAATGATGGTCGATTCAATAGTACAGAAGTCAATGTGTAAAAATAGAGTAGTACGCATGGTCCATATGTCAATAAACTCTACTTTCCCCCAAATTCTATTCATCTCACATAAAATTCTAATTAACACGAATGATTGTAAATTTAAAAGTTTTGATGTGACCATTGTCGAGTTTCTACAGTGGTTTTTTTAATTCAAAAAATATAATAGTAGTATACGATTTTTTTTGTGAAGTGGAGTAACCAAACACTTGGTGCAGCGCATTTGATTAGTAGAGCCAACTACATAAAAAATAAAATAAGATAAAAAGGGATATTATTGGCAGCTACGACAGTTGTCTTGGTATTCTTTAATTTCCAATGCCGCGTTTGCCAATATTAAAAAAGTGTATATATTGAAGAAAGGTTCAAAAAGAGCATAAAGCAACATCAGCATCAATAGCTTGTCTTTAAAGTTTAAACTGATTAAATTCAACAAAATCAACCTTTAATAATATATACTCCCTCCGTCCCATCCGACTTAGGACAAATTGCCATTTTGGGCGTCCCACTCTGTTGGGGTGCAACCCAAAGTCCCACATCGGCAATTAAGGAAACAATTGCAAGGTATATAATAGCACACACCCACTTCATTAGTATGAGGCCTTTTGGGAGTTAACCCAAAAACAAATCCGTGCGGGCTGGGCCCAAAGCGGACAATATAATACTAATGTGGAGAGTGGTGGTGGTGGTCGCGGTCCCTACTAGTAGTGGTATCAGAGCCTGGTTCGGATGGGCCCGACCGGGTGGACCGTGTGTGTGCTTTATATGGTGGGGTTCCCCTTGTGTGACATAGCGAATCGAGTCTTGCAATCGAGGGCGGTGGTGTTCCGCGGGCGGTTGGTACAAGCTTTCGCCGATATGGGCCAGAGGAAACACTGCGGGCCATAGCGGTGTGGTCCTTGGTTTGAGGGGAGGATTGTTGGGGTGCAACCCAAAGTCCCACATCGGCAATTAAGGAAACAATTGCAAGGTATATAATAGCACCCACCCACTTCATTAGTATGAGGCCTTTTGGTTTTTAACCCAAAAACAAATCCGTGCGGGCTGGACCCAAAGCGAACAATATCATACTAATGTGGAGAGTGGTGGTGGTGGTCGCGGTCCCTACACACTCCACTTAGGACATCCCTAAATGGCAAGTTTATATTACTTTAATATTTAATGAGACCCATTTGTCATACTCACAACAACAATCCAATTACTATTCCACACACTCATTCTCTCTCCTATTTACTTTTCATACTCACAACACATCCTCCACTAGGGGTGTAAATGGTTCGGTTTGGTTCGGTCTCGGTCATTTTAGAGACCAAACCTCTAGTCATCGGTTTGGGAAAATTCCAAACCGAACCGAACCACGAAAAATTTCAAGCCGAACCAAACCAAACCGCCATGGTTTGGTTCGGTTTGGTTCAGACCGCGGTTCAGTAATGTGGTCCAGACTACGGTTTCGACCGTGATCTAGAATATGGTTTAGATCGTGGTTTAAACCACCATTCATATTGAGGTTCATATCACGATTCAAATTATGGTTTACGTTCTGTTTAAAAGAGAAAATTCGGAAGAATGAAAATATTAAACGAGTAAAGAAACCGACACTACAAAACTTTGTTAACTATGTGCCACAATGAATATAAAATTCGATGAAATGAATATTGAATAAGATGCAAAACGAGAGTTAAGAATGATGTAATGTAATGTAAATTACTTTAATAATTTAAAGGTGAATGTTACTTAACATACAAATATATGACTAATATATGTGGTCTGCGGTTTGGTCTGATGGTTTGGTCCGACGGTTCGGTTCGGTTTGGTTTGGTCTGGAGGGGTCAGACCACAAACCAAACCGAACCACGCGGTTTACCAATTTTTTAGACCGAACCGAACTACTTTTGCTTAAAAACCGAACCAAACCGTGTGGTTTAGTTCGGTTCGGTCCCAAACCGCGTTTTGGACCGAACCACTGACACCCCTATCCTCCACTCATTCTCTTTCCTCTTAAAATAATAGTTCTCCTTAATTCCCGTGTCGGGACCAATTGTCCTAAGTCGGCCGGGACGGAGGTAGTATATATATATATATATGGTCGCGCTCCTGTGAGAACCATTTTATATGAGAACTGTGAGAACCAATCATAACCATTAGATTAAAAAAAAATCAAGGGTCCAGATGTTAGATACATTGGATACACTTGGATACATTAGTTAATTATCGAAAAACAATTGGATACATTAGTTTTTAACATAGTGTATCCAAGTGCAACACTTAGATACAATACTTATTAACCTATTGTATCCAAGTGTAATCGAATTTTTTGTAATGTATCTAAGTGTATCAATTGTATCTAACAAATGGACCCTTGATTTTTTTTTCTAATCTAATGGTTATGATTGGTTTTCACGGTTCTCACGATATTTAGGTTCTCATTTGAGCACCTATATATATATATAACCCTATTCCCAGTGTGGAATTAACTACAAAACATAAGAGCAACAACAATGATATAATTGGATTTTAATTGATTTTTATTACTTCCATTTTAGAATAAATCTCTTTATTTATAAAGAAAAAAATATATTCATTTTTGGCTCACTAGATTAGAGGTTACATCACTTAATTTAAAAATATACTCCCTTTGTCTCACTCAAAATACTCCTTCCGTTCCTATTTATAAGTCGTTTTAGACTCTCAAATTTGTCCCTTTTTTATTGTCGTTTTAGCTTTTATTTGGTCTTTTAGACCAAAATGCCCATCTTTAATGTCAAGTCTAAAGAAGAATTATTGCTTCCTTGGTTTGTGTAAGGTAGTTGAAGAGAGAAAAGAGTCTTTATTTGCATTAAATTAATTAAGAGATAGAAAGAGTAATTTGGGAAGTTTAAAGAAGAGTTATTGCTTCCTTGATTTGTGTAATTTTTGCTAAAACGACTTATAATAAGTAACGGAGGGAGTATGATTTTTATCCCAACACAGAAATTAAAGAATACTAATCCTGCTGTCTCAGAATAAGAGACCTACATGAGATGTGCACGTTTATCAAGGGAACAGTAAAAGAGGAACAAATAATACAAGTGGGTTGAGGGTATAATTCTAAACACCATTCATTATGCAAGTGAGTAAGAAGTGGTCGGAAGTTTTTTTTTTTTTTTAACTTGTTTTTGGAATAATTGTGAACTTGTTCTTGAAACAACTGTGAAATTGTTCTTGAAAAACTGTGAATTTATTCAAATCAATGGTGGTTTTGACTATTTTTCGTCAAATTATATATATTTGAATTTTAAAGGGGTACAAAGCAATTTTCAAAGGAGGCCTTATATTTTTTGTCAAATTTGTTAACTTCCATCCATTTTTGCTAATATCCATCCAAAAGTGCTTCACATTGCCACAAAATGTAAACATTATGAGTTAAATTGCCAAAAATGAAACGTTGGAAGCCACATTGCAACTATGGTAAAACTTAAGTGCATTAATGTGCCATTTACCCCACTAATTACTCCTAGCCAAAATCTTGCGTAAAACGTGTTTTACGAAACGCTTAGGAAAAACGTGTTTTTAAAAAACGCGCGGTGGCATTTTTGTAAATAGTTGAACTTCTCAACGGTTCTGGATATCGATATAGTGCCTTCTGGATATGAGATTGATATCCAGAAACTGTGAAAGTGATAGCCAGGCGTGTTTTTTAAAAACCCCTCGGTGGCATTTTTGTAAATAATCAGAACTTCTCAAACGGTTCTGGATGTTAATATAAAGCCTTCTAGATATGAGATATAAGAAATATTATATATTCCAAAGTATATTCTGTAAATATCTTTTAGATATTACTAACCTAGATATTTTGTATATCATTAGGAGATTCAAAACTTGTAACCCAAGATAGATTAGATCTAGAATGTTCTTGTAAACCCTATAAATATGTAACCTATTATCATTAATAAATGTAGTATTTCATATTATTCTTCTCTCTACCATGTATGAATTGACTTCGTCTAACCCTCCTAAATCCTACCGCACAACCCCACCACCATCTTACCTTTGGCAAACCCTCCTGCCGCACAAACCTCAGCTAGCTCTCCGCCACACAACCGTCTTTCTGACGTAAAAACTCTAAAGGTACCACTACAACCTCATCATTGCGACGACCAATTTATCTCACACGTGAGGGGCACAACCCCTACAATGGTGACGACCAAGGTGACATCACGTGCTTCAACCTTTGCCAAGATCATCACGGCAACATCACACGCATCCGGGAACTCATCCACCTCAACTGCTTCATCACACCCGGTTCACCTCATGACTTTCCAAGATTGGACTTATCCAAGGATCGTCCATCTTGCGGGAGCGTATAAGAAATATTATATATTCCAAAGTATATTCTGTAAATATCTTTTAGAAATTACTAACCTAGATATTGTGTATATCATTAGGAGATTCAAAACTTGTAACCCAAGATAGATTAGATCTAGAATGTTCTTGTAAACCCTATAAATATGTAACCTATTATCATTAATGAATTGAGTCTTTCATATTATTCTTCTCTCTACCATGTATGAATTGACTTTGTCTAACCCTCCTAAATCCTAATATGAGATTGATAGCCAGAGCCTTTGAAAGTGATAGTCAGAAGGGTTCTGGATATCAATATAAAGCCTTCTGGATATCAATATAAACTCTTCTGGATATGAGATTGATAGCCAAAACCTTTGAAAGTGATAGCCAGAAGGTTTTTTCTGATTTTTTTTTTAGAGTAGCAGAAGTGCTAATAGATAGCCAGTAACAATGTTTAGGATGACCATTTTTTGTGTTACGAATGTTCAGTGAGTGTGTTAATAAGTGCCAAACAATTTTGAAAAACACGTTTTTTCTAACCACTAAGAAAAACGCGTTTTACAGGAGACCAACTCCTACTCCTAAAAGAAGGATTGATGAATGATGATTCCTCTATTAGGTTGTCTTTCTGCGATTACGATATGGGCCGTGGTTTGGGCCCACCAATAGCCCAACCTTCCAGCAATACATGGGCTCCTCCATACCTTCAGTGAAACCTACACGTGTGAATCCAACTAGGGTAGTAATGATGTGATTATTGGGTAAAAATATAGCAATGCTAGGGGCACAAAATAAGCCCACAAAATGAGGTGCCGATATTTTATTGGTTGCATCGATAATAGACTCGCCACACTCTACCTAAAAACACTAATAAAATCATGACACCTAGGATTTTTTGAGCAAGGTCTTGTGACTTTTTTGTGCCCCTAGTATTATTCAGGTAAAAATGGTCCTTACACCATCTCGAACGAACAGTTTAGGGCAATAATTCATTATTTTTTATAATGATCCAATTTTTTTTTTTACTAAATATCTTCAAAATTTTATTGCAAATTTTATACAAAATAAGAATATCAAAAAATACTCATATTTTTTTCACATATATAAATAATATATTAGATTGCATGTATTTTATAAAATATTTTTATATAAATTTTTTTAAGTATTTAAAAAGAAAAAGATGAAGAAAAACATGATAACGCAGTATTATTTTTGCATTCAAATACGGTGCAAGAGATAGTATTGTTCTATAAAGCAATATTTAGAATATTGTTGGAGCATAACACTCTATTTTAAAATTTTGAAGTGATGTTAAAGATTCATGTTCTTACTCAAAATCGTTAAATAACTTGTCTTTGATGAGAATAATCATTCATCCATTTTGCATCATGATAAAACCATCTCTTTGCCAACATTTCAAATATGGCGGTACGGCGCAATTAAAGTTCAAACGGCTACTTCAAGTTTTGCTTGAAGATAAAACAATCTCCTTCAGACTCTAAATCTAACGCTGTATTTAAGGCTCAGAATGGGCAACCTATAACAACCACACCAACATCTTCATTTTGACTGATTCGACACAAGCCCGGGACTACATCAAGCAACCAACAAATCGAAACAACTCTCTTGAAGCTATCATTTCGGACATCAGTCTCCTATCGTCCAAATGTAATAGATTTAATATAATTAAAGTAAATAAAAAAAAATTAAATTTGCGTGTGTAAATAATAATTATGTTAAAATTATGTATTAATATTTTATTAGTTGTGAGCCAAATTTTTAAATAAGTAAGTAATATTGTAAAATTAAATAAATATGAGTAATGATACTGAGTAAAAAGGTGAAGAAATAATTAAAAGGAGGCGGTTGATTTTGTTTACAAAAGGAGACCCTTTGGATATGGATGGTGTACTGTAGACTCGGAAGAGCGACTCTCCTGTGCGGCCGCCGCACGGTGTGCGACGGCGCCAGGAGCCGAGCCGCCAATTTTTTTTTTTTTTTTTTTTTTTTTGCAATCCCAATTTTTTTTTCCTCCCAACAAAAGTAACACTTCTTATAACAAAATATAACATTGTTTTTCTTCAAATGTAACACTTTTTTTCCCCAAAATTGTACCACAATTTTGTTTCAATAAATTAAAGATTGACAACTAAATTAGTGTAACACTTTCTATAAAGGAATGTAACACTCATTTTTTTCAAATGTAACACTTTTTTTCACCCAAAATTAACATATGATTGACAACTAAAACTAATGTTACATTTTATAAAAAATGAATGTAACTTTTTTTTCTCAATTGTAACAGTTTATATTCTTAAATGTAACATTTTATATGAAATGTAACAATATTTTATTGAGAAAGTAACAATTGGAATGCAAACCCATTTTTTTTTGTTGTAAAAAACTGCTGTTACATTTAACAGTTTTCGTGTTACATTTTGAAGATGAATTTGTTACTTTTATCAGAACAGAGTGTTACATCTTAGCTGAAGGAGCAGCTCAAACTTTTTATGTGTAAAAAATTATATTTTTTTTTTAAAAAAAATCAAACCATATCATGACCTATGTAGTTTTATTCGTCTCGTCGAGACGAACACAACGGTATTTTTTTTTTAAAAAATTCTGAGTTATAAATCTCAAGATATAGCATTTTAAAGTTATTTGAGGTTTTTTTTTTAAAAAAAATGACACGTGTCGCGCTGAGAGTGGAAAAGGAGCTAGCGGGCGGGCTGCTCCATAGTCCATGCCCACCGTACCTTGTACAACGGATGCATCGAAGAATTTGTCGACTCGGAATGGGAGTGCAACAAAGAGGAAAGAGAAAAAGTTGGGGGAGCAGTTAGTCACATCAGCTGCGTTGTAGTATTCCTTCTTAACTGTAGCCCCACCATAAAAATCACCCCTCCGTAATCAAGCGTGTGCACCACACTCGGAAACTGTCATTAAGCAACTGATTGGGGAAACACTAAAAAAAAAATAAAAAAAAAATAAAATAAAATAATTTAATAAATTTTTGTTTCGAAATACTACGTACTCCCTCTGCCCCATACCAATGGGCACTTTTGATCAAACCAACTTAAATTTTGACTAACATTTTATGCTAAATTATTAATCTCCATAAAAATTTAAAAAAAGTTACTAAACTAGTAATGGAAACATTATCAATAACTATTTTAAATTTTTATGGAGATAAATTATTTAGCATAAAATGTTAGTCAAAGCTCAAGTGAGTTTGACCAAAAGTGTCCATTACTGTGGGACGGAGGGAGTATTGTTTTAGACTTCTTCACATATATTAAAAAGTGTAATTAATACATATTAAAAAGATTTATATACCCCCACAAAAATTCAATTACATAGGCAATTAAATGTTAATAAAATCGATATCTATATATAAATAATGACTGAAGTAGTTTAGCCCTTTTCTATTTTAGTTTCCTGCTCAAACATATTCTTCTAAGAACGGAAACTTGGGAAAGGTAATTATGTCTTGGATTGTTTCTGGATCATAATTGGTAAAATACATGATATTAATGGTTAATTTCAAACTTTCCTTTTACCACAACAATTTATGCATGAATCAATTTCAAACTTCAATATATATTTAACTACTAATAAAATATTATCTGTAATCAAATCTAACTAAATAGAAATCTCAATTCCCGGAAATTAGCATTGTTGATGAAATCTCCTTTTGAAATAGCTCTTGCATTGACACCAAAATTGTCCGGCAAAATTGTCAACTACCTTGATTAGGTTCGATCATATCCCAATTCCCGAACCTGCAATCATATCTCAATTTCGAAAATCAGCATTTTTGATCAAATCGCTTTTTCAATTATCTATTAACATGATCTTGCAATCAAATCTTATTAAATCGAAAAAATACAACTAATATTACACTAAAATATATATTATTAATAAAAAAATCAAAATTTATAATCATTGTGACTAATGCCAATATGAATATTCTCGTTTAATGCCTCTTATAGTATTTTATTTATTTATTTATTTAAAGTTTTTCATTTATCAAAGTGTTTTAGCATGGCGTTTAACACACGGGTGTTACACTAGTTTCACAATTAATGAATGAAAATATAATTGGCTAACAAGAACAAATATTCTTTGGTAATAGTAAAACGTCAAATATTTTGGAACAAAAATTAACACCTAAAACGACATGTATTATGAAACGAAGGGAGTATCTTGTATTACTACGTCAACGAAGACAAAAACTTGTGGTGAGACGGTCTCACGTATGAGACGGGTTTCGTAACCCGTCTCATCATACATGAGACGGTTTCACAATAGACTTCCTCGTCAATGAATAAGATTTTCGTTACTTTTCCATTACCAAATTAAATTGAAAATTATGTCTATGAATATAATTACATTGAGAACACAATTTATCTTTTTCATACTCTAAATTTTGAAGATGATATTTGTTTATGAACATCCAAAAAAAATATTTTACTTTTATTTTTAAATGAAACGAGTATGGTCTTTTTACAACGTAATAAAAATAGAAACTTTAAACATCTCAATCACATAAATAGTGTCGACCTAATTATATCGTTGTTGTAAGACGTATTACATTTAGTCATCACACGAGGATATTTACGAGTTTTAAATTATGATAATGCAAAATTTCTTAGTGAGTATTGTGAAAAACGTGTTTTTCCTTAAACAAAGGAAAACGTGTTTTTTCAAAGACGCTGGGCATTATTATTCGAAACAATGGGTGGCATTTTCGTAAATACTGGCAACCATAGTAAATGCCCAGTGTTAATATTACAAAAAGCCAGTGATTTCATACTGGCGTTTTATAAACATGAAACTGGTACTTTTCTTAAGTGCCAGTGGTAATGTTAAAAGTTGCCAGTAAGTGTACTGGCACTTTTTTACATTGATATTGGCACTTAATAAAAGTGCCAGTGATAGTGTCAATAAGTGCCAGCCATTACACTGGCACTTTTTAACATTGATACTAGCACTTATTAAAAACTGCCAGTGGTAGTGTCAATAAGTGTCAGTGTACATGTGCTTGCACTTTTTTACACTACGACTAGCACTTCCGATCAGCGCTAAAACAACTTCCCGTTAATTACAAAAATGCCACCGCACCAACTTAAAAACACATTTTACACATCCTTAAGGAAAAACACGTTTTTCCCCCGATTTTCTCAATTTCTCAGGGGGGTTATTTTGTTAAAATGACGTTCAAAATTAACACGTGGTTTTAGATATAAGCAGAAGAAGAAGACATTAAATAAGTTAACAAATTCATGATTGGAGGCAAGGTTCTAATTAGCTCCACTAATCAGTGAACACCTAATATATATACTCCCTCCGTTCCAAAATGATCTTCTCATTTACCATGATTCATTGTCCTAAAAAGTTCTTTTCATTTCTACAATTTAAGCTTCAAAAGTGCACCACTAAAACATGACTAGTGAAGCAAGTGTTCATATCCTCAAAAAGTTTGAATAGTCAAACATTAAAATCATTTTGGGACGGAGGGAGTATTACGATTTGCTTTTATTTATTTATAAAATGAAGCATGCTTATAAAACGCTGTCCTACTATTGGTGCTGAAAACTAGATTAATGGATCATGCGCTTAGTTTTTTTTTTTTTTTTTTTTTTGATTCCCAGGTTCCCAACTTCACCGGACTTACGGTTGCTCGGCCCAACTTGGCTGGACCGAGCAACCGTTGTAGGGTTAGTAACTTAGTACTTCAAAATGAAATAGGGGAAATGGCACATTAGTATACTTAAGTTTTACCAGAGTTGCAATGTGGCTTCCAACGTTTCATTTTTGGCAATTTAACTCATAATATTTACATTTTGTGGCAATACGATTTAAAACTGGATGGATACTAACGAAAATGGATGGAAGTTAACAAATTCAACGTAAAATATAATGACCTTCTTTGAATATTGCTTTGCACGCCCCAAAAACTCAAAGATATTTAATTTGACAATATTACGTCAATTATATTTCAAACACACACACCATGAACATGTATTTCATTAATATTTGATTTAAAGACTTAATATATTTCTTAAAAAATAAATTTATTATTTCTTAAAGCTATAAAAAAAATGAAAAATATAGAGAGTCCTTTGTAGTCATGCATTTGTTTCATTACTGAATATCAAAGCAAGTCTTTTATAGCTCCAAAACAAAAAGGACGAAAAGCCTTTTCTTCCATGAGAAGCCATTGAAGAAGAAGCTCAAAATCTCAAAAGCTCAAATTTGAGATATTGAAGATTTGAAAAGAGGCACTTTTTTTGAGGAAAAAATTAAGTAAATTTGAAGATTTGAAATTAAGCTGAATTAAATTTAGAATTGAGACTTTTTATCTTTTCAAATTTGAGTAATATTTATTCTGACAAAAAAGAAAATTTATTTTAAAAAAACATAATCAGTAATTTATTGATTTATATAATTAAAAGTTAATATTAAGGACGATGAGATAATTTGTTCAAATAGGCGTTGGTAATATTTATTTTGGATGTATAAAATGAATTTATTATTTTATTAGACTTTTTAATTATTTTATTTTGTCAATATAATAAACAAATAGTGACATTGATAATGTTTTGACTTTAAGGGGTGGATAATGTAATATTCTACAAAGGTCGTTGTATTTCCAGGTTCAATTTGTTAATTTTCATCTAGTTTCGTTAGCATTCATCTAGTTTCGTTAATTTCCATCCAGTTTTAAGTCACAATGCCACAAAATGTAAACATTATGAGTTAAATTGCCAAAAATAAAACATTGGAAGCCACATTGCAATTCTGGTGAAACTTAACTACACTAATGTGCCATTTGCCTAATGAAATATATGAGTTTGTATTTTGCATAGTCTCAATCTCATTTTCTTTTCTTTTTGTTTATGTTAAAAGGTTAGTCTTATTTCAAAAACTAAAAAAAGTTAAGATTCAAAATCATTTATTGAGTTGAGCATCCATGTTAGACTATGAGCAATGGTTTCATACACCAAAAAAAATTCAACACCCACTTTTAACACTTTATCCTATCCACCTCATCTTTCATACACCCCTTTCATACAACCCCCCTACAATGGTAAGTTGAAAAAGAAAAAATCATCTCCCTCTCACTCATCATTTTATACCCCACTACTTTTTATATCATTTTTATTTTTTATAGGGAAAAAAAAAAATTAAACGGACCAATGAATGATCAACACGTGGCAAACACAAGAAAAAGAAAAAAAAAAAACGCTGTGCGCTGCACCACACGCGCCCTGTCGGGCCGTGTGGTACACGCGCCACAGGCCGGCCAACGAGCTGCCGCCACGTGCCCATGTGTGCAGCCTTCCTCCCCATTTCAACCGGTATGAAAGATTTCATACCCAAAATTCAACCCCCACTTTTCATACACCCCCCACAATGGTTTTATACACCTCCCCCCATTTTCATACACCATTTCAAACCCCCATTGTGGGTAGTCTTATACCACTGTACTGCTGTAATAAGGAGACGGTCTAGAATTGGTAAATAATTTAAAGGGTAAATATACTGTCACAAGAAAGGGCTATAAAATGTGGTTTACAAAATGGTGTGTCAAAATTTTATTGGTGTTTTTTTATTAGAGTGTGTCGGGTCCACAATCGATGCAATCAATAAAATATCGTCACCTCACTTTGTATCCATCATTTTGTATACTTCTTTTGTGCCCCTAGCATTGCCCTAATTCAAATCTTACTTTTTTTCTAAACCCTAAAAAAGGAGGATCTTTTTTAGTTTTCGTTTGTTTCGGCTTATTTTAGGTGGCGCAAGATGAGAGGCGGACAAACTGAGCGGGCAGATCTGGACTGGGCAAGTGGGTACGACTCATGGGGACATCCGTCTCACTTTGTGAGACGATCTTAGGAAAGCCTTTGTCTAAACTTATTTCTCTTTTATTCTTCTTTTCCCTATTTCCTTTTCTTGTCTTTCCTCTCTCTTTTTCTCTTTAAATCAAGAAAATGAATAAGTAAAATATGCACAAAAGTAACCGTGAATACAAAATAAATTTTATTAGATTTCATTTTAACTTAGAACTTCTCCTTTTCATGCATATACCAAACAATGTTAAGTGTTATGCATGAATCAAATACCTATTCCTGACCTCAGATGCCTGTGTACCAAACGAGGCCTTAGGGTTCAAACAATCACAAAATTACAAGTGTTCTAAAGTACCTTATTGTTTGTTAACACAAACTATAGGGTGCTTTATGTAATTATCCATTAATTGTGCTTAAACAAGTTAATTCAAATTCTTTCATCAGCTAATTCTAAGTTGTGCCTATTTTTCTACTAATCCCCATTTGGCCTTTTGACCATGCTTAGTTAGGAGTCCTTAATCACTCGTCATGATTACAACTGTAAAACTACTTTAAATTCCCGTCCAAAAATGAATTTTCAATGTATATATTATTTTCAATTAATAATAATAATAATAATAATAATAATAATAATTCATATTATTGAAGCAAACAAACTATTTATTTCATCTTAAAATACTTGTTCTTTTAGGACGAAAATGACTTTTTAAATAATACACCCTTTATCTCATAATAATTTGCAATATTTAATTCGACATAAGAACTAAAGAAATAGTGTGTGTGTGTGTATTCAAAAATACTATATGTGAGAAATGATTTGTAATTATGATGATTTGAGAGTAAAACCCGCAATTTAAATGTGTGAGAATGATAAATGGGCATGATAAATAAAAAGATACTCGTGCTAAAAAGGTGAACCTTTTAAAAAATGAAACTTTGCGAGGAGATGTCTAAAAGAAATTGATGCGAGTTGTTATGGATAGAGAGTAACTATTATGGTGGTAAGGATTTTTTTTTTTTTTTTTAAAAAAACCGCCATTTTTTAAATAACATGTTTGCTAAATTTAAGATACATAATTACAAGAAATAAAATTGAATCTATTTTTACCATACTCCCTTTGTTTTGGATTAAGGTTTGTAGTTTGACTTAATATTGACATGAAGATTAAGAAAATATATACTCCATATATCCCATCCAATTAATTTTGTGAGTATGAAAAATAAAATAAGATAAAAAAAGTGGGTAGAGAGCTTTTATTGTCTCAAAATGTTTGTAGTTTTGCTATTATCTAGACATTTTTACCATTATTTGCTAAATACTCCCTCCGTCCCAGCTCACTTGAGACTTTTTAACCAAAACTGGTCAACTTAAGGTCGGTTTGACCAACAGTTTATAGAAATATTTATGATCCGAACAAAAATTAAAAAAATGTAAAATGACCACCATTAAAAATCCTCTCAATAACAATTTTTAAAAAGTTTTTTGGAACATAAATATTTTCTATAAAGTGTTGGTCAAACCGACCTTAAGTTGACCAGTTTTGGTCAAAAAGTCTCAGTGAGCTGGGACGGAGGGAGTATACCTTTATTTATGATTATGATTGTTATTGTAAAATCATTTAATTATCTTGGTACTTGAAATGTTTCAAGGGCAATTTAGTCTATTAACATGGATTGATTGATTTTTTATGTTTGAAAATTTTAGAAGTACAAGTATAGTGGGACCGAGGGAGAGAAGTAATATACATCACACAGCAGGAAGTGTGTAATGTGCATTATAAGGCATCTCCAATGGACACTATAATTGACACTAAAACACTAAATTCACCACTATTCACCCCTCCAATGTACACCATATTTTACACCAAATTTGGTGTAAATGAATAGTGTTACACCAAAACACTATTCATTACACCAAATTTGGTGTAAATGTTTCACTTGTCACATTTAGTCCCTTTAAGTTCTAAAAATTCACACATTGTAAATTATGTTAATTAACTTATATGTTAATAAATTATATAATAAATTTTACTTAATTATAAAAGTACAATGCATAAAAATAATTATAAAAACATACTATTATATCATCTCAATTAAAAGAGAGGGGTTTATATGTAAAATCATAGACCCAAGTATTGTTTGTGTAACATTGAGTGTTAGTGGAAAAATGAGGTGGATAGAGAATATTCCTTTTTAGTGTGAAAAATAGTGTGATACATTGGAGGAGATTTTTTTTTTAGTGTAACATTTGGTGTAAAACCTACACCAAATTTGGTGCTCTCCATTGGAGATGCTGAGGATCTTTTTTAAGTTGCAACATCCACAAACTCCATCCCATCCAATCACATTTCACCACCTTCCCTGTCCCTCTCTCTGTAGATCCCTCCATAGATTTTAGTAGCAAATTTAGAGATTCATTCCTGGATTTCCTTCATTCGAGCCGAGCCGAGCCGACTATTTTCCCTTTTTCTCATCTTGTTTTCCCACCCCCTGCTTTCTTTCTTCTCTTTTCTTTGCTCTTCATACATCAAGGAAAAAGGAAAGAAAGCACTATCCCACTCCTTCCCTCACACTCTTTTCACAAAACCCAAAACCTCATAATCAAGAATTCTATTCCCCACACCCAAAATTCTCTCTCTCTCTCTCTCTCTCTCTCTCTCTCTCTCACACACACACACACACACACAGTCTTTTCTCATTTGGGTTTCCATTTCCAGCTTTTGGGTATTCTTGTACTCTCTCCAGGTACACCTTTCACATTCACACAACTTCAACTTCAACTTCAACTTCTTTCCTATTAATTTATAGTAGTAGTATTTTCTCAATTATGAAGAGTTCAATTATAGAAACCTTCTGTTTCATTTTGATGGAATTGGGTAGTCGATTTTGATCATTTCACCTTTTGTTTTTTCCCCCCCAAAGCTCAATGATTTCAGATCTTGTTGTGGGTTTCTAGTTTTTTTTTTTTTTTTTTTTTTATCTTGAAAGACTCTATTTTTACTTTTACTAGTTTATCCATTTTCTACCTATTTACCATATTTTTAGGGGAGAAAAATAACAGATAAATCTTGATATTGGAAAGGTGGGTCTTTTGTAGATTCCTCCCCCTGAGAGGTTGGGTGGCCATAGAGTGAAAAAAAAAGAAAAAAGAAAAAAAAGAAGAAGCTATTCTGATTCCTATGCTTCTTGATTTAACCCTGATATTGCCATTGTAAAACCTCCACCTCTCTCCTCACTTCCTCTCATCCTTTTCCTCTGTTCTACTTGATTTTCTTGAGAAATTCCCATTGAATTTTGATTAATGAAGTGGAAATGGAAACCATGTCACCAAATTCATATATTTCAAACTCAAGTTGGTTAATGGAGGAAAGCAAGAGCACAATTGGACTCCAGGAGAGAACAAGTTATTTGAGAATGCTCTTGCGAATTTCGATAAGGACACCCCTGATCGGTGGCAGAAGGTGGCGGCGATGGTTCCGGGGAAGACAGTGGTGGATGTGATGAGGCAGTATAAAGAATTGGAGGATGATGTGAGTAGTATTGAGGCAGGGCTAATTCCAATTCCAGGGTATAATAATACTTCTCCTTTTACATTGGAATGGGGAAATGATATAATTGGTTTTGATGGATTTAAGCCGCCTTATGGGGCCGGTGGCAAGCGGTCCTTGGCGGGGCGGCAACCGGAGCAAGAGAGGAAGAAGGGTGTCCCTTGGACAGAAGAAGAGCATAAGTAAGTTGCCTCTTTAAATAGAGATATTCTTTGGAAATTTCATTGCATTTTCTGCTAGTATTTGAGATTATCTATGGGAACATGATCTATATTATTGCACAAGTTGAGGGTATATTAATTGAATAATAATTGATGGTTCTTTATAATTATCATAGTATAAATTTGCATCCTAGTTGTGTCCACAAAAATAAATTTGCTGACCCTTTGGTGTGTGAGATGAATTATTGTTCTTTTATTTCCTCGATTTGGCTGTTCCCCTGATAAGAATATCACAGCAATACGCAAATGCATAGTTTCATTGCTTATTTCTTCATATTCATGTTTGTGAAATGTGGATTTGATCTACGTATGTGTGTGCGCGCGCGCGCGCGTAGGTCTGTATGTTTGTATATGTAACAGTGCGATATACGTACAGCTATACAGTTAAATTTGTTCATCTGTTGCATTCTACTGGATTTTTGATATGTGTTTTCAATAAATTGTGACAGATTGTTTCTCTTGGGGCTAAAAAAGTATGGAAAAGGAGATTGGAGGAACATATCTCGCAATTTTGTGATCACAAGAACACCCACCCAAGTAGCTAGCCATGCTCAAAAGTATTTCATCAGACAGCTTTCCGGTGGGAAAGACAAAAGAAGAGCAAGCATTCATGATATAACAACGGTCAATATCAACGACAACCAAATTTCATCCCCCGATAATAAAAGAACTCCGTCCCCAGAATCACAGCGAAATAATACATTCCCTCATCAGCCCAACTCCGCTCCCATGTGCAGAGCAGCGTTCCAGTGGAACCAGGCTAACCATGGAACTTCGTTGGCGTTCAATCAAACGCAAGGAAATACGTTCATGTCTCCTCGGTATGGGGGAAATGCTTATGGTCTTAAAGTTCAAGGGCTAAACATGCAAAGGGGAGGCGTACATGAATCTTATGGTGCACCTCAAAGTATGCATTTTCAGACGCAGTCACCATTGGAATACCGTCCTCATGGATAAAAAAAAGTTGACTTGAACATTCTCCAGGGTCTCCTTCATTTCCATAGTTTTTTTTTTTTTTTTTTTTTTTAGCTCTTTTCGCCTTTTTCTTCTTTCTCGTCTTTTCTAGTGTTTTGGTTATGTGAATATGCATGTTAGCTTAGGAGATAAATGATGACTTACATTGAGATGTTTAAGACGACATCTCAGTCTGAAACTCCTCTGTATCTGAATTTCTTGCTGCTTCCTTTGTGTTCTAGCTCTGAGAAATACAAAAAAAATGAAGTTGTTTTGAAGGTAGTATTGAATAAGAAAAAGTAGAAAGCTTTTTGTATGGAAGATCAGCAAGACTTTCCTTATAATTCCTCCGTCCCAAAATGATCTCCATACTTTTTTTGCCGTTCATTTGAGCAATAATTTTAGATTGATTTGATAATACTAATGAAAATCTAAAACTTATTATTGATACACCATCAACGTTACTATCAATAACACATTTTAAATTTTCTTTAGGACAATTAAATCAATCTCAAATGGTTGCTCAAAGTTCCTTCGTAATAACAGCGAAAAAATTAGGAAGATTGTTCTGGGACGGGGAAGTACTTCAGCATTTTCAATCGTGAGTTGAAAGCTTATAATGGCAAACATGTCTTTTTGTATGAGCTTTGCCTTCATGTGGCTGACAATGCCTTGTGACTTTAAGAGCATGTACTGATATTATAAAATCTTATGGGAAAAACACTATCAGCAATGTTTTCATCTTAAAAAGTGCATTTTGCCTGTTTTTTAGTACAATTTTCCACCCCAAACAATGCCCACCAATAACAATATACATGGCTTTATTGGATCCAACTCACTCCACAATCCACACGGGTGGAACACGGCGTCCTACCGGCCCCACAAGTGACATGTCCGGCGTGGTCGAAGCACAGTCGAAAATAAATACTTCCTATGTGATAACATAAATGAACTTTGACCAAACATTGATGTCGATCTAATCATTCTAGTGAAATTTTAAAAATTGTAGTAATTGATAATCATTAAGTGATTCATCAATAACAATTGTGATAATTAGATTGACACTAATGTCAATTATGATGACCATAGATAAAAAATCAAAATGAAACAAACTTTCCGACCGAGATAGAGCTTGTATTAGCCGTGTATCAGACGTGGCCGGTGGGGCTTGC
>JAOWBW010000727.1:369820-620786 GCA_026119855.1 Campanula takesimana
TTTTATTTCTAGATAGTTAGTTTTTCTTAAAAAAAAAAAAAAAAAAAAAAAAAAAAACGCACAAGAAAAGAAGCCCGCTAGATTGAAAACCCGAAAGGCAGTCTAGGCAAAAACCAGGGTGTGCATAAAAAAAAAAAAAATTGAAAAAAAAAAATTGAGTGGCTAAGTGAAAACCCCGAAAGGGCGCTTAGGCAAAAGTGAGGATTGAGTAATAAAATATTACACATCCACCGAGAGAAGACATAAGGGAGGTTTGGAGTTTTGGGTAGGATATACACTATTGGAGTAGGAGGTTTGGATTAGTGGAGTTTAGGTTAGAAATACTCGTTCTTTTCTTGGAGATATAAGGGGGTGTTGGTGTTTTTTACGAGGTAAGTTTTGTGCATAATTATTATTACACAAAAACTTGTTTTTATTAGGGAGATTGTAGTGTGAGATAAGCGTGGGGGAAAATTAAGACATTTTTAGTTCCCCTTAGCTTTTGAGTGGACATTTAGTTTGGATACCGTTATTTGGAGTTGGTATCAAGCTAATGTCAATTTTATATTCATTGTGGTGATATAAGGGGACGGAGTTTCTCACACTCCGAATTTTATTATTGATTATGATTGACGGGGTTAGAGGAGACTAGGAATCATTTTCACCCATGCTACGCTATTTAGACCGTGTTTAGAGGGGAGTTAGGATTTTACTCAGTGACGAGTAAAGGTCTAAGCGTGGGGGAATTTGATGAGACGGATTTGATACATTTATTTCCTATGTTACTATGAGCTTTAAATAGTGATTTTGATGTAATTAGTATAATTTTATGTAATTTAGGAGAGGGAAAATATATTTTTGGCTTAATTATAATTCAGGAGTATTTTAGTATTTTTATATTTTTACCGATGTATTTATTTATGAGAAAAGAATCCCCAAGATATCAAAGAAATATGCAAAAGAAAGTCATTCGGGACGGAGAATTGTTGAAAAGGGTAGAAGAGAAGCATGTTTTGAGCCAGCAAGCTACTAAGGGACCAATGAATTAAGGATCTCAGCAAGTTGGGTTGGAACAAGGTGGCCATCTCATCAGTGGCTCAGCGAATGAAGGCCACCAACTCTCTTTAGCCAAGACAGAAGCAACGCATGAAGAGAGAAAACATCAGTCCGTGTGGCACAAATTCTCTACACACGGGCCCTTATGGAAAATTCAGG
Source organism: Campanula takesimana (assembly GCA_026119855.1). NCBI lineage: Eukaryota > Viridiplantae > Streptophyta > Magnoliopsida > Asterales > Campanulaceae > Campanula > Campanula takesimana. Next base: position 371,015 of record JAOWBW010000727.1, read on the forward strand.
ATTGTTATGCAATTTTCTAAAAGTCCAAGGACTAAACTGTAAAAGACTTAAAGATCAGGGACTGAATTGCAAAATGTGGTGAAGACCTGACTTGCTCTGCGTATTCCAGCAGCCGACTTTGGCCTTGTTTGATTGGCTTTTTCTTTTTTCATTTTTATTATTTATTTTTTTTTCCTTTCCTAGTTAGAATTCTTTTAAGACTGTTTACAAGGATTTTTTTTTTTTTTTTGGATTTTGATGGCAGACTTTTAGAGAGACTTTTACATAATTTGAGATCTAGGGTTTTATTTCTTTTTCATGGAGATTTCAAAGCTCCATATGAGGAACTAAAACTTAAACTTTGGGTTTGAATCTTGAACCATCTTTATATCGATTTGAGGTATTTTCTTTTCAATTTTTTGTCCTATTCATAATTTTGCTTGTTCTTAATTCTAGATCCGTTGCTAGGGTTTATAAACCTGATCAATTTATTTATCTTTGTGATTGGATCTTTGCTAGAATTCTCTGTTCTGTGCCAGAATTAGGGTTTTCACCGTAGCAATTTCATGATTTTATGCATGTGCCATGGTAAATTGTGATTAGGGTAAAATTAAGCAATTATCTATATGAAATAATTGTAGAAAGTGTTCTTGATTTATGTTTCTTAAATCGTTCATCAATTAATTTTTGCGATCTATACTGTGCCAGTTAGATTAAATTATTAATTAGGGTTTCTAGTGAGTGTGCCACTGCTAGTAACTATTCTGAAAAGAAGGAACAGAAATTGAAATAAATCTCGGATCAAGTGAATAGGGTTAAAAGTGAATTGATGTACCGAGGATAAATTGATTAAAAAGGTGGGGACGGAAACAAATCTGAAGTATTCTTTAATTATTGTTTTTGCTCATATTTAGTTTAATTTATGTGTCATAGGATTTAATAATTATAATTTTCCCCCAATCTGGTCAAGTGACTGTTCGTAAATAAATAACCGTTCTTCGTGGATCGATTCTGGACTTACCCTAGCTATATTTTTAGAACCTAGTCCAGGTTTAATTTGTAGGTGTGCGATTTAGCCTATCACTAGGAGTATGGGATCTCTTCTTTTCAAACTTCTCCCCCTGACTAGGTGCTGGTTTGAGAGATACAGAGGGTTTGGATTTGGAGGAAGTGGACACGGCAGGTTGCTTTGGTGCGGTAGACTTGGAAGGTTTAGATTGAGGTGGAGATTTAGATGGTACGGTATAGAAGGGTTTTGAGACTTTGGATTTTGGTTGGGGTTCAGGAGATGGAGAGGGAGACATTGGAGGTACGGTGGGAGTTACCTTAGATTTGGAAGGCTGAGGTGCGCAGGACGGGCAGATGCGGTAGACGTAATCTTGATGCCTTGGGAAACTGGTCTTGACTTTCTAGCTGGTTCCTCAACTTTCTCTTTGCCTTTGACTGAAGTTGGAGGGGAGGGTAGATTAACATTTTTACCCTTTGCGCGTGGTTTCATTTCGGCAGCATTCTTGCGGTCCTGTTCAAATTCGGCAGCCTCCACATCACTAACCATTCTATCACCAAGATTTGCTTGACCTCTCTTAGAGTATTTGGGAGGGATGTATTCTCAATTGGATCTCTCAGAAGATAGGAGCGGTACATCTCATCCCCAAAGTTACTACGGAAGTTGGTTTTCATAGACTTTCGACAAAAGTCTTTGGCGGTAGGAATTGGAACCTTGAAAGTCTTGTTCTTCTCATACATGTCCTTGATTCTGACCGTGAGACTCATCAAGTAAGAAATCAACCTACTGTTTGTGCGATACTTGGTTTCGCCTTCATGAGCCGCATCCTTATACGAGAGAATGTTAACTCGTAGGATATCATACATGATTTGGCCCCAGTCAAGCCGTTTGCCAAGATAAATAGCAGCAGATATCATCCATTGAGTATGATTGAAGTTGGCATGATTGCCTGTCTTGCATAATAAGGCATGGTCCCAGATGACCTATGTGATACATGATTTCACCAACATCCTTTCGTTGGATTTTGAAAATGTCTGCAGTGCCAGCCAGTTTCTTAGCAAGACTCAGAGTCTCCTGCCGTGAAATCTCATCAAAGGCTTCTTTGCTCTTCTTAATTCCCACGGCATGGGCTAGATCACGTGCATCGAAAGCCATCTGGATGCCCATCACGGAGGCTTGAATGAACTTAGGGTTAGACTCAGGTTCATCAGTACTTTCCATTTCAACTGTCGTGTTGAAAAATTCATCAACAAATGGCTGGTAGGTGAAAGTCTTGATCAAGTGTAAAGAGAGGGAGAATCCCAGACTTGTTCATCCTGCCCAGAATATTGCGGCCAATGGCATCCTTCTTAAGATCTTCAAGATCCAAGACAATGCCTGGAATGAAGTGACTTAGATCCTGAAACAACAAAAAAACAAACATTCATATTTAGACATTGAGGTAGATCGTGCGGCACTTGACAAAAGAATGCGGCAAGGGAGGCACGGTCAAGTGAGGCACGGCAAACAATAGGATTGCGGTAAGCAAGGTGAGATAAGCTACCGCGAGCATAAAAGTTTAACCAAAGAAAGGATTAAAACATGAATAGTAAATAAACACGAAATTAATAGAAGAGCGAATCAAATTAAATCACAAAATTAATATGCCAGAACACGAAGAACACTATGATGAATACGATGAACATCAATATCCAGAATCCCATAAAAATGACCAAAAGCCATGAAAAATGACATGAATAGAATTGGAAATGTAGATTAAATAGTTATATCAAATCAATTTCATGAAACGAGTAGCATTAACCCCAGAAATCGAAAGGGGAGAACTCGAAAATGTAGAAAAAACCATTTGAGTGAATCTGAACTTCAACAAAACTGGGGAAAAATCCTATGCAATCAAGAGATATACTGACTAGAATCAAAAATAAACAATCATGCAAGATTTTCATATTACTATTTTAAGAGATTGAAGAAAAAATTGAAAAAAATTTCAAGGAATATGAAGGGTTTTCGTGATTTCTACCAAGAACACGAGAAAAACAAATTGAAAAGATGAAAATCCATACCATAACAACGACGGGAGGAGTGGATTGAGTCGGAGGTTTGTCTCTTGATTCAACAGATTTCGAAGTCTTCTCAGATGGGTGTTTAGAAGTCATTTATATACTGAGAAATGAGAGTAAGGGAGGCGGTTCTAGAGAGAAGTTTAGAGAGAGAGAGAGCGAGGTTTTGATTTTCTGAAAAAGTGATATGAGCAGAGTGGTGGAGAGATAGAAGGAGGTGGAACGGTTTTGATGAGGGTGGTTTGCAGATGTCAGAGTGATGGGATGATGGGAGGGGGTTAACTCTGCAAAAGGATGGATGTGACCTAGGGTCTAGTTTACATTAAATGCAAGGTTGCAGAGGGTCACATCGGACTAGCCAATGACGGCTTAGATATTTTAAGGAATAAAATTAAATTCTGAAAACTTAATGCCCTAAAAGATTTGAATTTATTTAAAAGCGAGGGAAAATAAAAAGTTACCTTTATGCCCTTGAGGTAGATATGACTAAAACATCCTAAATATCTCTAAGTTAGAATGACTTACCTGGGGTCCTTGTGTGGTAACTTGAAGATCGACCGTGACATGTGAGGTCGGTGAGGTCTTACCATGATAGTTCTTTTCTGGTATATGCGGCAGCATAGTTGATGCGGCAGCATGGTTGATGCGGCAGACATGAGTTGTGGTCAAGTGAATTTAGAGGCTTGTGTTATATTCTTGACCGTGAGTTGGTCTGCCGTGGACCTATCTTGATTTTGAACTTTTGGACAAGATATATTAGTACAAGAAATTATATGGACAAGTTTGAGTTAGAGTTCAAGCATACCCATTTCTCCTCTTAGATACCCAAATCTCTTGGAATCAAGAGCCTTGGTGAGAATATCTGCAATTTGATCATCAGTACTCACATACTCTAGATGGATATTCCCTTTTTCCACATGATCCTTGAGAAAGTGGTATTTGATATCAATGTGTTTGGTCTTGGAATGCATGACAGGGTTGTTGGAGACAGCAATGGTAGATGTATTGTCACAAAAGATTGGACAATTTTCTTCTTTGATTCCGTAGTCAACCAATTGTTACTTCATCCACAGCACTTGGCAGCAGAAGCTTCCAGCAGCTATATATTCAGCTTCTGTAGTCGATACAGAGACTGAGGCTTGTTTCTTGCTTGCCCATGAAACTAGTCGATTTCCAAGGAAATGACAAGTTCCACTCGTGCTTTTCCTGTCGATGGTACATGCTGCATAATCTGCATCTGAGTAACCTATAAGATCAAAAGTTGAATCTTTGGAGTACCAAAGTCCAAGGTTAGTAGTCTCAGATAAATATCGAATAATACGTTTAACAGCAATAAGATGTGCTTCTCTAGGATCAGCTTGATAACGAGCACAAACGCAAACACTAAACATGATATCTGGCCTACAAGCAGTTAAGTATAGGAGAGAGTCAATCATACCTCGATATAAGGTTTGATCAACCTTCTTACCTTTCAAGTCTTTATCTAGCTTGTTACCAGTAGACATAGGAGTGTCGTATGCCTTTGCATTTTCAAGTCCAAATTTCTTGATGAGATCTCTTGTGTACTTAGCTTGGTTGAGGAAGATGCCTTCAACACATTGTTTAATTTGAAGTCCAAGGAAGAATGTCAATTCTCCCATTATGCTCATCTCAAATTTGCTTTTCATGAGTTTCTCAAAACGTTTACACAACAATTCATTAGTAGAACCAAAAATAATATCATCTACATATATTTGAACAAGTAAAGTATGATCATTATATTTAGCAATGAATAAAGTTGTGTCGATCTTACCACGCTTGAATCCCTTTTCAAGGAGAAACTTAGATAGAGTATCATACCATGCTCGTGGAGCTTGTTTGAGTCCATACAAGGCTTTACGGAGTTTGTAGACATGATTTGGAAATTTGGGATCTTCAAATCTGGGCGGTTGAGCAACAAAGATGGTTTCTTGAAGTTCTCCGTTGAGAAATGCACTCTTCACATCCATTTGATATAGCTTGAATCTTTTGTAAGAGGCATAAGCTAAGAATATCCTTATAGCTTCGAGTCTTGCAACGGGGGCAAATGTTTCATCATAATCAATGCCTTCTTCTTGTCTATATCCTTGTGCAACCAATCTAGCTTTGTTCCTTGTGATGCTTCCATTCTCATCCATCTTGTTTCGGAACACCCACTTTGTACCAATCACTCCTTGATCTTGTGGCCTTGGAACCAAGGTCCAAACTTTACATCTTTCAAATTGGTTGAGTTTTTCTTGCATGGCAACAACCCAACTTGAGTCCTGGAGTGCTTCATCAACTTTCTTGGGTTCAACTTGAGATATGAATGCGGTTAGTGCATCATAGTTTGATCTTCTTGTTCTAACGCCAGAATGCAAATCACCAATGATATTCTGAATTGGGTGATCTCTGACCTCACGAACTTCTTGAGGTATGTCTGGTTGAGTTGATGGTGGTTGTAAATCTTCTAGAGGTACATCATTTGAGCCATCCCAATCATAAGTGATTTGAGGGATAGGTTCTTCAACATTTATGGGTGTTTCAACTTCAACTCCATTTGAGGCAGCAGCAGATGATGTAGATTCTGGTGCTTCATATGAGGTAGATGGAGGTGCAGTTGGGGGTAGATGGGTTTCCTTGAGTTGATTGATTTTGTGGTTGAGTTGTACATGTCTCATTTATCTCAATAAAATCATCAGCAACATTTGGAGCCATATGTGGCTCTAGGAGAGAATGTTCATCAAAGGTAACATGGACAGATTCAACTATCTTAAGAGTGGTTTTTATTAAATACACGAAAAGCTTTTGAGTGTTTAGCATACCCAATAAATATACCTTCATCGGCCTTAGAAGCAAATTTACCTCGATGTTCTTTACCGTTGTAGAGTATAAAGCATTTGCATCCAAATATCTTAAAATATGCTATGTTGGGGGTTCTTCCTCTCCAAAGTTCATAAGGAGTTTTGTTGTAGGTCTTGTTGATGAGGGATCTATTCTGAGTGAGGCATGCTGTGTTGACGGCTTCAGCCCAAAAGTATTGAGGTAGCTTTGCTTCAGCAATCATTGTCTTTCTGGCCTCTATCAACGTTCTATTCTTTCTTTCCACTACACCGTTTTGTTGTGGAACTCCAGCAGCAGAGAAGTTGTGGTCAATACCATGATCATCACAGTATTGAGCAACACCGTTGTTCTTGAATTTTGTACTGTTGTCGGATTGAACACTAACGATGTCATATTCTTTTTGTGTTTGGAGCTGTCTAAAGAGTGCGGTCAAAATGTCATAACAATCATCTTTGGAGCTCATCATCTCGACCCACGTATATCTTGAGTAGTCATCTACCACAACTAAGGAATATCTATTTCCTCCAATACTTGCGGTAGTAACAGGTCCAAACAAGTCCATATGTAGTAGTTGCAAACATCTAGAAGTTGAAGGTGTCGTTTTGCTGGAAAAAGACGCTTTTGGTTGTTTGCCTAGTTGACATGCTGTGCACTTCTCATCGTGGTGATCAGCTACTTTGGGTAGACCACGAACTAGATTTTCTCTACCAATCTTGGAGAGATACTTGAAGTTTAAGTGACTTAGTCTTTTATGCCACAGCCAACTATTTTCACTAACATTCTTTGCTACAAAACAGAGATTAGAAGAAATGCAAGATGAATTAAAATTGACAACATAAACATTTTTCTTACGAATCCCTTTGAGCAAAGTGACGCCGGAGATGCCATCTTTGATGAGACAGAAATTTGAAGTGAAGTGGCATTGCAATCCTTTGTCGCAGAACTGAGATATTGAGAGTAGATTGTGTTGTAGTCCAATAACTAGAGAGACTTCTTGGATGGTGACTTTTCCTTTACGAATGACTCCATATCCTATAGTCTTTCCTTTGTTATTATCTCCGAAGGTTACTGATGGACCCTTTTCTTCACGGACATCTTCCAATAAGTTGATATCTCCGGTCATGTGCCTTGAACAGCCACTATCGAGATACCATAAACTTGATCTATCCTTGGAGAGTCCAGCCATTAAGCAGAGAACCTATAAAATAAACATTTAAGAACAAGGTCCCCTTTTATTCTTTTGGGTCCAAAGGGTTAGCAACTTTTAACAACCCACACTTGCCTCACAAAAGGGGGTTTAAGCCTTCTGGGATTTGGTGTGAATCTTAAAAGACATTCAGCAGCCTTGTGACCATAATCATCACACACAGAACAATGGTGGAAGCCACCCAACTGAGGGTTAACAATCTTTGTCACGGTCTTTAGCACAACATCGTTTACAGGTGTGGATGCGGTCTCCTTTACAAAGTTCATCCTTTTGAACTTTGCTGCATTTCCACCATATGCGGTCGACTTACCATGAAAGGTAGTCTGCCGCGGTAGGGTTCTGCGGTAGGAAGACTCTGCCTTACCGCATGAGGTAGACTCTGCGGTAGGTTCATCCACGGCAATACCTTTCAACTTTGCCTTGCCAGTTTGTTTCTTAGGGTAGACATAGTTAAACTTTAGTTTCTTCTTTGGTTCTTGTCCTACACCCTTTGAAACATGATGTTTAGCCTTCGACCCTTCCAAAGTTTGCTGGGTAAATTTCTCATCTCTTTCACAACATGATGCACATTTAAAGTTGTCACTAGTTTGAAATCCTAATCCTTCCTTATCACCACTAGGCTTTTGAGATTCTAAGATTTGTTCCATAGTGACACGAGAATTGGTCCACTCATTAGTAATCCTTTTAAGATCATTTATCTCAGTAACCAATTCATCGTTTTTAACTTTAAATATAGCATTTTGTTCTTCTAAAAAATGGTTTCGATCAGTAAGAGGAGTCATGCTCTTGATCTGCTCCTTAAGGAGGGTGAGTTCAGATCTTAGTAGAGATTTCTCCATCTTAAGCTGGGATATTTCTTCAGTTGAAAGTGCTAAAGCTTCCTTCATACCAGAGAATTTACTAATTACCTGTTCAGCTTTTGCAATCATCTTTTCTTGTTCATCGGGGGAAATGTCAAACTTGACTTGAGGTGTGGTAGACAGAACTTCCTTCACTTTGGGATTTAGTAGAGCTTTCTTTGCTGCACTCACATCACATCTTAAAAATAAAAGATCACCATTCTTTTTAACCGGAGTTAGGAATCCTTTTTCAGCAAGCTCATCTGCCGTATAACTTATCCGTTTAGGTTTTGCATTTGGTGAGCGACGACTTTTATTATCATCCTCATCATCGGACTGAACGACCAAACAGATGTGACCTTCTTCAGAATCCTCATCGCTTTCATCAGAGTCTGACTCTATCCAAGTAGCTAACTCTTTTGAGGTAGAGTCTTCTTCAGCCATCATTCCTTTTTGCTTTGAATACCTTGGAGTAAAGTTACTTTCTTTTTCATATACTCATACTTGGGAATTGGACATTCTGATGCGAAGTGACCTGGTTTCCTGCAATTGAAACAAACAAGATCTTATTTCTTCTTGGAGAAGTTGAAGTTCTCTTTCTTCTTTGAAGGGCTGCTCCTTGAAAACCTTGTTGGAGCTTTGCTTGTTGATCTGGGTCTTGCTGTCTTTCTGAACTTTTGGAATCTTTTCACGAACATAGAAAAATCATCATCATCCATATCAAGTAAATCTGATGTGGAGATTTTGGATCTTCTTCCTCGATCACTTCTTCCTTTTGAGCAACCAACGATAAGCTCTTTGTTTTCCTTCCATTTCAGCAATGTTGTTAAGCTTGATATCAAAGACCTTGAGGTTGGCATAGAGGCTTCTGAGAGACATGTCATCTAGTAGCTTGGTATCTTCAAGAGTGTTTCCTTTGTGTAGATATTGTGAACCAAGAGCGGCAAGAAAATTAACATTGATTTCTTTCTTGGTAAGCTTCTTTCCGAGTGCTGTATAAGTACTCACGATCTCACAATAACGATCATAAGTGGCTCTTAGTGATTCACCGGGGATATTAGCAAAGTTGTTGAATCTTCTTTGAATTGCAAACTTTTTGCTTTCCTTGCAAGCTTGATCTCCTTCGATGTAATCTTCAATTGCATCCCAAAGTTCTTTTGCAGTAGAACATTCCATGATCTGTCGACGCTGTGACGTACTTAAAGTACTTAGAAGTATGATTTTTTTCTTTCACATCCATTCCAACCAGTCTTTTCTCTTCATCGGTCCATTCAGCTTTTGGTTTCTTGATAGTCGGATTTGCACCATTGGTTTCTGGATCCAGATTAGCTTTCATTGGGAAGTATGGTCCAATGGTAAGACAATCACCAAGTTGCTCGTCCATGGAGTAGAACTGAGTTAGAATGCTGTGCTTCCATACGTCAAAATTATCTTCGTCGAACGCTGGAACGTGAGTGAAGTTAACCGTTGCCATAGTTTTCTGACTTGCCATTTTGAATCGGCACCCAAGCTGTTAAGCTTGAAAAACAGAAGTTTTATAAAGGTGTTTGCTCTGATACCACTTGTTGGTCCCAGAGACACAACAAGGGTATAAAAAGAGGCTAGAGGGGGGGGGGTGAATAGCCTATTTAAAATTTCAACCCTTTTTCAAAATTCAACCTTTATGCTTACACTTGAATTTTGCGGTAGATAAAAACCACGCGGTCAAGTATAAAATGCACAGCGGAAGTTTTCGTTGAAATAAGTTAAGAGTTGGTTTTGATAAGTTCAATGCGGTAGGTAGGTGTGCGGTAGATGTGTATGCGGTAGGTAGGAGTGCGGTAGGTTAAAGTGAGGTAGGTTGAAAGATTGAAAACTTGTGTCTTAGAGATTTTTGGCAAATGATAAGTTAGTCAGATTTTAACTTAGGCAATGAGGTAGACAAACAAACACAATTCACAATTGTTCTTAAATCTGAAAGATCAAACACTAAAAGACAAACAAGATTAATATGAACAAGTGAAGAACAATAGGAACAAGATGAACAAGACTTAAAGTAAATTTGCAGAAAGGTAAAGTGTAGTAAGTAAAGAACACAATGATTTGGAAAGGTTCGATCTGTTAAAAGATCTACGTCCTTTACCAAGATGGTCAGTCTTGGATTTTGAATGAGGTATATTAGATTCACTTGAGTACAGATTACAGAGATGAAGTATTGAATCAACACCTATTTCTATGAAGTTCAAATCCTAGACTTAGACCAGTGTATCCCTAATGATTCAATCTATGTAATTGATCAATCGGGGTGAGTGTGTGTGTAAGAATCAAAAGCTCTTTTGAATCTATATGATTTTAGAGCCTAATGAAACTTGTGTGAGAGGCTTGAGATATGATCTTGAATGTTCCTGGAGATTTGATGAAGACTTGAAAGTTGAGTGCTTGAAGATTCGAAGGATTCTGGAAATCTTGAGTATGATCTTCAATCACCAAGAATTTCAACAGCAATTTCTCTCTTAGAATCTCAGCTTTTTTTCAATGAAGAATTCAAGGTCTATTTATAGCCTTGATGGAGAAACTAGCCGTTTTAAATACTTGGGGTCCAAGTTGAAGGACAATGAGCTGTTGAATTCTAATTGGAGCTCAGTCTGAGTTGTCCTTTTGTTGCAGAGTTAAGGTGGTCCAACTGTACTATGATGACAGTTGTATTCAAATTTGAAATTTGAATTTGCAACGTTCTAAACTAACCAAGGTAAGGACACAGGTGTGACCATGGTTAAGTTTGAACAAACTTGAGTTTCTTCAACCATGGTTCCATGCGGTAGAGTTAACTTGCGGTAGGATGGAACCATGCGGCAAGGTTATCTTCGGCAAGCATAGTCATGCGGCACCTTGGTCATGCGGTAGGCTCCATACGGTAGGCAAGGGCCTTACCTCATATCTCCAGACTTAGAAAAAATTGAGGGTCCTAATCTGCTAAGCCTATTTAACTATAAAGTGAACTATTCTAAATGAAGTACAAGTACTTCTTACAATATATCCTAAAGTCCACAAAGAGTAAAATAAGGTTATGGGATCAATCAAATCTAGGTAATATAATAAGCATACCCAACATTGATAACGAGCGCAAACACAAACACTAAACATAATATCGGGCCTGCTAGCATTAAGATAAATGAGTGAGCCAATCATACCTCGATAGAGCGTTTGATCAACACGTTTACCTTTTAAATATTTGTCGAGTTTGATGCCGGTGGCCATTGGAGTATCGTATGCTTTGGCATTCTCAAGTCCAAATTTCTTGATTAAGTCCTTTGTGTATTTGGCTTGGTTGATAAATATGCCTTCATTCATTTGCTTGATTTGAAGTTCGAGGAAAAATGTGAATTCTCCCATCATGCTCATTTCAAACTTGCTCTTCAATAGTTTCTCAAAGCGCTTGCACAATAATTCATTAGTAGAACAAAATATAATATCATCAACATAAATTTGAACAAGTAATTTATGACCATTATGTTTGGCAATGAAAAGAGTTGTATCGATTTTACCGCGAGTGAAGCCTTTTTCGATGAGAAACTTGGATAGTGTATCGTACCATGCTCTTAGTGCTTGTTTGAGTCCATACAAAGCTTTCTGGAGTTTGTACACATGATTTGGAAATTATGAATCTTCAAACCCAGGTGGTTGAGCAACGTAGACTTGTTCTTGGAGTTCACCATTAAGAAACACGCTCTTTACATCCATTTGATATAACTTGAAGTTCTTGTGAGCGGCGTAAGCTAGAAATAATCTGATAGCTTCAAGTCTTGCTACGGGCGCGAATGTTTCATCGTAATCAATTCCTTCTTCTTGCCTATAGCCTTGTGCAACCAATCTTGCTTTGTTTCTTGTGATGGTTCCATTCTCATCCATCTTGTTTCTGAACACCCATTTCGTACCAATCACTCCTTGATCATTTGGTCTTGGAACAAGAGTCCAAACCTTACACCGTTCAAATTGATTGAGTTCTTTTTGCATTGCAACAACCCAATTAGGATCTTGGAGCGCTTCATCAGCCTTCTTCGGTTCAATTTGAGAGATAAAAGCAATGTAAGCATCAAAGTTTGTAGCTCTCCTTGTACGAACACCAACGTTTAGATCACCAATGATATTATTGATTGGGTGACCTCTAACTTCACGAATTTCAGGAGGTAAGTTAGGTTGAGTCGTAGTAACTTGAAGGTCTTCAATTGGTACATCTTCACCAGATTCTAAATCATCAAAATTTGGGGGTTGAATTGGTGTAGAGTTGAAACTTGGGTTTACACCAGATGCAGCAGTAGATGTAGGTGCATGAGAGGAATCAAGAGGCGCAACATGTGAGTGAGGCGCAGCTGATGATCCATTTGGCGCGCCATAATAGGAGTTATGCGCAACTGATGTGGATGGATTTCCTTGAGTTGATAGATTCTGATTTTGAGTAGGCGCAACATAAATAGGAGCACCTGTATCATTAAGCTCAACAGAATCATCAGCAACATTTGGAGCCAAATGTGGCTCAAGGAGAGAATGTTCATCAAATGTAACATGTACAGATTCAACTATCACTAATGTAGATCTATTAAAAACGCGAAAAGCTTTAGAATGTTTGGCATACCCAACAAAAATACCTTCGTTGGCTTTGGCATCGAATTTACCTCTATGTTCGTTTCCGTTGTAGAGGATATAACATTTGCAACCAAAGATCTTGAAGAATGCAATGTTGGGGGTTCTACCACGCTAAAGTTCATACGGAGGCTTGTTGTGAAGTTTGTTAATGAGGGAACAATTTTGAGTAAAACATGCTGTGTTGATAGCTTCTTCCCAAAAGTACTTAGGCAATTTCGCTTCAGCTATCATCGTCTTTCCCACTTAAATCAACGTTCTATTATCTCTTTCCACAACCCCATTTTGTTCAGGAACTCCAGCGGTTGAGAAGTTGTGATCTATCCCATGATCGTCGCAATATCGAGCAACACCGTTGTTCTTGAATTCTGTTCCATTATCGGATCGAACACTAACGATGTCATCTTCTTTTTGGGTTTGGAGCAGTCTGAATAAGGTGGTCAAAATGTCGTAACAATCGTTTTTTGAGATCATCATTTCCACCCATGTATATCTTGAATAACCATCCACCATAACTAGAGTATACTTGTTCTTTCGAATACTTGCAGTGGTGACTGGTCCAAATTGATCAATGTGGAGCAGTTGCAAACATCTAGAAGTTGAAGGATTGGTCTTGCTGGAGAAAGATTTCTTCGGTTGTTTGCCAAGTTGACACGCGGCGCACTTCTTGTCATGATGATCAGCAACCTTGGGAAGTCCTTTAACAAGGTTATTCCTGCTGAGTTTAGATAGATATTTGAAGTTCAAGTGACTTAAGCGCTTGTGCCACAGCCAACTATTTTCGCTCACACTTTTAGCTACAAAACAAAGATTAGTACTAGAGTTCATACTATGGAAATCAATAATGCAAATATTTGTCTTACGATATCCCGTGAGTAATGTAGCTCCAGTTTTGCCATTCTTGATAAGACACTGAGTTGAGGTGAAATGGCATTCTAATCCTTTGTCGCAGAATTGAGATATGGATAATAAATTGTGCTTGAGCCCTTCGACGAGAGAGACTCTTTCAATGCACACTTTTTCTTTCTTGAGCTTTCCATATGCAACAAATTGACCTTTGTTATTATCACCAAATGTTACTGAGGGACCTCTTTCTTCATGGACATCTTCTAATAAGGATTCATCTCCAGTCATGTGTCTTGAACACCCACTATCGAGAATCCATTCATAATTTCTAGCTTTTGAAGATCCAGCCATGAAACAAAGAACCTGAAATATAGACATTTAAGCAGGTCTCCTTTATTCCTTTTGGGTCCTAGGGTTAGCAACTTTTGACAACACACTCTTGCTTGACCTTAGGGTTTTTACGTCCTTTGGCATTGGGAGTGAATCGCAAAAGGCATTCCACGGCCTTGTGTCCAGAACAATCACAAATGGAACAATGATGAAAGCCACCAATCACATGAGTTTCACAAACTCTTTACTTTTCTTTGGGATAGCATTCTTCTTTGGGTCAGATGGATTAGCCTTAACAAAATCCTTCTTTTGAAATTTTGGAGCGCTTGATCTAGGAGGGCGCATAGGGCTAGGAGGCGCACAGCGATGAGGCGCGTGGCTCCTAGGCGCATAATGAGCACTCGGAGAAGGAGCGCGCTTTGTCTCAAGAGGGATTTTGCTAGAGGATGATTCATCTGTAGCTATATCTTTCCCATTAGCTTTCCCAAATTGCTTCGTTGGGTAGACATAATGGAATGTTTGTCTCTTGATTTTTTCCTATCCTTTACCCATTGAATTAGAATGTTTTTCCTTGAGAATTTCAAAAGTTTGCTGGTTTGTAAATTCACTATCTTTTTCAGCACAGACATCACATTTAAAGTTGTCACTAGTTGATGAGAATCCCAAGCCACTTTTATCACCACTGACTTTTTGGGACTCAAATATATTCTCCATAGTGACACGAGAATTGGACCACTCATTTGTAATCTTTTTAAGATCAGTAATTTGAGCAACCAATTCATCGTTTTGAACTTTAAGAAGTGAGTTATGTTCTGTTAGAAAAGTGTTTTTGACAGTAAGAGGAGTCATGCTCTTTATCTGCTCCTTAAAGAGGGTGAGTTCAGATTTAAGTAGAGATTTCTCGGTCTTAAGCTGGGAAACTTCATCACATGATAGTGCTAAAGCTTCCTTCATATTATCAAATCTAGTGATTACCTTTTCAGCCTTTTTTAACATTTTTTCTTGTTCAGCAATCACTTCATCATCATTGGTTTTGGAGATTGGAGCAGTTGGTTCAACTTGAGGTCTGATGTAAGATCCTTTTCTCAACTTTTTCCTTGCACTTAGATCACATCGTGAGGATAACAATCCACCATCGCTTTGAGCCGGAGTGAGAAATCCTTGTTCAACGAGCTCGCTGATGGTTGGTCCTTTCTTCCTTTTCACTTCTTGAAAACCTGCAGATTTCTTGATAGGCTTATTCAAGACATTCATATCAGGAACATCCTTGGAGAAGTCATCATCCGAATCATAAGTTTCAACTTCATCATCATTTGCCACCAAACAAACGAGTCCATCATCGGAATCTTCATCGCTCTCATCTGAGTCTGTTTCGATCCAAGTGTTCTGCTCATTTGCTGGTGATTCTTCTTCAGCAATCATTCCCTTGTGACGAGTGAATTTGGGAGTGAACTTGGAGTATGGCTGCTCTTCTTCTGCATATATTCAAATTTTGGAGTTGCGCAGCTTGAAGCAAAGTGTCCTATTTCCTGTAATTAAAACAAACAAGGTCTTCTTTTGTTTTTGAAATACTGCTCCTCGTGAACTTTGGAGGAGCTCTGCTGGTAGATCCTTGAAATTTGCTGGTTGAGCCGGGTCTTGAGAATTTTCTGAACTTTTGAAATTTCTTCACAAATAAAACGAAGTCTTCATCATCCATGTCTAGTAGCTCAGAGGTAGAAATTTTGGGATCGGAGCTTTTCTCTTCTTGAACCGGCGCAGGCGCATGGGCTTCTTCTCTATGCGCCACCATTGCTATGGATTTTGATTTTCCTTCAGTTTCACTGATTCGTTGGAGTTTGAACTCATAAACTTTGAGATTTGCATAAAGGTTCCTTAAAGTCCAAACGTCCAAAGTTCTGGCGTCTTCAAGAGCGCTGGATTTATGTAGGTATCTTGATCCAAAAGCTTGGAGAAAATTGACATTCAAATCCTTGTTTGAAAACTTCATGCCAAGTGAAATACATAGATTTATAATTTCACAATAGCGTTCATAAGTTTGTCTTAAGGTTTCACCGGGGAGTGTTAGTACCCGACCTGAAAATGAGTTTATTAGGGCTTTACCAAAAATACAAGGACTTTATAGGAATTAGAAACCTTGTAAAGACTTGTCCCGGATTCCCGAAATACCTCATTTATGACAAAATCTATCAAAATAGGTAACTTATGGTTTCCTTAAAACCATGCAGAAACCCTAGCTTAAGAATCAAGTCAGCCAGCAGAATTGGCCACGCGGCCAACCTTGCCACGCTTCAACCTTGGCCACGCGGCCACTCTTGTCACCGGCTTAAATCATGGCCAGGCGGCCAACCTTGCTCCGGATGATCTCAGCCGTCAGATCTTCCCCTCAGTTTACTATATAAACCAATCTCAGCCTATTGGTTTGGGGGCCCGATTTGGAGAGCTCTAAGTCCTAATTTTGGAGTTCTTAAACACAATTTTCTCCCTAATTAAGCATTCAAACACTCAAGGAGATCAGAGATTTATTTCTTGCCAACATAGGTAAGTTTTCTAACTTTTTCTTCATGTTCTTGCATCATTTTTAATGTAAATCTTTTATATTCATGTTCTTACATGTTTATTCATAGTTTCTTCGTATGCTTTGCATGTTCATTCATATGTTCATAATATGTTCTTCATATGTTCATCGTGTTCATAGATTAAAACCTTATTTATGCTATATTTAGGGTTGTGATCTTCATAATTACATGTTATTTCATAGCCGATGATGATCTAGGGTTCATCAACCCAAGGATGATCTAGGAACTACTTCTAAACCCTAATCTTTAGGTAATTTCCCCCATCATTATGCATGATCCCGATTATTCTGCCTATTCTAAATTCTTCTCGAACTACGCTGACCTGAGCTTCTCACATTGAGAGGAACGTAGGCAATCTTCGGATCCGGTCTCAATCACTAACACACTACATACACCGCATCATGATAGAAAGACCGATCAATTCGGGCAATAGGAGTAATAACGTTCAATATTCTTCTCTTGTTGTAATTTGACCCCCAAACCCACTAAAGATGTTTTTTTCAATGTTTTGGCTATAATTAAAACGGCGTGGCGACTCTCATAATTTTAATGTTGCTATGAATATCCCAAATTCAAACACACGTATTCACAGGGAGTTGAGAGAAATTGTTGAATCTTTTTTGCACTTCATATTTCTTGTTCTCCTTACAAACAGTATCTCCTTCTATATGCTCTTCAATAGCGTCCCATAGCTCATTTGCAGTAGCACAATGCATGACTTGTTGTTTCATAGCCGTGCTTAGAGTGCTTAGGAGAATGTTTCTAGCTTTGCCATCATTTGCAACTCTTCTTGTTTCTTCCTCAGTCCATTCTTCCCTTGGTTTCTTGATGGTTGGTTGAACATCATTGGTGCGCGGATTTGAATTCTCTTTCATAGGGATGTAAGGTCCATAAACCACGGTGTCATGAAGTCTTTCATCGATTGAGTTGAGATGAGTTAAGATGCTGAATTTCCACACGTCAAAGTGATCTTCATCAAAGACCGGAACGTGAGTGTAGTTTGCAGTTGCCATAGGTTTTGAGTTTGCCATTTAGAATTGGCACCCAAGCTGTTAATCTTGAAAAACAAAAGTGTTTTATAAAGGTGTTTGCTCTGATACCACTTGTTGGTCCCAAAGGGAAACAAGGGAATGAAAAATAGCTAGAGGGGGGGGTGAATAGCTGTTTTAAAATTCTTTTCGTACCCCTGATAAACTCAATTGTAAATGCGCACTTTATCAAATAAGTGTTATGATATGCGCCTATGTGAGTGAGTGAAATGCACAGCGGAATTTAGTAATGTAAATAGGCGCAAAGTATGATAAAGGGGGCGCACACACACTCTAAGTATTTTGGCTCAAAGTGGGTGAAATAAGAAACTAAGGCAAATGATATAACAAACACAACACAGTTCAATCAAACAATCTACAATGAATAAACAATCAAATAGTTAGATATGATATGACTTGAAAGGAAATAGCAAGATAATAAGTACACGCTATTTGGAGAGGTTTGATCGGGAAAATGATCTACGTCCTCTACCAAGATGGTTAGTCTTGGATTTCTAATGGAGATCTTATATAATGAGAGAGTGTTACAAATGACAATCGTTTGAGCTTATACACTAACTCAAGATCTAATATTCTATGAGAGAACAAATCCTAGACAATAACCGGTGTATCTCTAAAAGAAAGATCTAAGTGATCAAACTTAAAGAGGTGCGTGTGTGATTTTAGATTCAAGGCTCTTTAGATCTTTGAGATTGAGAGCACAAGAAAACTAAAGTGTTTTTGCTTGAGGATCTGGACTAAGGATGAAGTTATGAAGATGTTCTTGAGAATTCTGGAAATAACAAAAGTAATCTTCAAATCTTCAACAAATGCGTGAGAGAGAAATTCTTGAAATTCTTAGCAACTTCAAATGGTTGAAGTTATGGGGTATTTACTGTAGAGCCCCAAAAACTAGCCATTGGAAATCCTTGGTGAGTCAGAGAAAGGACGGATGTGCTGTCGCTCATTGAGTGGAGCACGTGTCCATTTATAGCCGTTAGACACATAACACAAATATGACCGTTATGGATAGGTGTCTTAGATGCGGGTCCATACGTGTTATTTAACCACCGTTGGATCATTGGTGTAGTTTGAATCTTCTTCAAGTCTTCGATTCTTCATTAAATCACTGAGTGAATAAATCACTATAAGGCGCGTGAGCTAAGAGAGGCGCGTTACACTTTACGGGCGCATAAGAGGCGCAGGCGCACTGTGAGGCGCGTAGGCACGGCTCGTAGGAGCGTAGGAGCGTAGGCGCATAGTTTCACTCAAATCTGTGATTTTAGTGAATCTTGATATTCTTGTTCTTTTCCGGCGCGTAGGAGCGTAGGCGCATAGCTTCACTCAAATCTGTGATTTTAGTGAATCTTGACATTCTTGCTCTTTTCCGGCGCGTAGGAGCGTAGGAGCGTAGGTTTCACTTAAATATGTGATTTTAGTGAATCTTGATATTCTTGCTCTTTTCCGGCGCGTAGGAGCGTAGGCGCATAGCTTCACTCAAATCTGTGATTTTAGTGAATCTTGATATTCTTGCTCTTTTCCGGCGCGTAGGAGCGTAGGCGCATAGCTTCACTCATATCTGTGATTTTAGTGAATCTTGATATTCTTGCTCTTTTCCGGCGCGTAGGAGCGTAGGAGCGTAGTTTCACTCGAATCTGTGATTTTAGTGAATCTTGATATTCTTGCTCTTTTCCGGCGCGTAGGAGCGTAGGCGCATAGCTTCACTCAAATCTGTGATTTTAGTGAATCTTGATATTCTTGCTCTTTTCCGGCGCGTAGGAGCGTAGTTTCACTCAAATATGTGATTATAGTGAATCTTGATATTCTTGCTCTTTTCCGGCGCGTAGGCGCATAGCTTCACTCAAATCTGTGATTTTAGTGAATCTTGATATTCTCTCTCTTTTCCGGCGCGTAGGAGCGTAGTTTCACTCAAATCTGTGATTTTAGTGAATCTTGATATTCTTGCTCTTTTCTGGCGCGTAGGCTCGTGGCTCAAACTGAACTTGTGATTTTTCTTGAATCTTGATATTCTTGCCCTATTCTTAAGCCTATTCTATTACAATAGACAACCTAAAAATGAATTATAAATACTTCTTACATGTGGGTCTAAAGTCCATGAAATAAAACTTAGGTGATGGATCAATCAAATCTAATCAATCCTATTAGATTGAAACTGAGATATAAGTGGGCATACCCAACATCAACACCGCTAATACTTGAAATAATCGTGGATTTACCAGTCCATACCTCATAGGGAACTTTGAGGTCAATACCGGTATGAAGTCCATGATTAATCAAGTAACATGTTGTACTAAGCGTTTCTGCCCAGAAACGTTTAGATAACTCTGCATTGGAGAGCATGCACAACGCTCCCACATGCAATGTCTGATTCATCCGTTCTACTACACCATTCTGCTGTGGCGTGCCTCTGCTGGTTAGATGTCTAGAAATCTCCACCTGTCTGCAAAACGAATCGAACTCCGTACTGCAGAACTCCAAACCATTATCTGTCCGGAGCTTCTTGATCTTCTTCTCTGTCTGGTTCTCCACTACCGTCTTCCAGTCCTTTAAATTCCTTAGAGCCCCATTCTTTTTCTTCATGATAACCACCCAAGTCCTCCTCGAATAATCATCAACCATTTACAAGAAATATCTATGCTTCCTTAGCAATTCCTGACGTGAAGGTCCCCAACAGTCTGAGTGGATGTAATCCAGAATGCCTTTAAGATCCTTGATCTTATGGCTATAAAGAAAATCTCTTTTAGTCAACTCATTCATCTCTCGACTTCTCATGTGACCGAGCCTGATGTGCCACAGCTTAGACATATCTCCCTCGTTCACCTCTTCTGATGCAGCCATAGTTGACTCTGCAAGCGTCTTTCCTTGGAGGAAATACAAGGAGCCCCGCTTAAGGCCTTTCAGCACCACTTCTGAACCGTTACAGACACTAACTGCTCCACCATTACCTTTGAAACTGAACCCTTTGCTGTCTAACTGACTAAGAGAAATCAGATTCTTCGTCATATGCGGAACGTGTCGAACCTCGTTCAAAGTGACAAACCTACCATCATGAGTCCTGACCTTGATCGAACCAATATCGACAACCTTGCAGACTGCACTGTTGGCCATGCTTATATCACCACCATCCATCTGCATGTAATCAGTAAACCATTCTCTCCTAGGACTGATATGGTAAGAAGCTCCTGAATCAAGAATCCACGCATCAGATGCGCATGCTGATTCTGATGTTACTAGAGCATAATCCTCTTCTGAATTGCTATCTCTGGCCATCATGGCCTCTGCTCTGACCGGTGCCTTACCTTGCTTATTTCTGGGACAATCGAACTTCCAATGCCCGTTTTCCTTGCAGAAATTACAGATATCCCCAGGCTTCGGACCCTTCTTGTGTGAAGAATTACCTTTATTGTTTTTCTTCCCACTAGAACCCTTGTTACCACTACTGCTAGCAACCAAACCTGATGACTGGGCATCTGCCCCATTCCCACTCGCCTTTCGGCGTAATTCCCTCGTCTTGAGAGAAGTTTTCACTTCCTCTAGAGAGATACCATCCTTATGATTTATGCACGAATCGACATAATGTTCATAAGACATAGGTAAAGATACTAAAAGCTGCAAGGCTGCATCCTCGTCATCCACAACAACTCCTATATTATGCAGTTCAAGTAATGCAGAAGTAAATATGTCAAGATGATCATTTATGGGCGTGCCTTCGGTCATACGACAATCATACAGCTTCTTCTTCAGGTATAACTTGTTGGTCAATGAACGTGTCATGTACATATCTTCCAACTTTAACCAAAGATCGCTTCCGGAGTCTGTTCCTGCAACATTGGTTAGAATCTCATCATCCAAATGTCTGATGATCTTGGCGTGAGCCTTCTGATCTAACTTCTTCAACGCTGCTTCCTCCTTGGCGGCTTCTTGTTTGTCCTTCTCTGACCCTTCTGTGGTGATTGCCTTACCCTTGGGATCCTTACGATCCCTGATTGCAATCTCCAATGGTTCCCATAAATCTTTGTCTATCAACAAAGCCTCCATCTTGATCTGCCAGAGAGAAAAACTATTCTTCCCATTGAACTTGTCGATCGAATCTGCTCTTTGACCCATCTTCTCGTTCTCTGCAGCGGAATCCCTGAATCTCTAACCACGAACCAAAGCTCTGGTGCCACTTGTTACCAGAGCTCTGATACCACTTGTTAGAGCAATTGAACAAGACTTGATGAGAAAATAGAGCGATCACAAAATCACGGATATACGTGGTTCACCAACTTGGCTACGTCCACGGGGAGGGGAGAGAATATTATTATCAATCTGGAGAATTCTTTACAAGATCACACTAATCTATGCTAGCACGAATTTTGGTCACAAAATTCCTGACTGTGCTAAAACCCTAGATCTAGAATTATTGATCTTCTCTGAGCAATCGATGTTTTTCAACCTCTTTTCTTGTTAGGATGATAGCCTCTATTTATACTAGTCATAACCTAACCCTTAACACAAGAGGAGTCCCAAAATAATACTCCCAAAAGGAAACAAACTTGTCCCACGCGTTTTCCTTGTTTCTGCGTAAGAAACTGGGCTTTTCCGCTACTGCACGACTCGTGCAGGATGGCACGACTCGTGCTCGGCACATCCACTCGTGCTCACGAGTCTAGCATACGTGCAGATAGGCAATCTTCCTTCTCTCACGACTCGTGCTACTCAGCACGACTCGTGCTGCACGACTAGTGCTACACAGCACGACTCGTGCTACTGCCCAGATTTCTGCTCTTTGTCTTCTCTTTTGCTCTGTCTTGGCATTACGAAATCTCCTGTTGTACAACCCTTTAATATGGCGTCCCACATTCAAAGGCATTATCCCAACATAATGAATAGAGAAAAAGAATTAATAAAAATAAATATTTCTCAATAAAGTTATTTCCAAATAAGTCATTTCATATTGGAATAAAATTTTCCTATAAATGGTGAGGGAGTATTACTTGATTTTAACAAAATTAGTTTTGATTAGAAGACTAAGAAGAGGAATGGTGTAGCCTTGTAGTGAAAAAACTACTCCCTCCGTCCCACCTCACTTGAGACCTAAGAGGTGAACACAATAACTAAGGAAAATGTGTGGTAGAAAATGAAGAGAGAGAATGAGTGGGGTTAATAGTAGGTTGGTTGAATGAATTGTGTATTGGAAAATGAAGAGAGAGAATGAGTGTGTGTGATAGATTGAATATAAAATTATAAAAAATTACCATTTTGGGGAGTCTCAAGTGAAGTGGGACGGACCAAAATGGAAATAAGTCTCAAGTGATGTGGGACGGAGGGAGTATATTTTATTTTATTTTGAAAAAACTTGTTATGAGTTAAAATTAAAATCAAAACAATTACAAGTTTCTATTCACTATTCTGGAGGCTCCACATAATTGACATAGGGTGTTTCAGAAAAAAAAAAAAAAAAAAAAAAGAAAAGAAAAGAAAAGAAAAGAAATTGAGAGAGGGCTTACTAAAATAGTGGGCCGTTCCAGTTGGATAATCAAAATAGACAAGGTTCATTATTCTTGGTTATCAATACAGGCCTTTGTTGTTTGTTTTTTAACCCATTGCATTGGGCCAGTAAAAAAATTGGGTTAAGAAGTAGCTTTTCCTGCGTGGACATTGTCAACAACAAAAAAAAAAAAAGAAAGAAAGAAAAAAAGAAAGAAAAATGTAGCTTTTCCTAAGAAAAAGATAGGAGAGCACACCTTCTCCCGAAGTTACGGGGTCATTTTGCCGAGTTCCTTCGACATGTAGTGGGTGTAAATTTGAGGCCCTATCTTTTGTAGGTTTAAAGTCACTGCTTTGATAGCTTGAGCTCTGGACCGGGCCGTTAAGCATATACTCCATCAATTTTGATAAGTGGAGGTTTGGGCTGGCCAGGGATCTAAAAGCCCGTATAACTAGTGAAATGGGTATGATATATTTGAATTTCTTATTGTCTCATGAATTAAAGGCCCAATATCGACAATTTCAACCCAATCCAATATTCCATCCATTTGTTACCAATGAGACTATTGGGTTTTTGATGTGACCATATTCAAATGAGACGGGACTCAATGTAAATGATAAATGAAATGGCCCAAGTCCTACTAAGGCCCAACTTGCTATGGCCCCACCCACCTAATGGCCCAAACTGCCTCTTAATCATCCAAAAATAGGCCCTACGCCATATACGCTACTCCCTCCGCCCCGACTAAGTTTTTAGTTTTACTTTACACGTAGATTAAGAAAAAGTAAATGTTGTGAGCATAAAAAGTAAAGTAGGAGAGAGAAAGTGAGTAGAAAGTTTTTGTTGTGAGTGTGACAAGTGAGTCCATTGTCTATTTTAGGTAATAAAGTACTCCATCCGTCTCAAAATAGATGTCGTTTTGGGAGTTAATTTTTGTATCAAAATACTTGTCGTTTCACTATTTTCAAAGCTTTTTTATTGCTCTATACCAATTTATACCATTAATAATGATAGTGAACTCTCTCTTACCTAACAATTTAATTACCCATGTAGTTGAATTATTATAAGGGTATTTGGGACTTCTTCACATGCAATAATGACATTTCTTAATATGTGTGAAACACTCCAAATCTATTTTGAGACGGAGGGAGTAACTAACAACCTTAGTCTAGGACAAACTAAAAAGAAAAGTAAGAACCTTAGTCTGAAACATAGGGAGTACAAGTCGCCTGAAAATGTGTGGCGCATTGTGGATCAAGTAGGGGTGTGCACGGGTCGGTTTGGTTCGGTTTTAGGCCAAAACCGACACCAAACCAATAGTTATCGGTTTATGTAATTCAAAACCATTAAGCTTCGGTTTCTTAATGGTTCGGTTTGTTCGGTTTCGGTGTGATATCGGTTTGGTTCGGTGTCAAACCAATAGAATGGACTGTTGGGTTGTGGGTTTGTTGGGCCGCCTTAATTGGCTACATTCAAATGAGGCCAAATTTGCACATAATAAATAATAAGGTCAAATAAGGCACATTTTCTGGTTGAAGTATGAATTGGGCCAGTGGGCCATACTACTTGGGCCAAAAACTACAAATTAAAGTTTACAACTATTAATTCAAATAATAAGCTAGGAATAAAACGACATAGTTTTAGGTTATCGGTTCGGTTCGGTTTCTTATCGGTTCTAACAAGCTGGAAACCTAAACCGAACCACTAATTTCGGTTTTCTGATTTTTAGAAACCGGTCCTAACCAATAGCTTATTGGACCGGTTTTTCAGACCTGTTTTTTTTTCGGTTTTATTGGTTTTTTCGGCTTTTTTTTCGGTTTTTTTGCTCACCCCTAGGATCAAGTCGCAACTTGACCCACTCATTGATGTTCAAGATAGTGTAAGAACTGACATCTCCTTAATGAAGGACAGGTCGCCTGAACAAGAGGAGTTGGCATGAGGCAGTGGCGAATCTAGACCCCCTGGTTTTAGGGGGGTCAATATAGTAAATTTTAAAAGGTAAATTTGTAAAAATTACAGAAGTCAGAGGGTCGAAGTACCCTCCTCAAAGGGCCTAGATCCGCCACTGGCATGAGGTCAATTCCCACTCCCCTTGACGAACAAGGCTCCTAAGTAGTATGAGTGGGCATAAGGTCCAACTCCTTATATGAGGTAACCCCCGAAGATCGAACTAGTGTGAGATGTGAGGAATAACTCGCACAACGAGTTGCCATACAGTCCAAACTTGTCTCACCCCGCTATGCTCATACTGATAAGAAATGATGAAAAGTGATTTTATTATTCACATTAACTTGATATATATATACAAGAGGATACCTATTCTAACTTGGTGAATAAGCAAAAGATAATTACAAAAATACACCAAAGATAAAAAGGAAACTAATCTAAAATAACAAACAAAATATTCTTCCCTATCCTTTGATGAGTGCGGCTGATGGAGAGGTAGAAGACGGAGGAGTCTTTTTATGCGTAGAAGACGGAGGAGGCTTTTTATGCGTAACATGCTCCCGCAAGATAGACGATCCTTGGATTAGTCCAATCTTGGAGATAAGAGATGTGAACCGTACACGGGATAACAGTTTGGTGAGGGCATCCGCAAGTTGATCAGCGCTGGAAATGTTTTGAACTCGAAGATTGCCAGCTTGAACCTGTTCTCGAACAAAGTGAAATGCGAGTGCAAGATGCTTCATCCGAGAGTGAAAGACAGGATTTGCGGAATAATGAGTGGCACCCAAGTTGTCGCAGTAGATAACCGGAGAATGTGAGCACGAAACACCAAGTTCAGACAGAAGGTTGCGGATCCAAAGAACCTCCGCGGTGGTAGCTGCAACTGCCCGAAACTCAGCTTCGATGGAAGAACGAGCGAGAGCTCTTTGCTTCTTAGAAGACCAGGCGACGGGGTTGCGGCCAAGGTATACTAAGAAGCCAGTAGTGGACACAAAGTCATCTTTGTCTCTGGCCCAATCAGCGTCACAAAAAGCATGAAGATCAGGAGGTGTATGACGGAATAGTTGGAGACCCATATGAATTGTCCCATGAAGATAGCGAAGAAGGCGTTTGAGAGCGGTCCAGTGCGACTCTTGAGGGTGAGTGAGGAACTGAGCAAGTTTGTTGACCGCAAAGGCGATGTCAGGGCGAGTGAGGGACAGATATTAGAGACCGCCCACAATTTAGCGAAACTCAGTGGGACCACAGATGGGAGTCCGAGTGGCATTAGAAAGAGTAGGATAGGTTTGCATGGGAGTGGAGGAGGGTTTGGAATCAATCATGTTGTGACGAGTGAGGAGGTTGTGAATGTATGTTGACTGAGAAAGAAGGAGGCCGTGGGGGTTAGGTTGGACCTCAACACTAAGAAAGTAGGACAGAGGACCAAGATCCTTAAGGGAAAAACGTTGAGAGAGAGTGGAGACAAAGGAGGAAAGAAGGGAATGAGATGGGCCAGTGACAACAATGTCGTCAACGTAGACAAGAAGATATATGGTAGCGGAGTTTTTAGTGTAGATGAAGAGAGAAGGATCAGCAAGGGAAGAAACAAAACCGAAGGTGAGAAGGAAGGATTCAAGTTCGGTGTACCAAGCACGTGGTGCTTGCTTTAGACCATGTATAGCTTTTGTAAGACGACATACATGGGAGGGAGTAGAAGAATTGACAAACCCGAGAGGTTGACTCATGTAGACCGTTTCATGGAGGTTGCCTTGGAGAAAGACGTTGTTAATGTCAAGTTGCCGGAGGGACCATCCTTGAGTGAGAGCAAGAGAAAGAATGATCCGGATGGTAACGGGTTTAACCACAGGACTGAAGGTGTCAGAGTAGTCGATGCCCGGGCGTTGATAAAACCCTTTGGCAACAAGATGAGCCTTGTATTTTTGAATGGAATTGTCTTGATTGTATTTAACGCGAAACACCCACTTACAACCCACAATGTTGGGTGCTTCGTGGGAGGGCACAAGGGTCTAGGTATTGTTTTTTGAGAAGAGCATGAAATTCCTCTTGCATAGCAGAGTGCCAGTGGGGAGTGGAGAGAGCTTGCTTAGTGGAGGTGGGAAGACTGGTGGGTGAATTGAGGGTGGAGAGGTGGGCATATTTAGGGTTGGGTTTTATGATGTTATTGGAAAGACGAGTTGTAATGGTATGTTGGGGAAGTGGTGGGGGAGGGGGAGGAGGGGAGGGAGAGGGGGAAGGTAAGAGAGGAGTGGGAGAGGGGACTGGCTGAGGTGTAGTAGGGGTGTCCGGTCAGACTGGTTGAGGGGGTCCGGCCGGGTTGGTTGGTGAGTCCGGTCGGGCTATTTGAGAGGGTCCGGTCGGGTTGCTTGAGGTGTCCGGGCGGGTCAAGGGGGGGACATCAGGTGTATGGGGAAGAGAGGAAGTGGGTGTGATGGGAGGTGGAGGATTGGTGGTGGTGATTGAAGAGGGGCCATTGGGGGAGAGAATGGGTAGAGACATGGTACACCACTGAGATGAAGAGATGAGAGGTGCAGACTGAGAGGAGACAGAGAGAGATGGGAAGGGAAATTCAGATTCGACAAATTTGACATGTCGAGAGGTGTAGATACGTTGAGTTTTGAGATCCAGACAGTAGTACGCACTCTGGGAGGGAGAGTACCCAACAAAGACACAAGGGATGGATTTGGGGGCTAATTTGTGAGGATTGTATGGTCGGAGCCATGGGTAGCAAAGGCAACCTAAGCTACGAAGTTTATTGTAGTTCGGTGGGTAATTGAAGAGACGGAGGAAAGGGGAGTGGTTGTTTAGAGAGGGAGTGGGCATGCGGTTGATTAGGTAGGTGGCGGTGGAGAAGGCATGAGGCCAGAAAATAAGAGGGAGATGAGCATGGGTGAGAACAGTGAGTCCAGTTTCGACAATATGTCGATGACGACGTTCAGCATACCCATTGTGTTCGGGAGTGTGAGGAGGGGACGTGAGATGAGTGATTACTTGATTGAGAAGAGAGGGTGTGAGTGTAGATACCCCGGGGGAACCACGGCTTGGATAGAGCGCGTGAATTATCCTAGGATGTCTAATTGTGTTTTAGAGTCGCCACCCACGTTTTTGAGGAACGTAAGAAAACCTAATGTTTATGAGCCTAAATTTGATTTACGAAAACAGAGATTCTTTGGGATGAGGGGTTCGGGGGTTAGGTTACGAAATGGGAAGTACTTAAACACCCATTTCGCCCAAGCAAAGTCGGTCTTGCTTGTTCATAATTCACTTTCTAAGATAAATGTGTTCTTCCTATTAAAATGATGATAAAAAGGGGTTTTAGAGTTTGAAATGTAGGGAGATGACTCCTAGGCCAATTCAATGTAATGAAAGGACCGTTGGTGTCATGTCCCAAATCGTTTTGGGTGATTGCACATTTGATTGAAGAAGAAGAAGAAGAAGAAGAAGAAGAAGAAGAAGAAGAAGAAGAAGAAGATAAGTGCTTAAGACATTTACCTATAGTATTCTTCGAAAAGAGAACCTCTTGTAAAGCCTTGAAGAAGAGGTTGAGTACTTTTGTTGAAGAAGTCCTAAAGGAAAAGCCTAGGCAAAGAGTGAGTAAAAAGTCTAAAGTGATGATTTTTCCAAGTCCTCCTCCAATGATGGATTGGAGGGGTTTTTATAGTTGAAAAGTGATGTTTTTTGGTGCCAAAACGGAGTCACAAAGATCAGTTTCCCGGGCAAAATCATATAAAATGAGCAAGGGAGAGATTCTTGGGCAGAATCTGTAACTGACACGCCCTAGAAGCGCGCGCATCCCACCTAGGCGGCGGAAGGCGCGCGCGTCTGGCCTCAAGGGGCGGAGGCGCGCGACTTTGAGAAGCGACTTTTGACAGAATGGACTAGAAAGTTAGAACTGTTATTCAGTTTAGCCCCGGGACTTAACGGAGTCCGTCTGGAACTTAACCAAAGTAACAGAAACTAACAGGAAACACTTAAAAGAGGGAGAAACACAAAATCAAGTGTGCAATCGGGGTGAGCGGTCCAAGGCGGGGTGTCCACAGAGCCCCTCGGCGGCGTGGATTGCGAAGCAAACGCGCCGACGAAAGACAGACATCCGCCTAGGACATCACCAAGAAAAGGAAAAGACTTGATAAAAGCAGGAATTTGAAATTACGGGGGATAGAGGTGCGCTCCCTGTGTGAGCGGATTTGAGAGGTAAGGGTGCGCTCCCTGTATGAGCGGCTTTGCCAATAGCGGGGTCCGTTTGCTATAAGTGGGATCTGTTTGCTGGAAGCGAGATCTGTTTGCTGGAAGCGGGATTCGTTTGCTGGAAGCAGGATCTGTTCGCTGAGAGTGAGATCCGTTTGTTGGAGGCGGGACCTGTTTGCTGATAGCGGGATCCGTTTGCTGGAGTGCGGGACCCGGGGGACCGTTTGCTGAGGTGCGGGACCCAGAGGACCGTTTGCTGAGGTGCGGGACCCGGAGGACCGTTTGCTGAGGTGCGGGACCCGGAGGACCATTTGTAGGTCTTGTTTGATGAAGAAGTAGTGATTCCGTGGATCATCCCGGACCAAGTTGTTGTCGTGAGTCGTACTTTGATGTTGACTGTTTGACTTTGACTTTTGACGGGGTGCGGGCACAGTTGACTGCGGAATGCTTTGTGCTGGGGATGAATTGTAAAAACTGATTTTTGAGAATTGACGGGGTGCGAGCACAGTTGACTGTTTGACTCTGACTTCTGAACCAAATTTTCGCGGAGAAATCATCCCAAAACACTTTCTTGTTGTTCTAGGTGCGATTCTATCATAGAAACGATGTCGGATCGTCAACAATCTCCTCCATTCGAGATGCCACAGGGCGAGGAGCCCGAGGTTGGAATTGAGGCGATGGACCCGAGTTTGCTCACTTATCAGCACATACCCATATTTCCCACTTTGTTACAGCGGGATTGGTAAGAATTTTTCATTCTCTTTGTGATTTTCGCATTTTTGGGGCTGCTCTGTTTCACCCGTATTTTTCGCTGCAACTTCTTTCATTGATTGTCGCTGTTGACTTACTGCAAGAAACATGTTCGAATACCCCTTTTCATCCCAACGCACTTGTATGCATGTTGAACTTTCTATTTCGGGTTTGTCCGTTTTTCTAGCTGTTATGCTGATGAAATTTTCGTTGTTTCTTGTTTCTTTTCAGGAGTGGAGCCGCCTGTCAGAGATTCGAGGCAGAGCTCATGGTCCGGTCACCATCTGGAGTAAGCTGCCCGAGAATGTCAGGGCTCGGGTTCAGGCCACCCATTTTGGCCTCTTTATTACCAGTCTACCGGCGTTGAAGAATGATCCGGATGTTATTCAGGCTCTGAGAGAGAGATGGTGGGACACCACCCATACTTTCCATCTGCCTATGGGGGAGGTCACGATGATGCCCACTGATTTCACGGCATTGACTGGTCTGCCGTTTGCGGGGGAGCCTGTCCCTTGTGTTTTGAGAGGGACCCTTCGGACTACTGAAGAGCTGTTGGCCCTGGTTGACTGCGGCTTCCCTGTGAAGAACTACCGAGTCACTTGGGGGAGCATCCGTCGGTATTTTAGTATTCTTGCAGCCGAGCCTTTGGGTGTTACTGCTGAGCGGGTCGATGCTGTGGCCCGTTGTTTTATATGGTACCTGTTGTCCCACACTTTGTTTGCCAGTGGAGGGTCATCGTCTTCCTTGGCTTTGCTTGACTTGTTGGTAGACTTGGACCAGGCCGGTCATTATAACTGGGGTGCAGCAGGCTTGGCTGCTTGTTATCATGGTATGGACCTGACCAGCCGTTCGACCACTAGCTCGGTCACGGGTTTCAGCCTGTTGTGGGAGGTATACTGCTTTCCCTTTTCTTTTCGGCCTTTCTCGTCATTGCTCTACTGTATCTCTGAACTGTCATTTAATTCTGCTATTGCCTCTGTTTTGCAGCTATGGGCCTTTGCTGTCTTGGAGCTGAGGGACTTCAAGATTAATAGAGAGGGTCAGCCCCAGTATCCGGACTGCGTGAGGTGGTCATATAAGGAGAGGAACGTGAGGACTGGTACTGTCCCCATCAGCCTGCTTTCAGCTCGGCGCCACTTGGATTCCTTGAGGCCAGAGGCTGTCGCCTCTTCTTTGTTTCCGTGAGCTATTTATGCCTTTATTGAGCATACCCTGATTCCCACTCGCTCGAGGCTTCTGATGAGCTCAGTGGAGTGTATGGCGATGTATCTTGGAGAGAGAGTATTTTGGCAGCATGGTGGTCAGGTGACGGACTTCCACCACCCTCCTAGGCCAGCAGTTCCTGACGTTCCTCCTTTCTGTCCTCGTAATTGGAGGGCTCTTTCAAAGGCAGACCTGGCAGTCTACCTTGCGGGGGTTGATGCTGTCCCTTTCATTCATCTAGAGCAGGATTACGGTTTATTCCGGGAGCATAACCTCCAGCAGGGTTTCATGTTTACTGATCCGAGGGAGACACATGCCGCGCCACAGACTTCGGCTCGATTTTATCCCACCGGTGCTGGATATTGCTTTGATCCCCCTTTGCCTCCTTCATACTATACTTACTCGAACTTTGGGGTGTATGAGGAGCAGAGGGAGATTGTTCCCGAGGACATGTCGCCGGAGAGAGAGCCTCCTGTTCAGCTGCTGTGGTATATTTCCCTGACTGTCTTTGCATTTCTCAGTTCCAGTCTCGCTTCTCTGTTCTTTGTATTGATGCAATTTTCTTTTTCTGTCCTTTGTTGTGAAAGGTACCTGTGGCTGCTTATCGGCACTTGGGCAGGCAGAACAAAGGGATGAGGAGGAGACTCCGTCAGCTGGAGGAGAGGGTGCTAGGACTGTGCAGGGATATTGCTGCCATAACTAGAGATGCTGCTGGTGCTGTCTCTGGTGCTGCGAGAGGAGCTGCCCGAGGTGCTCGGGGCATGGGATGAGGCTGCAGGGATGCTGCACTGGACATTGATGAGGCTGTCTCTTTGGCAAGGCAGTCACTGAGCAGGAGTCTGAGCCGCGGAGGTAGCCATAGTAGGAGTCTGAGTCAAGGAGGTAGCCAGAGCCGGGGTGGTGCTAGTTCATCAGGGAGATCTGCCAAGAGGACCCGGCATGATGTTGTGGTTGAGACATCTAAGGAGGAAGAATCTGCTGATGATGATGATGATGATGACGAGGAGACTGAGAGCGGCAGTGGGGGTGGACACGGTGCTGCCGATGATGATGATTCTGAGTAGCTTTTTGGGGAGGACGAGGGATTGAAAACATTTTTATTTACCTGTAATAAACATTTAGCATGTATTTACAATCCTAGCTATTTACTACGCTTTTTAGTTATCTGTCTAGACTCGTTCCTAAGTATCGACTCTTTACAAACAAATGTGTGCCCAAATGTGTTCATCATGGTTGCTTGAACTCCTTTTCTGTGCTGGGATCTGATTTCTTGCAGGTTGAAGGCGTTTGAACGTGCCTGGGCTTCTTTCTTGAACTGACAAGGGCATGTTCTGTTTCTGTCTGCTGTCAAACGCGCGCGCGTCTGGCTTTGGTCGCGGGAGGCGCGCGCATCTGGAATCTCTTGTCGGAGGCGCGCGCTTTTGGCTTGCTGAATTCCAGCCCCTTTCTTTTCTGAGCAGGGCACTCCAACAGCTATAAATTCAAACCATTTTCGATCAGAATGATCACACAGCAATATTCTGCATTCTTTCCCTTACTTTATACCTCAAAATTCTTGTAGCAATGGCCCCGATGACCTTTACTTTTGAAGTCAAGGTTTCCGTCCCCGAAGGTGATAAGTCCGTCCCCATTGCTCCAATTGTGAAGACGCGTCCTAGCGTTTTTGATCGTTTAGGAAGACCAAATGAGGATGTTGTTGCCGCGGACTCTGTGAAGCCGGTGGTCCACGTGAGGGATTATAGGCCTCGTTATTTGCCTAAGAAGAGGAAAGGAAAGGGGAATTCTTCTCATGTGTGGAAGCGTCCCGTGGTTGTTCCGGTCAAAGCTCCCTCTATCAAGGGCAAGGAGAAGGTTGTTGATGAAGCTCCGTCTCGCCCAAGTGTCTTTTCTCGTCTTGGTGTTCTCGAGAATGCTCCGCCTCCCTCCAAGAAGACTAAAGGCCGTCCCCAAAAGCGATGGGTCCCCAAACCGAAGAAAGATTAAATATTTCTTTGTACCCTATGAGATTGCAATTTAGGATAGACCACTTGTTAGGATTTAATGTTTTATGTCTTTTATTAGCTCAAAATTTTCGTTGTAATGATAATAATGATTCAGTGGATGAATAAAAATTGCATCTTGTTAATTTGGAAATGATTTGGGTATTTGTTTATGTTTTAGACGGAACCCGAAGGTTGTCTACGTTCCTCCAGTGTAGAGGCTCAGGTCTCCGTAGTTCAAACAAACGAAGACCATTTTTTTTTTTTTTTTTGTGTGCACCCTGTTTTTTGCCTAGACCGCCCTTTCGGGTTTTCAATCTAGCGGGCTTCTTTTTTGCACATGCTCTAATTTTTTCCTAGGCCGCCCTTGCGGGTTTTCAACCTAGCGAGCTCTCTCTTTTTTTTTTTTGGTCTTCATTTATTAGACGTAGAACCTCTTTAATTTGTCGAGGTTGACTTCCTTTGGAAGTTGATCTCCGTCTAAATCCACAAGTCGGACTACACCGCCGCTTAGTATCTTCTTGACTACGTACGGACCAATCCATCGGGGGTCCCCATTTTCCAAGGGGGTTCATGGCATTAGGAGGGTGTTGTCTTAGGACCAAATCTCCCACATTGATGTTTCGGGGCTTCACCCTTTTGTTGAAAGCCCTAGTCATTCTTTGTTGATAAGCCCTCGTACGCTCGATTGCCCTTAGCCTTTTCTCGTCGAGTAGGGCCAGCTGTTCATATCGACTTTGCATCCAATCGACTTCATTGACTTGGTTCTCGAGGAGGACCCGCAGGGACGGAACTTCGAGCTCTATTGGTAGCACAGCATCGGAACCATATACCAGTGCATAAGGAGTTTCTCCAGTCGCTGTCCGTATTGACGTGCGGTAGCCCCATAATGCTAGAGGTAACTTTTCGGGCCAATCCCTTCCAGTGGAGGCCATTTTCTTCACAATGGTCTCGATTGTCTTATTAGCTGCCTCGACCGCGCCGTTTGCTTGAGGCCGGTATGGAGATGACTTGTGTTGGTCCCAAAGGGCAACAAGGGTATGAAAAATAGCTAGAGGGGGGTGAATAGCTGTTTTAAAATTCTTTTCGTACCCTTGATAAACTCAATTGCAAATGCGCACTTTATCAAGTAAGCGTAATGAAATGCGCCTAAGTGAGTGAGTGAAATGCACAGCGGAATTTAGTAATGAAAATAGGCGCAAAGTGATAAAGGGAGCGCAACACACACACTAAGTATTTTGGCTCAAAGTGAGTGAAATAAGGAACTAAGGCAAATGATATAACAAACACAACACAATTCAGTTCAATCAATCTACAATGAGTAAACAAGCAAATAGTGAGTGAAAATAATAACTTGAAAGAAATGACAAGATAATCACACAAGCTATTTGGAGAGGTTCGATCAATAAAAGATCTACGTCCTCTACCAAGATGGTTAGTCTTGGATTTCTAATGAAGATCTTATATAATGAGTGAGTGTTACAAATTACAATGTTTGAGCTTATACACTAATTCAAGATCTATTACTATGAAAGAACAAATCCAAAACAATAACCGGTGTATCTCTTAAAGAAGAATCTAAATGATTAATCTTAAAGAGGTGCATGTGTGTTCTTAGTATCAAGGCTCTTTAGATCTTTGAGATGGAGAGCACGAGAAACTAAAGTGTTAAGGCTTGAAGATCTGGGCTAAGGATGAAGGTATGAAGATGTTCTTGAGAAATCTGGAAAAACGAAGGCAATCTTCAAATCTTCAACAAATGCTTAGAGAGAGAAATTCTTGAAATTCTTAGCAAAACTCAGCAACTTCAAAATGTTGAAGTTATGGGGTATTTATAGTGAACTTCAAAAAACTAGCCGTTGGAAATCCTTGTGGATAAGATGAGCTGTCGCTCGTTGATTGGAGCATGCATATATTATAGCCATTTTGACACTCAACATAAATGTGACCGTTATGGACACGTGTCAACAGATTAGGCGCATATGCATCTTTTAACCACCGTTGGATCATTGGCGTAATTTGAATTCTCTTCAGGTCTTCGAGTCTTCAATAAATCACTGAGTATTGAATAAACACTTTGAGGCGCGTTTGAGCCAAGAGGCGCACATGATGTGCGCTAAAACAAGGGGCGCATAGGCGCATAGCATAGCTAGTAATAATTCCTTGCGCGCGCTATGAGGGGCGCAGGGCGCAAAAGAAGAGAGGCGCATGGCGCGTGTGCGCGGCTCAAACTTATTGGGTGATTTTTCTTTGAATCTTGATCTTCTTGCCCTATTCCTAAGCCTATTCTATTACAATGGACAACCTAAAAAATGAAGTATAAATACTTCTTACATGTGGGTCTAAAGTCCATGAAATAAAACTTAGGTGATGGATCAATCAAATCTAATAAATCCTATTACATTAAAACTGAGATATATGTGGGCATACCCAACAATCTCCCCCTATTTGATTGATGCCATTACCTACTATATCAAGGACAAACATTATACTTGATAAAAACATGTCCAAATGAATGAAATTGGTAAATCATGTCTCAAGTTAATGTACACACTAGTCCAAGATATAGATTTCTAATCTATTCCAATAAGGTTAACACATTACATATGGAAAGATAGAAATAACAGTTTAACCCATTCAAAATGATGTATGAATTTTAGTTTTGAAAAGTGTTTAAACCAAGTTTAAACTCAATGCATGAAAGTATGGAACAATTCAATATGATGCATATGAATTTAAACTATTCATTGTTCTGCAAACAAGGAGTTTGAGTGAACAAAGTTTGATAATAAGTGATGCATTGTTCTCATTAAAACTTGGGAAGTAGGAGTTACAAATTACAAGTTTCGAATAGAACAAAGACAAAAGATGTGCTAAAACAAGTAAGCACTAAAATCACTATCTTCAAAAGGGATTTACTAACAAAAAAAATTCTAACTTACATTCAAAGAAAACTAAGGATTAGGAGGCGCGTCATCTTCCTTCAAACCTTCTTCAATTTCAGAAACGGAGCGCTGGATTTGTTTGGAAAGTTGATAGGCGCGGTTCACTAAACCATGAGTGTCTGTGACGCCGTCTCTGAGGTAGCGCAAATGACCAACATTGATGTTTTGATATTCATCAATGGTGCGTTGAGTAATGGCTTGCTGTTGAGCGGCGTTTTCTGCAACGTTCTGAAAGTTAGCTTCAATAGCAGCCTGCGCTGAAACAATGTCAGAGGAAATCCTATCTGAGCGCCTGTCTGCGCTGGAGTGTGCGGCGTTGAAGTGAGTGACAACTAACTCCTTCAAGACATCAATCTTTGAAAGCAGGGAGTTAATGTCAACAGGCGCGCTGGGAGCAGGAGCAGAGCTGGAAGAGGGCGCATTAGATCCAGGCGCATGTGCATCAGGAGCAATTGGAGCAGCGCTGGGTTCATCATTTGGTTCTGCGCCATATACAGATAGTCCCAGGATTTGTAGCTCATCCTTAACTTCTTTGAGCTTATCAACAACGCTCAATAACTTATGGCTATCTCCAGCCACCATTTCAAACAATTTCCTTATATCCCCCGCTATGTTCAACTCTACTTCCTTTATAGCGTTTATAAAATCTTGGCCATCGGTGAGTTGGATGCCAGCGCTAATTCGCTCGTGAAGAGAAGCAAGAGTACCTTTGAATAAATCGTTCATCTGATCAATAGCATCATTCCACTGTTAAGGGGTCAGGAAGTGTTTGTCCTTGATGTTGGCATCTATGCGCTTTATCTCCCCCTTAATGGCAGCAATCTCATCAGCCTGCTGGGTAAGCATTAAAGTATGAAGCTCTAATTGTGAGTTCATTTGAGACTGGCCTTGCTGGAGTTGCTTTAGAAGAGAAATAACCACACTCATATCAGGAGTGGGAGGAGGAGGCGCAGGAGTAGAGGGGCGCGGAGTAGGAGCGCGGGGAGGAGATGGAATATATTCTGCACTTGAAGAAATTTCTTCAGGATGAGGCGCAGGAATCTTTGGGCGCACAGATGATGGTTTGCGCCTTAACTGTTCTGGCTCCCCCTGAGGTTGATCCTCAATATCTTCACCAAATAAATCTGCAGAAATTTTATCTCTGACTTGTTGACGATCAAAAGATGGTGTTGGAGTAGGCGCATGAACGGTTGGAGGCGCATCATGAGCAGGCGCGCGTGCATCAGCGCTAGACCCTGCGCCTTTGCGCCTTTCTGATTTAGATAAATCAGCAGCATGTTTCAATCTGAATTCTTCATCTCTTTTTAACTGCGCTTCCAGTCTACTGGCTTCTTTAGCGCGTTTCAGCTCCTTTTCTTCTTCAGTGTCAGTTCTGGGGCGCTTAGCAGGTCTGCTTGGTTCTTCAGCAATCCCTTTGCCTTTGCCTTTCACGGCGCCAGAAATAGGTTCTGCGCGTGGCGCTACAGTAGCTTCTTCTTCACCATCTGCGCCAGCTGCTTCTTCATCAGACTCAGTGGCTTCATCTACCAACTGAGCGCCTTTCACCCTTGGCGCGCGCTTGGCCATGCACTTTCTGCGCCTCTTCATCACTAAACTGTCCTTACCAAAAATAGGGACATCAGTGGTCTGGTAGGCTGGGTTCTCAGCAAGAAAATTAGCAAGCGCAGGGTAGGAAAGGAAGATTTTAGTGAGAATGCGGCAGTGAGTCTTGAACTTCGTCTTGCCGTCAGCTTTGTTTTTATTGTACTTGTCAATCTGGTCCTGAAGATTAGTAAATAAGATCTGAGGCCAGTTGAGGATGGTTTTTGCCATGATGGCAGCTGTGAATTCCCACTGCTCCATTGTAAATCTGTTGACATTTCCAGTTTTGAAGATAATGGAAGTGCCAACCAGATGCGCAATATGCGCCAATAAATCACCACCATCTCTAATTTCCACCGTTTTGATATTGTTTTGAAGAGTAGGGATACGAAGAAGAGTACGCGCCATAATGTTTTGAGCGGCGGCTGAATAAGAATTGACTTTGCCAGCTACACTCAAGGGGCCAGTTTTGTTGAAGTTGACAACGTTCTTTATAGTGCCGGCAGACATGGTTATCTCAACGTCTTGAACTACTGCGCGAATGCGATAGCGCACCATCCCTTCAATGTCTGTTGGAATTTCCACAAATTCTGCTGTAGAGAAAAATTCATCAACGAGGAGCGGAGAGTAGAAAGGTTGCTCCAGAGTGAACAAAGGGAGAAGACCAGCCAGTCTGATATAATCCATAATTTCGACACCCATAGGATCAGCAGATAGCTCGTTTAAATCAAACGTTTCACCAGGTCTGAAGTTAGATAGATCCTGAAAAATTAAACATTTAAAGGAATTAGTGTGAATTAGGCGCATAGAATCATAAATAGGCAAAGTGAGGACTAGGCGCATACAAAATTTTTAGGCGCATAAAATAATTAGGCGCATAGATTCATGAGCGCATAAGAGAGCACAGTGAGTCAAGGCGCATGATTATAGTGGGCGCATGAAATTATGAGGCGCATAGAAATACGGGGCGCATATTTATGGTTCTATGAAATATACAAAGGAAAATTTGAACATAAAAATTGACTAAGTATGAATTTGGGGGCGCATAGTAAGTGTAGGCGCATGATGATATTAAGCGCATAAAGGATTGAGGCGCAAACACATGTGAGCGCAAGAATCTCTTTGAGGCGCATAATATCAATGTGCGCATAATCATACTAGGCGCATGAATTCATATATAGGCGCATTACTTATGTAGAAATTTAAACTTGGTATAAAAACTCACAAACACATGCAAACATACATATGCAATTTTTTCAGAATCAAAAAGTGAAAATTTTTAAAAACAAGTTCTGAAAATTATGAGACCCAAGTCAAGCAAATATAATGAAGAACACGAAGAACATGTCTTGAGTGCTCGAAGAACACCAAGAACACCAAGAACACATAATTCGTGAAACTTCACCAAATCAAGCATACAATATATCAAAATGACCTCACGAAGACAAGGATAACAAATATGTAAATCAAAACAAGTAAAAATCAACAACGAATCCAAAAAAAATGGATTCAAAGATCTTAAAAACCGAAAAGTCGAAAATGGTGATTTTTCAGATTCGCACCAAATAGCGAATTGATCGTTGAAAAAGTTAGTTATAAAGACTCGAAATCACAAAACGAACATAACCTAACGAACGATTTTGAAAACGGATCACCGAAGCAAGATTAATCAAGAAAAAATGCAATTTCGGGTTTTTGAAAAAGACAAAAAAATGACGAAACAGAAAATTTTTTGCAGAAATTTAGGAGTTTAAGGGTGTAAGGATCCATACCATTTCGTCTTGGGTATATTTTGTAGTTCTCTTAGGACCCATTAACGAGATATATATAATGAAAAATAGAGAAACGAAAGAGAGAGAGAGAGAGAGAAACGGAGAGACTGGGAGAGAGAGAGAGTTGGTAGGGAGGTGTAGGGAGTTGGTGAGAGAGAGAGAGTGAAGGGAAGTGTATATATAGGTTAGTTTTAAAAAATGCACTGATATGGAAATAATACTGTCAAAAATTTAAAAAGGATGGGAAGTTGAAAGGATGTGTATTTATGAGGGGTTTTTGTGATTTCGGCTCATCATGACATGTGTACGGCGCATTAATGAGGGATTTATGGATTTGAAGGGCATTAAATGCAGAATGACATAAAGTGTCATGATGTGACATATTGGGTAAAAGAAAAACTGCTCCACTTTCCCTTTAAGTGTATGAGCAATTTTGACTAATTTTTGCACAAACCCCAAAAACATCTATTTTGGTGTAAGTTTGGGGTGCAAGAAATATATCCCCATAAAATAAAATTTTTCGAAAATCGTAAAACGAGGGAAAAATTAATTGCACAAGTACCCTTGAACAATTAAAGGAATGTCAAACGACAAAGATTCTTATAATAAATGAACGGAATGAACATACCTGGTACTTGTGTATTTAATACGTTCAATCATTGGAATTAAATTTGAGAATTGATTGAGCCGCAAAAGTTAATGCGCGCATGAAGGGGCGCATTACTTCAACAGGGCGCATACTCATCTAGGCGCGCAAAATGACTTAAGAGGCATTGAATGCTAGGCGCGCGCTAGAATTTGGCGCGCAAAGAGTTGAGCGCGCAGAAGTATTAGGCGCGCATAGTTTCCTTGAAACTTGAAATAATTTGTCATTTTGTTCTAATATACTCACATAATTCTACAAAACATAAAATCATGAGTATTGACAAAACTATATTGAATTTAGTTGAGTTCAAGCATACCCATTTCACCTCTCAAAAACATGAACCGTTTCGCGTCGAGTGCTTTCGTTAGAATGTCGGCGATTTGATAGTCGGTTCCCACGTGTTCCAAATGAATATTGCCTTTCTCCACGTGGTCTTTGAGGAAGTGATATTTGATGTCGATGTGCTTGGTTTTTGAGTGCATGACGGGATTTTCAAAAACTGCAATTGTTGATGTATTGTCGCAGTAGATGGGACAATTTTTTTCGATGATATCATAGTCCACCAATTGCTGCTTCATCCAGAGTATTTGACAACAACAACTTCCCGCAGCGATATATTCGGCTTCGGTTGTTGAGACAGATACTGAAGCTTGTTTCTTACTCGCCCATGACACAAGTCTATATCCGAGGAAATGACAGGTGCCACTTGTGCTTTTCCTATCAATGGTGCATGCTGCGTAATCCGCATCTGAATAACCTACAAGTTTAAAGTTCGAATCTTTGGTGTACCAAAGTCCAAGGTTAACAGTGCCAGAGAGATATCTTATAATACGTTTCACAGCAATTAAGTGTGCTTCTCTAGGGTCGGATTGATAACGAGCGCAAACACAAACACTAAACATAATATCAGGCCTACTAGCAGTAAGATAAAGGAGTGAGCCAATCATAACTCGATAGAGCGTTTGATCAACACGTTTACCTTTTAAATCTTTGTCGAGTTTGTTGCCGGTGGCCATTGGAGTATCGTATGCTTTAGCGTTCTCAAGTCCAAACTTCTTTATTAAGTCCTTTGTGTATTTGGATTGGTTGATAAAAATCCCTTCACTCATTTGCTTGATTTGAAGCCCGAGGAAGAATGTGAGTTCTCCCATCATGCTCATTTCAAACTTGCTCTTCATTAGTTTCTCAAAACGCTTGCACAACAATTCATTAGTAGAACCAAATATAATATCATCAACATAAATTTGAACAAGTAATTTATGACCCTTATGTTTGGCAATGAAAAGAGTTGTATCGATTTTACCACGAGTGAAGCCTTTTTCAATGAGAAACTTTGATAGTGTATCATACCATGCTCTTGGTGCTTGTTTGAGTCCATACAAAGCTTTCTGGAGTTTGTACACATGATTTGGAAATTGTGAATCTTCAAACCCAGGTGGTTGAGCAACATAGACTTGTTCTTGGAGTTCACCATTTAGAAACGCACTCTTCACATCCATTTGATATAACTTGAAGTTCTTGTGAGCGGCGTAAGCTAAAAATAATCTGATAGCTTCAAGTCTTGCTACGGGCGCGAAAGTTTCATCGTAGTCAATTCCTTCTTCTTGCCTATAGTCTTGTGCAACCAATCTTGCTTTGTTTCTCGTGATGGTTCCATTCTCATCCATCTTGTTTCTGAACACCCATTTCGTACCAATCACTCCATGATCATTTGGTCTAGGAACTAGAGTCCAAACCTTACATCGTTCAAATTGATTGAGTTCTTCTTGCATAGCAACAACCCAATTAGGATCTTAGAGCGCTTCATCAGCCTTCTTTGGTTCAATTTGAGAGATAAAAGCAGTGTAAGCATCAAAGTTTGTAGCTCTCCTTGTACGAACACCAACTTGTAGATCACCGATGATATCAGCAATTGGGTGACCTCTAACTTCACGAATTTCAGGAGGTAAGTTAGGTTGAGTCGTAGTAATTTGAAGGTCTTCAATTGGTACATCTTCACCAGATTCAAAGTCAATGAAATTTGGGGGTTGAACTGGCTCAGAATTGAAATTTGGGTTTACACCAGATGCAGCGGTAGAAATAGGCGCGTGAGAGGAATCATGAGGCGCACCATTTGAGTGAGGCGCAATAGATGATTCACCAGGCGCATGATAAATTGAATTAGGCGCATTTGATGTAGATGGATTTCCTTGTGTTGATAGATTCTGATCTTGAGTGGGCGCAACATAAATAGGAGCACCTGTATCATTTAGCTCAATAGAATCATCAGCAACATTTGGAGCCAAATGTGGCTCAAGGAGAGAATGTTCATCAAATGTAACATGTACAGATTCAACTATCACTAATGTAGTTCTATTAAAAACTCGAAAAGCTTTAGAGTGTTTGGCATACCCAACAAAAATACCTTCGTCGGCCTTGGCATCGAATTTACCTCTATGTTCGTTTCCGTTGTAGAGGATATAACATTTGCAACCAAAGATCTTGAAGAATGCAATGTTGGGAGTTCTACCACGCCAAAGTTCATACGGAGTCTTGTTGTGAAGTTTGTTGATGAGGGAACGATTTTGAGTAAAACATGCAGTGTTGATAGCTTCTTCCCAAAAGTACTTAGGCAATTTAGCTTCAGCTATCATCGTCTTTCCCGCTTCAATCAACGTTCTATTCTTTCGTTCAACAACGCCATTTTGTTGAGGGACTCCGGCGGTTGAAAAGTTGTGATCTATCCCATGATCTTCACAATATCGAGCAACACCGTTGTTCTTGAATTCTGTTCCATTGTCGGATCGAACACTAACGATGTCATCTTCTTTTTGGGTTTGGAGCAGTCGAAATAAGGTAGTGAGAATATCATAACAATCATCTTTAGTAATCATCATCTCTACCCATGTATATCTTGAATAATCATCCACCACAACTAGAGTATACTTGTTTCTTCTAATACTTGTGGTGGAAACTGGTCCAAATAGATCAATGTGAAGCAGTTGCAAACATCTTGTAGTTGAAGGATTTGACTTGCTTGAAAATGACTGCTTCGGTTGTTTGCCAAGTTGACATGCGGCGCACTTTTTGTCATGATGATCAGCAACTTTGGGAAGTCCTTTGACAAGATTATTCCTGCTGAGTTTTGATAGATACTTGAAGTTCAAGTGACTTAAGCGCTTGTGCCACAGCCAACTATTTTCGTTCACACTTTTTGCTACAAAACAAAGATTAGTACTAGAGTTCATACTATGGAAGTCAATAATATAAATATTTGTCTTACGATATTCCGTGAGTAAGATAGCTCCAGTTTTGCCATTCTTGATAAGACATTGCGTTGAGGTGAAATGGCATTCTAATCCTTTGTCGCAGAATTGAGATATGGATAATAAGTTGTGCTTGAGCCCTTCGACGAGTGAGACTCTTTCAATGCACACTTTGTCTTTCTTGAGCTTTCCATATGCTACAACTTGACCTTTGTTATTATCGCCAAATGTTACGGAGGGACCTCTTTCTTCATGGACATCTTCTAATAAGGATTCATCTCCAGTCATGTGTCTTGAACACCCACTATCGAGAATCCATTCATAATTTCTAGCTTTTGAAGATCCAGCCATGAAACAAAGAACCTGAAATATAGACATTTAAGCAGGTCCCCTTTATTCTTTTTGGGTCCTAGGGTTAGCAACTTTTGACAACCCACTCTTGCTTGACCTTAGGATTTTTACGTCCTTTGGC
Organism: Campanula takesimana; assembly: GCA_026119855.1. Classification (NCBI taxonomy): domain Eukaryota; kingdom Viridiplantae; phylum Streptophyta; class Magnoliopsida; order Asterales; family Campanulaceae; genus Campanula; species Campanula takesimana. Next base: position 414,569 of record JAOWBW010000727.1, read on the forward strand.
ATTGGGAGTGAATCGCAAAAGGCATTCCACGGCCTTGTGTCCTGAACAATCACAAATAGAACAATGATGAAAGCCACCAATCACATGAGTTTTCACAAACTCTTTACTTTTCTTGGGGATGGCATTCTTCTTTGGGTCAAATGAACTAGCCTTAACAAAATCTTTCTTTTGAAATTTTGGAGCGCTTTTTCTCGGAGGGCGCATAGGGCTAGGAGGCGCACGGCGATGGGGCGCGTGGCTCTTAGGCGCATAATGAGCACTCGGAGAAGGAGCGCGCCTATTTTCAAGAATGATTTTGCTAGGAGATGGTTCATCTGTAGCTATATCTTTCCCATTAGCTTTCCCAAATTGCTTCGTTGGGTAGACATAATGGAATGTTTGTCTCTTGACTTTTTCTTGTCCTTTACCCATTGAATTAGAATGTTTTTTCTTGGGAATTTCAAAAGTTTGTTGGTTGGTAAATTCACTCTCTCTTTCAGCACAGACATCACATTTAAAGTTGTCACTAGTTGATGAGAATCCCAAGCCACTTTTATCACCACTGGCTTTTTGGGACTCAAATATATTCTCTATAGTGACACGAGAATTAGACCACTCATTTGTAATCTTTTTAAGATCAGTAATTTGAGCAACCAATTCATCGTTTTGAACTTTAAGAAGTGAGTTCTGTTCTGTTAGAAAAGTGTTTTTAACAGTAAGAGGAGTCATGCTCTTTATCTGCTCCTTAAGGAGGGTGAGTTCAGATTTAAGTAGAGATTTCTCGGTCTTAAGCTGGGAAATTTCATCACATGATAGTGCTAAAGCTTCCTTCATACTATCAAATCTAGTGATTACCTTTTCAGCCTTCTTGAACAATTTTTCTTGTTCAGCAATCACTTCATCATCATTGATTTTGGAGATTGGAGCAGTTGGTTCAACCTGTGGTCTAATGTATGCTCCTTTTCTCAATTTGTTCCTTGCTCCAAGATCACATCGTGAGAATAACAATCCACCATCGTTTTGAGCCGGAGTGAGAAATCCTTGTTCAACGAGCTCGCTGATGGTTGGTCCTTTCTTCTTTTTCACTTCTTGAAAACCTGCAGATTTCTTGATAGGTTTATTCAAGGCATTCATATCGGGAACATCCTTGGAGAAGTCATCATCAGAATCATAAGCATCAACTTCATCATCATTTGCCATCAAACAAACGAGTCCATCATCGGAATCTTCATCGCTCTCATCGGAGTCTGTTTCAATCCAAGTATTGTGCTCATTTGCTGGTGCTTCTTCTTCAGCAACCATTCCCTTGTGACGAGTGAACTTGGGAGTGAATTTGGGAGTATGGCTGCTCTTCTTCTGCATATATTCAAATTTGGGGATCGGGCAGCTTGATGCAAAATGTCCGGGTTTCCTGCAATTAAAACAAACAAGATCTTCTTTTCTTTTTGAATCACTGCTCCTTGAAAACTTTTGAGGAGCTTTGCTGGTAGATCCTTGAAATTTGTTGGTTGAGCCGGGTCTTGAGAATTTTCTGAACTTTTGAAATTTCTTCACAAATAAAGCAAAGTCTTCATCATCCATGTCTAATAGCTCAGAAGTAGAAATTTTGGGATCGGAGCTTTTCTCATCCTGTACAGGCGCAGGAGTAGGCGCAGGTGTAGGCGCAGCTTCTCTGTGCGCCATCATAGCCATAGATTTTGACTTTCCTTCAGTTTCGCTGATTCGTTGGAGTTTGAGTTCGTAAACTTTGAGATTTGCATATAGGTTCCTTAAAGTCCAAACATCTAAGGTTCCAGCGTCTTCAAGAGCGCTAGATTTATGTAGGTATCTTGATCCAAAAGCTTGTAGAAAATTTACATTCAAATCTTTGTTGGTAAACTTCATGCCAAGTGAAATACATAGATTGATAATTTCACAGTAGCGTTCATAAGTTTGCCTTAAGTTTTCACCGGGGAGTTGAGAGAAATTGTTGAATCTCTTTTGTACTTCGTATTTCTTGTTCTCCTTGCAAACGGTGTCTCCTTCAATATGCTCTTCAATAGCATCCCATAGCTCATTTGCAGTAGCACAATGCATGACTTGTTGTTTCATAGCCGTGCTTAGAGTGCTTAGAAGAATGTTTCTAGCTTTGCCATCATTTGCAACTCTTCTAATTTCTTCCTCGGTCCATTCTTCCCTTGGTTTGAGAACTGTAGGTTGGGCAGCGTTGGTGCGTGGATTTGGATTCGCCTTCATCGGAATATAAGGTCCATAAACGACGGTGTCATGGAGCCTTTCATCGATTGAGTTGAGATGAGTCAATATGCTGAATTTCCACACGTCAAAATGATCTTCATCAAAGACCGGAACGTGAGTGTAGTTTGCAGTTGCCATAGGTTTTGAGTTTGCCATTTAGAATCGGCACCCAAGCTGTTAAGCTTGAAAAACGAAAAATGTTTTATAAAGGTGTTTGCTCTGATACCACTTGTTGGTCCCAAAGGGCAACAAGGGTATGAAAAATAGCTAGAGGGGGGTGAATAGCTGTTTTAAAATTCTTTTCGTACCCTTGATAAACTCAATTGCAAATGCGCACTTTATCAAGTAAGCGTAATGAAATGCGCCTAAGTGAGTGAGTGAAATGCACAGCGGAATTTAGTAATGAAAATAGGCGCAAAGTGATAAAGGGAGCGCAACACACACACTAAGTATTTTGGCTCAAAGTGAGTGAAATAAGGAACTAAGGCAAATGATATAACAAACACAACACAATTCAGTTCAATCAATCTACAATGAGTAAACAAGCAAATAGTGAGTGAAAATAATAACTTGAAAGAAATGACAAGATAATCACACAAGCTATTTGGAGAGGTTCGATCAATAAAAGATCTACGTCCTCTACCAAGATGGTTAGTCTTGGATTTCTAATGAAGATCTTATATAATGAGTGAGTGTTACAAATTACAATGTTTGAGCTTATACACTAATTCAAGATCTATTACTATGAAAGAACAAATCCAAAACAATAACCGGTGTATCTCTTAAAGAAGAATCTAAATGATTAATCTTAAAGAGGTGCGTGTGTGTTCTTAGTATCAAGACTCTTTAGATCTTTGAGATGGAGAGCACGAGAAACTAAAGTGTTAAGGCTTGAAGATCTGGGCTAAGGATGAAGGTATGAAGATGTTCTTGAGAAATCTGGAAAAACGAAGGCAATCTTCAAATCTTCAACAAATGCTTAGAGAGAGAAATTCTTGAAATTCTTAGCAAAACTCAGCAACTTCAAAATGTTGAAGTTATGGGGTATTTATAGTGAACTTCAAAAAACTAGCCGTTGGAAATCCTTGTGGATAAGATGAGCTGTCGCTCGTTGATTGGAGCATGCATATATTATAGCCATTTTGACACTCAACATAAATGTGACCGTTATGGACACGTGTCAACAGATTAGGCGCATATGCATCTTTTAACCACCGTTGGATCATTGGCGTAATTTGAATTCTCTTCAGGTCTTCGAGTCTTCAATAAATCACTGAGTATTGAATAAACACTTTGAGGCGCGTTTGAGCCAAGAGGCGCACATGATGTGCGCTAAAACAAGGGGCGCATAGGCGCATAGCATAGCTAGTAATAATTCCTTGCGCGCGCTATGAGGGGCGCAGGGCGCAAAAGAAGAGAGGCGCATGGCGCGTGTGCGCGGCTCAAACTTACTGGGTGATTTTTCTTTGAATCTTGATCTTCTTGCCCTATTCCTAAGCCTATTCTATTACAATGGACAACCTAAAAAATGAAGTATAAATACTTCTTACATGTGGGTCTAAAGTCCATGAAATAAAACTTAGGTGATGGATCAATCAAATCTAATAAATCCTATTACATTAAAACTGAGATATATGTGGGCATACCCAACAACTTGTGCTTAGTGATCTTGTATTCTACCAGGAGTGCGTCCATCTCTTTATCGAAGTGAGAGCCGTTGTCTGAGATGATCTCATGAGGAACGCCATATCGGCACATGATGTGGGTTTTCACGAATTCGGCCACTTTTTTGGCGTTGAGAACTCGGTAAGCCTGTGCTTCGACCCACTTTGTAAAATAGTCCACGGCTACTAGGACGAAAGATTGTCCATTGTTTCCAGTAGGGTGAACTTTGCCGATGATGTCTATGCCCCAACAAGAGAAAGGCCAAGGCGTGGTCATATTGTAAAGCTGTGAGGGTGGAGCGTGCTGTAGATTGGCATGGAATTGGCATTTGGCGCACCTCTTGACTTTCTCGATGCAGTCCCTTTCCATGGTACTCCAATAATAACCCATGCGGAGTATCTTCTTGTCCAACATAAACCCGTTCATGTGGGGCCCACATTCACCTTCGTGGATCTCATGCATTATTTATTGAGCTTCAGTCTCATTTGCGCATAGGAGATTGATCCCCTCGTGATGCCTTTTGTAGACTCTGTCCCCAATCAGTACATATCGGGAGGCTAGTCTTTGCAATGCCATTTGAGACTTCTTATTGCTGTTCTCGGGATAAGTACCATCCTTGAGGAAATTCATGATATCTGCGTACCACGGGGAGTTTGTTTGGACCTCGTTGATCGCAATACTCATGCAGTATGCCGGACTGTTTCATCGGGAAATTTTGAAGGGCTTCACCATTTTACCCTCAGGCATTTCGACCAGTGAAGCGATGGTGGCTAGTGCATCAGCAAAACGGTTCTTGTCCCTTGGCAGGTAATTGAAGGTGATTTCTTGAAATTGTTCAACCAATTCCTCGAGATGTTGACCATACCGTTACATGGTTGAGTCTTGAATCTTCCATTTTCTGGATGTCTGGTTGATGATGAGCAAGGAATCACCGAATACTTCTAAATTTGTGACATTTCTTTCGAGGGCTGCTTCGAGCCCCGCTATGCAAGCTTCGTACTCAGCGGTGTTGTTAGTGGCTTCAAATTCGAGGCGGATGGCAATTGGAGTATACATGTCCTTTGGATCAACAAGTAACATCCCTATGCCATACCCATGCTTATTGGCTGCGCCATCGAAAAAAAGTTGCCACTTATTTTCCTCTGTTGTAGCGCAAATTAAATGCTCGTCGGGGAACTGTATATCTTCCCCCTTCACTTTGTCACACGGAAATTCAGCAAGCTGATCACTGAACACTTTCCCCCTGATGGATTTGAGTGTGACGTAAGTGATATCGTAGCCGGCGAGCATGAAATACCATTCGGCTATTCTTGTTGACATGAAAGGCTTCTCGAAGATGTAGCGGAGCGGGTCCACTTTTGCTACTAACTTGATTGGGAAGGCCTCCATGCAATGCTTGAGCTTTTGAGTAACCCAAACCAATGCAGCACAGGACTTCTCTAAGACAGAGTAGTTCTTTTCAGCTCCTTGAAACCGTCGGCTGACAAAGTAGATGGCATTCTCTTTTGTGGAGTCTCGCTATTCTTGTGCTAACATAGCCCCTAGGGCTTCATCATTGACAGTGAGATAGAGCAAGAGAGGCTTCTCTTCGTGTGGTGGAACCAAAACTGGAGGGCATGTCAAGTAATGCTTCACTTGGTTGAAGGCTTCTTGGCACGCATCGGTCCATTCTAGAGCCACGTTCTTTTTGAGTAGCTTGAAGATTGGCTCACACATGGAAGTGAGTTGGTGCACAAACCGACTGATGTATTGGAGTCTGCCCATGAAACCTTTGATTTCTTTCTGCGTCCTTGGGGGAGGCATGTCAATGATTGCCTTGGTCTTGGAGGGATCGGCTTCAATTCCTCTTTCAGTGACCATGTAACCAAGAACCTTTCCTCTGATGACCCCAAAAGTGCACTTTGCGGGATTGAGTCTCATGTTGTGTTGTCGAAGCCTTTCAAAGAACTTGCGAAGGTCGATCAAATGTTGACCGTTGGTTCCCTTTGAATGGATGATCATGTCGTCTACATAGACCTCGATCTCTTTATGAATCATATCGTGGAATAAATCCGTAACATCCCTCTGGTAGGTAGCCCCAGCGTTCCTTAGTCCGAACGGCATGACTGTGTAGCAGAAGGTCCCCCACGGAGTTGTGAAAGCTGTCTTGTGTTGATCCTCTTCGGACATGAGAATCTGATTGTAACCGGCAAACCCGTCCACGAATGAGCGGACTTCATAGTTGGCAGTTGAATCGACGAGCATGTCGATGTTTGGTAGTGGAAAATCATCTTTCGGGGAAGCTTTGTTCAAATCCCAGAAGTCCACACAAACTCGAACCTTGCCGTTTGCCTTTTTGACTGTCACAATGTTGGCTAGCCAAGTTGGATACTCAATGACTTTGATGAAACCCACACTGAGGAGCTTTTCAATCTCTTCTTTGACTTGTAGAGACCATTCTGGCTTGATCTTTCTGAGCTTTTGCTTCACTGGCTTGGCGTCCTCTCTGATCGGAATTCTGTGCTCTGCGATCTTTCTGTCCAAACCCGGCATGTCTTTGTATGACCATGCGAATACATCCACAAATTCTCTGAGCAGTGCAGTCAGTCTGTCTTTATCTTCCCCCTTGAAGAAGCTGCCAATCTTCGTTTCTTTTGGCTCTTCGTCGGTACCCAGATTAACAGTATGCAATTCTTCATCAGCCCCTGGACCATTTTCACCACGACAACGAACCTGTTGAGCTAGTTCATTTAGGTATGTTATGTTTTTCGTGGTTTATTTCATCATAATTTGAATCGTTATTAACTTGTTCATTAAATTCGTTATTAGTTAATTCATCATTTATGATGTTTGCAATCTCGGGGTACTCAGAAATATCGAATTTTTCATTAGCAAATAAATAAAACACACGCTCGGCTATTGCCTCCACATCATCTTGGGTGAGGGAATTAGAAACACTCTCGGACTCGAAAGTAAGTGTGAGCCGCTCTTCCTTTGTTGCTGTGCGGGGTATGCAACCCATTTCTTGGATCAAGAAATCCTCGGATACTATGGGCCCCTTCGTTGAATACCAGTTGTTGATTGGCTCGGAGCTTGGTGGGATCTCACTAATAGATGGGCTCTCCATTTCTGTGTTGTCGGAGATGGCGTTGACTTGACAATTGTCCATGATGGAAAATTCTTCGAACATGGAGGCTAGATCGGATAGTTCTTCCCCCACGGTAACCTCTACCTCGGACTCTATAGTCACTTTCTTGCCCCACCACTCTCGGGGTGACATTGGAGTAGGTTCCCTTTCTAGTGCCGGTATTTCACAGTCGGTGAAGATCTCGAGACCGGGCTTTCTGACGCCCTTGTCGTTAACCCACGGTTCGGGAAAGATCATGTACGGGACATCTTCCCCTTGGCGAACAAAATAACCGTTTAGTGTGTTGCGGTAAGGCCTCAAGTTGGGGATTTCATATCGTCCACCTTCTTTGCGAGCTTGGGTCCTTTGATTCTTGACTGCTTGCTTGCACTTCAAGTCATCCTTGGTAGGCTCGTATCCCAAGCCAAACTTGTTCTTGACAAAAGGAACTTCCACGGGGTGTAATATCCCTTGTTGATGTTTCCCTAGGCCGAGACCGGGAAAGTGATTCATGTTCCTCATTATGCGGAGGACTTTAGGATTGCTGGGAACCCACTGTCTGTTTCCCCCTTCTTTGTCAATGGTGTTGACTCCGGAGAGAGTGGCATCTTCTATCCTGTGTTGGACTTGGTGAACGGGTTGTCCCCCATTTCTGTGGATGGTGACATTTTCAGCCATGATAGTGACTATCTCATCCCCGTTTCTGATCTTGACGCACTGATGGAGAGTGGATGGCGCCGCGTTGGAACTGTGGATCCAAGGTCGGCCCAGAAGTAAGTTGAATGAAGCAGGGACGTCAAGTACTTGGAATGGGACGGACATGATCATGCTTCCAAATTCGACATCAACTTCTAACATTCCCATGACTGTACGGGCAGTGCTGTCGTACCCTCTAATGACTTGTGCGGAGGGTTGTAAATCGGAGCTTTTGAGTCCCAGCCCATGACTCGGCTAGGCATTAAGTTGAGTACAGAGCCACCGTCTACTAGAACCCTTGAGATGGGTCTCCCCCTTGCTCTTACTTTGAGGTAGATGGATTCATTGTGTTCGGACCCAAATGGCGGGAGGTCCATGTTGGCAAAAGTGATGACATTGCCGAAGTGAATGTGACCTATCATTGCTGTGAGGTCCTCAGGAGTCGTGTCGGGAGGGACTGATGTGTCGTCCAAGTTATTGATGACGAGGTCTCGGTGTTTCTTTGATGATGCAATAAGGTCCCAGATGGATATGTTGGCTTGCGTCTTCTTGAGTTGTGTTAACAAAGGATCTTCGGGTATTTCGCGTGCTTGCGATCTTTGAGAAAAGGTGCTGGTTGCTGCAGTATTGGGAGGGATTGTGCTCGTTGTTACTCGACCACTGCGAGTGAGCACGTTCACGGTCCCTTGTAGCTTCTTCTTCCTATTCTCTAAGACTTCCCTCATAATCTCATCATAAGTCACAACATAACAAGAATTATCAAGTTTATTCATATCATCGGAGCCCTCATTCACAATTGGGATCGAATGAGTGGTTCCTTCAAACTCTCCTACCTCTATTACATTGAAACCACCCTCATTAGGGATTATGAATTCCTTCTTGTCTATGAGGTCTTGGATGGTGTTGCGGATGGATAAGCAATCCTCGGTGAGGTGGCCGGTGCATTGATGGTAGTCACACCATTTGTGGTGAGCATGATTGGCACGGAGCGGTTGTGGTTGCTTGTACCCTTGAAGAGGGGTGATTTGTCCCTTGGCCTTTAGAGCTTCATAGGCCTCGGTGATGGTCATGCCGTTGAGAGGAGTGTAGACGCGGTCGTTTTGGAACCGCTTGCCTTGTGGTGGGGGAACCTTCTTGTAATTCCCCTTGTCAGTAGTAACGGCATTGACAGAAGCCTCTTTGTTGGAACTAGAGGCGGCCTTGTATCGGTAAGTAGGAGTGGCCTTCTTAATCTCCTTGAGCAAGTCATCCATGCGTACCCCCGCCTCATACATTTGGGAGAAGTCGGAGTAGCAAGCCCCACTTAGGTGGGTGCGGAGATCAATCTTGAGACATTTGAGAAAGATGTCCATTTGCTCTTTCGTGTTTGGCCTTTCAACAATTTCAGAGAGTTTGTCATTCCATCTCCTTGTGAAGTCAATGAAGGACTCGTTGTCTCTTTGAGTGGTATTCTCGAGCTCTTTCCTTGTGGGCCAGTGAGTGGTGTTGCCTTGATATTGATTCTTGAAGGCAAGCATGGCGGCATCCCAATCAAGACGGACAGTGAGCGGGAGAGTTGCATACCAATCCTTGGCCGCCCCCTCGAGGGTGAGAGGAAAGCATTGAGCCATAACTTTTGGAGAGACCTTCTTCGGAACCATAGCCCAAATGTAAGTCTCGATGTGGGCCATCGGGCATGAGTTGCCCTTAAACTTGCTAATGTCGGGCATCTTGAATTTGTCGGGAAGAGCGGTCATCGTGCTCATGAGGATGGATGACTGATAAAGGCTTGTGTTGGAGCCTTTTCCCATGTTGAGACCGTCAAATTTCTGATCAATGTAGGCCATGATGGAATCGACCATTTTGGGGTCGTTGTTGTCGGTGCTTGGTCCCCCTACTTTTTTGGTACGGGCACTGACATACGGGCTTTCAAACAAACCCTTGGTCCACTCGGATTCCTCGTTGTCATTAACCCCCTTGTTCTTGGAGAGTTTGAGGAGCTTGGCTTTCAGTTGGTCAACCTCGGCCTCATGGGCCTCCCTTTGACTGTCGACATGAGCTTGCCACAAGGCTTCTTTGGTTTGAGCCTCGTTGTTGAGAGTGGTGATTTGTTGTTGGAGTGTTTGAACCATGGCAGAAAGCTGTTCGAGAGTCATGGCGTTGTTAGTGTTGGAGTCGCCGGCCCTTGATGATGTAGAAGCTGTTGGAGTGATCGGTTCACGGACAAGCCTGTTGGATGAATCTCTGTAGATGCGGAGAGTACCAATCGGACCTATCATTGGAGAAGTAGCCCTTGTCAGTCTCGGTTCACACTTTCGGTCCATGAAGAGGTTGAGGACACACAGTTGGGCACACGACTCGAACCACATAAGAAAAAAGACTCTTTTTTTTTTTTTTTATATATATAAGTCGGAGGGAATGGGTCCCTTTTTGGGTTTCTAAGAAAATAATGGAATCGTCACACTAGTATATAGACCATCTCGCGGTCCCATATACTCATCGGATTCCATCACGTTTGTGAATCCTACATGTGTCGGGATTAAGCTAAATTAATGTAGTAAAGCATACATGCGGGGATGGATTTTTATTTTCGTCCAAAATAACCACTTTTGGGGATGGATTTTTATTGCGTCCGTTTCAACAAGTTGGCATGTATGATTTGAAGACATTAGTTTAGGGAAATCTCGGTACATGGAAACTGACTTGAGTCACGGAGTGTTAGACCCTAACTAGAATTGTGTGGTTTGTGCTCGGCTTGAATATGAGGCTTAAAGGTCACCCCCGGCATGTAGTCATGAACTACGCCACGGGCTGAGGTTTACCGCTTCGAAAGAGCCAAGGTCGAGTGGAGCTTGAAACTTTCTAGGACGGGCCTCGACGGGTATGGGGTTGGACTTGTGCGACTCGATAGTGAGCAGTTCATAGGAGTAATGTGCACGTAGTGTGAGGTCTATCACGTGACAAAATTTTTTTTTATTAATTTTTTTTTTTTTGAAAAGAAAATACAAGAACAGATAAACACATAAATTACAACTCCCGAATCACCCGTGTGACCGGTAAATAAAACATAAAAATAAACAGTCCAAGGGTTCAATTCTGTTCTGATGCAGGCAACTGTGCCCACACCCCACTGTTCTGTTCAGTCCCTGAAACCTGTTCTTGCCCTGGAAATTAGCCCAGAAGCGCGCGCCTCGGACTGGTGTTGTGGGAAGCGCGCGACTGGCGCATAGGAACTGGGAGGCGCCCGCTTCTGGGCTCACCTGTCAGATTATCAGAAACTTATGGACTCAGGGGATTGCCCTGGTCCTGATTGTGTGATGGAACCCTTGCAATGTTTGTTAGCATGAAATAATAGGAAGAATAAGAAGAACACATGGAAGGCGGGCGATTCTGGAATTTGCCGCGGGACGCGCGCGCTTTGGACCATGAAGGTCCGAGGCGCGTGCTTCCCATGTCAATTTCCAGAATGTCCAGAAAAGTGAACTATGAACAGAAACACAAGTTTAACCCTCAAGCAGTCCCCAGCGGAGTCGCCACTGTAGATACCCCGGGGGAACCACGGCTTGGCTAGAGCGCGTGAATTATCCTAGGATGTCTAATTGTGTTTTAGAGTCGCCACCCACGTTTTTGAGGAACGTAAGAAAACCTAATGTTTATGAGCCTAAATTTGATTTACGAAAACAGAGATTCTTTGGGATGAGGGGTTCGGGGGTTAGGTTACGAAATGGGAAGTACTTAAACACCCATTTCGCTCGAGCAAAGTCGGTCTTGCTTGTTTATAATTCACTTTCTAAGATAAATGTGTTCTTCCTATTAAAATGATGATAAAAAGAGGTTTTAGAGTTTGAAATGAAGGGAGATGACTCCTAGGCCAATTCAATATAATGAAAGGACCGTTGGTGTCATGTCCCAAATGGTTTTGGGTGATTGCACATTTGATTGAAGAAGATAAGTGCTTAAGACATTTACCTATAGTATCCTTCGAAAAGAGAACCTCTTGTAAAGCCTTGAAGAAGAGGTTGAGTACTTTTGTTGAAGAAGTCCTAAAGGAAAAGCCTAGGCAAAGAGTGAGTAAAAAGTCTAAAGTGATGATTTTTCCAAGTCCTCCTCCAATGATGGATTGGAGGGGTTTTTATATTTGAAAAGTGATGTTTTTTGGTGCCAAAACGGAGTCACAAAGATCAGTTTCCCGGGCAAAATCATATAAAATGAGCAAGGGAGAGATTCTTGGGCAGAATCTGTAACTGACACGCCCTAGAAGCGCGCGCATCCCACCTAGGCGGCGGAAGACGCGAGCGTCTGGCCTCAAGGGGCGGAGGCGCGCGACTCTGAGAAGCGACTTTTGACAGAATGGACTAGAAAGTTAGAACTGTTATTCAGTTTAGCCCCAGGACTTAACGGAGTCCGTCTGGAACTTAACCAAAGTAACATAAACTAACAGGAAACACTTAAAAGAGGGAAAAACACAAAATCAAGTGTGCAATCGGGGTGAGCGGTCCAAGGCGGGGTGTCTACAGTGAGTTTGATATATTCTCCTCCATTGTCAGAGTAGACATGACGAATGGGACGGGTAAAGTGTTTTTCGACTAAAGCTTGAAAGCGATTGAAAGTGGCAAAAGTATCAGATTTATTTTTGAGAGGATAAAGCCACGTATACTTTGTGAAGTGGTCAACAAAGATAACATAGTATTTGTAGTTGTCATAAGAATAGATGGGAGATGTCCATACATCAGAGAAAATAATATCAAGTGGTGCACTTGAAGTAATAGTAGAGACAGAGAAAGGAAGTTTATGACTTTTAATGATACTGCAAGCGTTACAAAAGGAGGAACTAGATTTAATGTCTAAAGAAAACTGTCTACTAATTTGAGAAACTATGGGAGGGGACGGATGGCCAAGACGGTGATGCCACGGAGATGCGGGAGTTGAGGAGTTGAAGAAGACTTGGGCAGAGGGAGGATGCCAGACATAAACACCACGATCAAGGGTGCCTTGGAGAAGAGTGCGATTGGTCGAAATGTCCTTGAAAACAAAGGAAGAGGATGAGAATTCAACAGTAGCATTATTATCGAGACAGAACTGAGAGACAGCGATTATGTTACGGGAGATTAGAGGGACATGGAGAACATTATTGAAAGAGAGAGAGGAAGTAGAAGAAGAGATAGTAAAAGCACCTATGTTCGAGATTGGGAGAGTGGAACCATCACCAATGAGTATTTCATCACTGCCATCATAGGGTTTGTGGAGAGCAAGGTTAGAGAGATCATGGGTGGCATGATGAGTGGCTCCACTGTCAATGAGCCAGGAGGTTGGTGGGTTGTGGTGAGGTGCGGCAGCTGTGTGGACTTGGGGAGGTGGCGGTGTGGGGCGAGCGGGACGATTGGAATGGGGGGATGCGAAGGTAACCTGTGGGTAGTCCCTTTTGAATTGGCGTTACTGAGAGATGACATGCCCGATGTAACGACAGTACTGGCACTTGCCTTTAAAGTTGTTGGTGGTGGAAGAGGATGCGCGGGTGGGGTTGGTAGGGGGGGTGGGGAGGATGGGGTTATTAGTAGTGGGGCGAGGACGGTAGGAAGAGTTGTTGGTGGCTAGGTGAGCGGAAGCAGGGTGAAGAGGTTGTGGGTGAGATGAGGAGAGAATGAGTTCATGAGTGATCAGTTTCTCATGGAGGTCTTCAAAAGAGATGGTGGTGTCACGGGCTCTGATTGAGTCAATAACAACTTTGTAGGTATCATAATCAAGGCCTTTGAGAATTTTGACGATGATATCTTCATGGTCCATAGGTTTGCCCATGAGGGCTAGTTTGTCCGTGAGAGACTTGGTGGCTTGCATGTAATCACTGACAGAAGAGGAAGATTTGGTGAGGTTTTCAAGTTGGGTTTTGATTTGAAGGATGTGCCCACGCGAAGGGTTGCGTAGGTTGTTTTGAGAATGTTCCAAGCCTCACGAGAGGTAGTGGCTTGGTGGACAAGAGGGGCGACGGCAGTGTCTAGGGTTCCGATGAGAGCCCCTAGGATTAAATGGTCTTGACGTTGCCATGTGGTTGTTTTTGGGTTGGGTTTGTCAACGTTGTCAACTTTGATAGTGGCGGCTGGGATGGGGTGTGAGCCATCAACGTACTTGAGGAGATCAAGGCCGAAGAGAATAGAAGTGATTTGGGAGGACCAAGAGAGATAGGTGAAAGGAGTGAGAGTGCGACAGTAAGAGAGATTAACAAGAATAATAGGGTTATCCGGGTCGGCTGGATTGGGGAGGAAGGAGGAGGAGGAAGCGTCAGCCATGGGGGGGGGGATAGGTGGGGCGGTGCAGATTAGGGTTGTGTAGAGAGCCCGTGAAAAAAGATCACAATGCTCTGTATACCATGATAAGAAATGATGAAAAGTGATTTTATTATTCACATTAACTTGATATATATATACAAGAGGATACCTATTCTAACTTGGTGAATAAGCAAAAGATAATTACAAAATATACACCAAAGATAAAAAGGAAACTAATCTAAAATAACAAACAAAATATTCTGCCCTATCCTTTGATGAGTTCGGCTGATGGAGAGGGAGAAGACGGAGGAGTCTTTTTATGCGTAGAAGACGGAGGAGGCTTTTTATGCGTAACACATACCTCGACACAGCTGGCCAATCTTCTTACCAAAGTGTTGGGTGCTAGACAATTTCAAACATTAATTTCCAAGTTGGGCGTTTGTGATCTACTCCAACTTGAGGGGTGGGGGGTGTTGAGATATCACAAGATATCTCATATCGTGTTAGTTTTTGAGTTATTTTCTTTCCTTCTTTGTAAGTGATAGCAATATATTGTTAGCTAGAAAGTAGAGATTGTAATTGATCTTAAATCCTACGACATCTTGTATATAGCCAGCACTCGTACAGAGAAACACACGAGAAATGCATTTGTTACGAGAAATACATTTGTTTTTCCTCCATATGAATTCTGGTTTTAACTTTATCCATCTCTATTTTGTTCATATTATGAATCTGCGATCCCATAAAGGGAATTTGGTTCCTGGAGTTTGATTTTCTGCACAAAGTTCTTGCTCTTTGGCTGCATCTTATTATAAAGTATGCTTACCTCAGTACCTCACCCTTTTTGTGTTATCGGAACCTGTAATTTTGTTGTACTTCCTCAATAAGAATCATCGAAGTGAAATAGTGACCAAGGCGCGTTTCAATTGCATAACATTCCATAATATTCAATAACAAGTTTTATATTTTCATGAGGATAATTAAACTAAACTAAACTAATTGCTCAAAGTTCATTCGTACTAACATTAAAAAAAGAGGGAGAACAACATTTTGGGGCGGAGGGGGTACAAAAACATGGAAATTCCGTAAAAATACCCAGAAAGCTAATTATGTTTTCCCCATCTCCAAACGGATTTTAGCTTCATGTCCTTGGAATCCATTTCCCTGCATGGAAATGGAGGACACGTAAGAGTAACTTGTGATTTTCAGGTGGAACAAATTCGCAGAGGCACCACTCCTCCTTTTTCACTCGGTAGTGAGCCTGAAACGCTTTCCAATATCCATCCGTTATGCATCTCCTGCCGTCTCCCCTAGTGGTTACTTTTGCCGTGAATTCCCACCCGTCTTGGCTACTGATGATAATCTTCTCTGGGATTACGAGTCTATGGTCATTGATCACATCAAATGGGATATGCTGCAAATAAATATACCCAATATGGTTTAACACCATAGCTTTACACATTATTAGAAGAGTTATGACAACATATAGTGTATATAGCCGTTACCAGGTCATTCTGTTTCGTTGGCTGAGCAACAAAATAGGGATTTCTGGGTGGGTTAATCAGACCTGTGTTGAAGATAGTTGCTAGTATTTTCCTTTTAATGCTCTTTTTGGATCCACGACCTTCATATTCCACACCAGCTTTTCCTTTATTCTTCCCTGCTGAAAAATCTGATGAAACATTAGCCATCCGATGCGCGTGTGTGAAATCTGGTTTTATCCGTCCGTCCTAAAATACTTGTAGTTATAGGATTTTCACACATATTAAAAAATTGAATCACGTACGTATCTAATAAATTAAGTTACCGTTGAAAAACTTTTAGTACCTAGGCAATTAATTACTTTTACTATGACATTGAATAATCAGAGTATAATACTTGATAAACAAGGGTAAATGTTTCTTGATAATAGCAAAACAACAAATAATTTTGGACAAATTTCATCTCTTTAAACTACAAATATTTTGGGACGGATGGAGTATCTAATTACCTTCCTCATCCATGTAATCTTCATCCTCATCTTCATTATCTTCTTCTTCCTCGTTGTCCTCTTCCCCTTCCTCATCAGTTTCTTTCTGGCAACCACTGGTGCCAAGATGCTTAAAATCATAGATATTGTCTCCACTGAACTGAAAAACTAAGAAATCCCCCATTTCCACCTTATTATCTTCAACAAATCTGACCCACCCTTTCTCAAAGTACAAATCCCCACCTTCTCTAATTACACCAACCGCCCAAACATTTCCACGACCATTCCTTAGAAAAGCTCGACTATCTCTCAGCTTTCCCTTCATATAACAAGTAAAAGCACGCGGAATTTGCTACGAAAAAAGGAATAAAAATTAAATATTAAAAAAATAAAAAACTACTCCGTCTCAAAATGATCTTCTTGCCTTTTTTTTTTTTTTTTTCTGTACATATAACAAGACATTCAAGCACATATATGCAGACACACACACATATACATATATATGTATATATGCGCGCGCGCGCGCGCGCACACACACACACACACATATATATATATATATGTACACAGGGGATGATGCAAGAGCTTACCATTCTCACTGAACATGATTCTGGGATGTAAACGTTGAAGAAAGCTGGGATCTTTTTTTCTAGGTCAGTCATATTTGAACTTGTAAAGCTACTTACTCTATACACACCAATTTCCCTTTGTTCTTTTGGTGAGAGCAAACAAGGTTTAAGCCAAAAGGATAATAAAGAGAGAAATTAACTGAGTCTGTTGTGTAGTAGTTGAGAAAGTTAATGTGTTGGTGAGAAAATTACCCGAAAGCCCTTTATCTGGCACCCTTGACACCAACTGCTGGAAGAAGGTTGAGGGGTCTTAATGCAATTCTGAAGCCAATGTCCTTTCCCCAGGATAAGGAGAGTAAATTTGGATACTAGCAGTATTTCCTTTACTGAGTACAAGATCTTCACATTAAAGATGGTGGCATGCACTGTATGTATCATAATTTCCTTACTCAAGTACGATAACTGATTTTCAGGGTCTTTTAATGTAGTAATTAGTAATGCCGGTTGTATCTACCGTACTCCATCCGTCCCAAAACATCTTGCATTAATTTTTTTTTTGTCCCATTGATAAATCTCCTTTTCTAAAATGTTCAAAATTTATTGTTTTTCTATTCTCTCTACCCCACTTGTCATACTCACACACTTACTTTTGGGTTTCACTTGTAAATCTCACTCAACTTATCATACTCACAACCTCTTTCCCACTCACAATACAGTATATACTCATTCCTTAGTTCCCGTGGATCCTCAAAAGTGTGCAAGCTGTTTTGAGACGCATGGAGTATATTGTAATATCCTTATTGAATTACTCCTTTTGTCTCATTTATTTTGTCCGCATTTCAATTTTTCAGTCAACAACACAAGTAAATTTTGACCAAACATCAAAGTCAATCTAATCATCCTACTAAAATTTTAGAAAGTATTAATGATAAATAACTAATTAAATGATTTATCAACTACAATCTTTCAAATTTCATTAAGATAATTAGATTGACTTTAATATTTAGTAGTACACTTGTGCTGATTAAAAAAATTCAAACGTACACAATATAAATAGTTAGACTTGTCAAAAAGTAAAATCACCAGCAATTATTCCAAACTAATAGTTTATCTTCTCTCTCAAAAAAAAAATAAAAAATAAAAAGAAACCTATTACTTTATCTAAATAACCATTACCAAGAAAAAATCCACCATTTTTTGGTACAATGTATTTATTGGAAAGATTGATCTCTTCTTGAATATAGAGGAGAACTGAGATGGTTAAGAAGTGAACTGAAGTCAGGAATTAAGGAGAATAGACATAGTCATAAAGCAATAAAGGGAAGGTTTTAGAAATACTCCCTCTGTCCCCAGAATGACAGTCTCCCTATTTTCATGGGTTTTACGAACGAACTTTAAGTAATAATTAAGGCTACTTTTAATTATTCTAATGAAATTTTTGAAATTGTTCTTAATACACCATTATAAATACTATTAATATCAATTTTTAGATTCACATTAACATAATTATAACTAGCATTTATAACTGTTCAAAATTCTTTCGTAGTAACAACTAAAAAAGGTGGACTATCTTTCTGAGACGGAGGGAGTATTATTGAACGTGGACATTTATCTCCCAAAACAGTTTGGCTAAATTAGTGAACCATACATTGTTTAAGTTTTTTTTTGGAGAGACATGCATTGTTTAAGTTAAGTAACTAATGAATAGTGTATTTAATCAACATAGTCTACTTTTGGTAACCGATTTTTTGGTGGGAAAACTTACTATTTCTTTATTTAGAGATTATTCGTTTTATATAGTATATTTATAGACTACATGCTTCTATCATGTTATAACACTACAAAAACTGTATATTGTAGCTACTATTTATTTGGAATTTTTTTTCAAATAATAGGGTTTGGAATTTTTATCTACCAAAGTACTACCCAAATTCAACTATGTACCAAAATGACACTTTTTTATGAAAGCGTCACTGGCAATCACGTTTTTACCTAGAAAACGGCACTACCAGTGCCGTTTTCAGTGATGACCAAAATCCAAAATTTGACTCCTCAGCCGGGTTGGTTTTGGGTGGGTTTTGGGTTGGTTTTGGGTGGGTTTAATGGACCTTTTGAACCGGTTTAGGGTAATTGGGGTTAGGGTACGCACATGGTCGATAAAGACAAAAAATAAAGAAGAAAACGTGACTGGCAATCACGTTTTCTGGGAAAGTAGAAAACGTGACTGTCAATGCCGTTTTCTGGAAAGTCACGGTTGGTATCAGTTTGGCTCCCTACCCACCCACCCCTTCCCTCCCTTCTTAAACCCTAGCACCCCTTCCCTTCTTCACAGAGCACACACGAAAAGAAAAAGAAAAAAAAAAAAAAAAAAAAACTGCCATTGTTGAGCTGAGAAAGAGCAGAGGAAATTTTTGAAAATTTTGGTGAAGTCGTTACTCGTAGTAACGTTTTTAAAATCATAAGGTTAGTATTATTCATACTTTTTTTTTTCTTTTTTTAATTAGTTTGTGTTTATAAGTTTTTGTGATTTTGAAAATTAACGGGATTCACACTTTTTTTTTTTTTTATATTTAACGGAGCAGCGTAGTTTTTGTTATAAATATAACGGAGCAGCCTCATTTCTGCTAGAAATTTAATGAGATTCACACGTTTCTGTTAAAAATTTAACGGAGCAGCCTCGTTTCTGTTACAAATTTAATGGGAATTGCACGTTTTTTTTAAAAATTAGTTTGTGTTTATGTGTATGTATGTTAACTTTAAATTTGGCAATATATGTTAAATCTTTGTGTTTATTGTCAGAAATGTCACAAAAATATCACTTTCTGTCAAAATATTAACTAGAAATGTCAGAAATTTAACGGGATTTGCACGTTTCTGTTATAAATTTAACGGAGCAGCCTCGTTTCTGTTAGAAATTTAATGAGATTCACACGTTTCTGTTAAAAATTTAACGGAGCAGCCTCGTTTCTGTTACAAATTTAATGGGAATTGCACGTTTTTTTTTTTTTTAAATTAGTTTGTGTTTATGTGTATGTATGTTAACTTTAAATTTGGCAATATATGTTAAATCTTTGGTGTTTATTGTCAAAAATGTCACAAAAATATCACTTTCTGTCAAAATATTAACTAGAAATGTCAGAAATTTAACGGGATTTGCACGTTTCTGTTATAAATTTAACGGAGCAGCCTCGTTTCTGTTAGAAATATAACGGTATTCGCACGTTTCTTTTGTTGCATCAAACGATGATTAATTATATAGTTAAAATTTGTTTTTGTTAATTTAAAGAGCAATTTAACTATGGTATTGTTGTTTGTTTTAGATGGACCAACATGAACACAGACCCTTCGTTGATCCCGGGCCATTGGATATGTCTGTACTTACATTACAGACATCCCACCGATCTCATTATATTTGGGCTCAACAAGACGTTGAGAGTCTTAGATGCAGGCGTGGTCCGGATCTGCCTAAGGATTTGGATATTAGGATAAAACAAAAACTGTTAGATGTGGGGTTTTTCGGAGCATATAGCCTAGGCCATTTCAAATATGATTGGCCTTTGATAGAGGCTTTGATTGAGCGATGGCGTCAAGAGACCCACACTTTTCATTTGCCAGTTGGGGAGATGACAATCACCCTGGAGGATGTTGGCATGTTATGTGGCCTTCCTATAGACGGGGTAGCTGTGACAAGTTCCGAAACCACCAAGACAAAACCCGAATGGATTCAGTTATGCGTAGAGTTACTTGGGATTCAACCACAACCCGAAGACTTGAAAGGTGGTAGATTGTCGATTAAGTGGATTATGGAACAATTGCCTTTGTTCGGAGCGCTTCCCCAGGATGCCTCCCCCGATTTGATTGACATGTATACTCGGGCGTATATTTTGTTATGCTTAGGGGCATATCTGATGCCGGATACAAGCAATTCTTTGGTTAAGTTGATGTACCTCCCACTGTTTAGAAACGTGGACACGATTAAGAATTACAGTTGGGGTAGTGCGGTTTTAGCCTTTTTATATCGGGAGCTATGTGTAGCGACGAAGCCCGATTCGAAAGGCTGTGCTGGATTTTTAACACTTGTACAGGTATGTCAATTATATTTAATTATATTGTATTATAGTAGTGAATAAAATATTTGTTGTACGTGACAGTTATTTTTATCTTTATTGGTTGCAGCTTTGGGCTTGGGAAAGGTTGTTGTGTACACGACCAAGAAGGACACGGGGAGATGCCATACTTCAAGATGGTCAATTCTTGCCATATGGTTGCAGGAATTCTAAAATTACTTCACTAACTGCACAAAATATGTTATTTATTTATGAGGTTTTTTATTTACTACTTTTTATGTCAATTGCTCCATATGTAGGTGGCAAGGTCCCTTGTCGTTTACACATATTACCAGGCACAACCTGCATGGATACCGAGATCAACTAGCGTATCTGACTGAGAGTCAGGTTGTGTGGCGGCCATACGAAGGTGTCCAAGTTCCAGATTATTGCTTGCAGGGACAGGGTATATGGAGAACGAAGGTGCCCCTTATTTGTTTTGATAGGGTTGAGTGGCACCTTCCAGATCGCGTTATGAGGCAGTTCGGGCTGTTACAACCTATACATGCGGCATGTGACACGAGTACGTACCTGCATGCACTTGATCGGCGAGGTCGGTCAGAGGTTGATTGGGTGGTCTTCCACGGACAGTACATAGGATTGTGGAACAACCGAAATCATATGGTTGTTGCTGGGCAGTATGGTGTCGAGGATGTACATTACACCCATATCTATATGTCATGGTACAGACAGATTACCCGGTTATTGATCCAGCATCCAAATGATGTAGAGGGGGAGGGGTACACGGCACATGGGAGTCGATACGAGGGTTTGGTAAGCTAAATATTACACAACACTTTTACCAATTTTTTGTTTTACCATTTTATCGTCATAACTATATCATCTTTAATTGATTTCGACAGATTCAAAACCTTCAGCGCGCATACCAATACAATGAGAATGCCATAGCTATGGGAGGCCTAAACGCCCAGCCTCAGAACACCTACTTCTTACTCGTCGTTTCATCACAGAATCCTTAGCAGCTACTAATGAGCTGAAACGACTGGATGCCGCCGAAGCTCCACCACCACCATCAGATCGTGTCCAAGGGGTGCCACAAAGGCGAAATCGGGTTCGTAGACAGGCTCGACACGTTCATGGAGATCCAGAGATACAGCCGGATATGGGGTTACATGATGAAGAAGAGGATAGAGAGGAGGCAGAGAATGAGGAGGACGATGCTTGGGATCCAAACACCTTTAGGATTCCTCCCCGGAGCGGTATCACTCAGATGGATTATACTCCACCTCCATGGATGGGTTCTACATCACATGCTTCTGGGAGTGGGACTAGAAGGCGAAGCTTTCAAATGGATTATACTCCAACTCCTCCTCCAGAAAGTGACTATCGAAGGCGAAGCTTTGGTCTACCTCTGATGTCGTTTCCGGAGTTTCTATCTTTTGGTAGTGGTACGACTCATATAGACCCCACTCAGGGTGGAGCATCGTCATCACATCAAACTTCCACATCACGAATGGGTCGTGTTTTTTCTAACCTTTTACGTAGGAGAGGTGAAAGGACACGTAATCCTCCTAACAATTACACCCCATCTGCATATCCCTGATGGATTTCCTATGTGACCGGGATGTGGTCACTACATATTTGGATTGATGTAGTATTTGTATGTCTATGAATAAAATGGATCTTTTGTGGGTATAAATCTGAGGGTAAAAAAAAAATGATCTGTAACCATCACTTTTAGATTTCATGAATTTTGAGACAGGTACATCGAAAAGACTAGACATCAGTCCCAAAAATAGATGTATCAGAGCTGTCAAAAATGGTACTACTGATACCGTTTTTATCAGAACTGTCAAAAACGGCACTACTAAGCCCGATTTTATCAAAACTGTCAAAAACGGTACTGGCATTGCCGTTTTTATTCAGAATACATTCCCTTTAAAAGGCTCGGTGACCTCAAAACTAATTCATCCATCTCTCTCAAAATTAATTCATCTCTCTCAAAACAAGATTTATAACTGTCAAAATGGATCCATCACTCCCCCGTTGGTATCTTGGACGACAACCTCTTCCTGGTCATCCCGGTCAACCCTCTAATCCGCAATCTAATCTCTCTCAAATCGAACGAGAGTTAGAATCTCCACCGCCTCATATTATACCTGGTCCCGCCGGTGTCGCACATTCCGCCATGCGTCGGCATCGCTCCGGAAAAGCTCACGCCTCTCAAGGACCCCCCCCAGTCGACCCAAGAGGCCATAAGGAGAAAGCTTGAAGAGCCGGTGGAGGATGATCATTTCCAGCGCAGACCTTGGCTATCTGTAATGGACTATCTCACTGCAGAGGGTACATATTATCCGTTGAAAATGATCAAGGAGAAATGCGATAAATATGACAGGGTGGAACAGGTATAATACAAACATTATTTATAGTTAAGGTTAATATTTAAAAATAATTGGTCGTTATTTTTTGGTCTATTAGGTTGTTGTTGTTGTCAAGGAGTGCACACGAAGTGATTCTGGCTCTCTTTTTGTGACTTTGAAGGATCCTACGGATACAATTGAAGCTACCATTGGTGACAAAGTGGTTAAGGAAAGTGAGTATGGAAGTGACATAGGTGTTGGTGCTGTTCTGATTCTTAAGCAGGTATGAAATATTTTCCTTAACATTGCACTCCTTAAGGATATTTTCCTTAACGTTTTGTTCTAAATGTTTTGTTTTTTTGATCTATTAGGTTGTTGTCTTCGCCGTCTCACGCTAAAAAAAAGTCCTTAACATTACACTTTCCAATGTTTTTAAGGTATTCCCTAAGGATTGTTAAGTTAATTTGTTGGACATGAAATATTTGGATTTATGTTGGATTTCCTATGTGACCGGATGTGGTCACTGAATATTTTTATTTATGTAATATTTTCCTATGTGACCGGGATGTGGTCACTGAATATTTTTATTTATGTAATATTTTTCTATGTGACCGGGATGTGGTCACTGAATAATTTTATTTATGTAATATTTTCCTACGTGACTGGGATGTGGTCAGTAAGTGTTTGTGATGATTAATGAAGTATTTGTTGGACATGTTATTTTTTATCAAGTAAAAAACCAATATTCCGCATCATTTTTTCAAACACTTAATAAAATAACATTCACAAGTAAATATATATATTACAGGTTCAATTAAAATAATAACACTTAGTAATTTAAGTTTAAGAAATAAAATAACATTCACGAATAGTTAAACATAATACCTAAACATATTACAAGTTCAAAGTTCAAATAAAACAAACATTCACGAATAGTTAAACAAACATATTACAAGTACTAGAAAATTACATTTAATTCTGCTCCCTAATAGTTGGACACCTTCTTTTAGTGTGACCTTCTCCCTTGCATATCCCGCAACGAAACTTCCTTTTCTCCACCTGCCAATCCATCCTATTTCTAATCCGCCTTGATTTAGGTCTTCCTTGCTTCTTATCACGTCGGTGCATCGGGTTAGGATAAAAACTTGGGACACGACCATCTACATCCCAATAAGCCTCGTCATGGATCGGATTAAAAGTGCCCCTCCATGTATTGTAGTACGCCTCAAGACTGTAAAAGGAATCAATGAAATTCAAACCATCGACATGTTGGGCTTTGAAGCACGCAAGAGCATGCGAACAAGGGTAATGATATTGCACCCATTTGCCACAAGTGCATGTTCGAGGACCCAACTCCACGACTTGAACCCTTCCACCTCTTTCACCGCGTTTTCCAGTTGTCACTTGATAAACCCCCATTGACGTATTGTTAAACCTTATAACATGATGATAGCCAGCCTTCTTCAAGTTGAAGTCATATTTAAGTTGAACCCTTTGACTGAACTGTAGTCTCGCATTTATGTTGGGGTTACCAGGATACCCCCCCCAATGCCCTTATTGATCCTGAGAGTCTATTCTGAAAGTATTCCACACACCTATAGAAGGCAGTCTCAACAATTCCTGAAATAGGCATCCCCCGTGCTCCTTTCATGACACCATTAAAAACTTCGGACAAATTGGTAGTCTTAATGCCGTACCTATATCCAGAATCATGCGCCAATGACCACTTTCTCGCATCCAACAACTCAAACCATTTAATTGCCTCGGGATTGATTATACGAATCTGAGCCATAAAATTTTTCATCTTCCTGTCCTGGGTGGCGCTAACAGCACGCTAAAAAAGATCTTTCAAGCCTACACCCTTGTGAGCATAAAGGAAATTTGCTCGCAAATGCAACATGCGCCACCTGTGCACAATAGTTCGGGCCATGAATTATCTCCAACCGTGGCAAGGATGCCACTATGACGATCAGATATCAAACAAACTTCTCGACCCCTAATAACATGTTTGATAACAAGATGTAAGAACCAATACCAGTTTGGATGGTCCTCTTTTTCAACAATAGCAAAAGCAAGTGGAAGTAAACTATCATTTGCATCAGCACCCATAGCAATAAGTATTACCCCTTTATATCTTCCATGCAAGAAAGTGCCATCAACAGAAATGACAGGACGACAATGAGAGAATGCTTCCAAACAAGGGCCAAATGCCCAAAACACACGGTCAAACGCCCCTGGAGGACCAACATGAGGACGATTAGAATACTCCACAATGGTGCCAGGGTTCCACTTTTGAATAGCTCCTAACAAACGTGGCAACTTTTTGTAAGACTCTTCCCAGTCCCCAAATGCTTGAGCGATGGCTTTTTGTTTGCCACACCATGCCTTCCGATATGAAATATCCTTACCATGCATTGCTTTTATTGTTGCCTTAACAAGCGCAATCTTGTACTCAGGATCAGCCTTGATGAATTCCATAACTTCTCGTCCTATAAACTGAGCATCTAAGTTGGGATGATCTCCGGTAACATCTGATGCCAAGCAAGAATGTGGAC
The DNA here is from genome assembly GCA_026119855.1 of Campanula takesimana. Taxonomy (NCBI): domain Eukaryota; kingdom Viridiplantae; phylum Streptophyta; class Magnoliopsida; order Asterales; family Campanulaceae; genus Campanula; species Campanula takesimana. The sequence continues at coordinate 440,012 of JAOWBW010000727.1, forward strand.
CGTTGTACTTAGTTACTTCCCAATACCCACCATTCTTCATGCTCACATTCACATAGAAATTGCATGGAAACTCTTTCACCAAACACTCAATAGTCCACTTTCGCGTTGTGCTCCTTTTCACCCTGAACCGCAGATTTTTCTTAATATGATACTTCTTTATTTCATACTGCACTTCAATCTTCTTTGAGAAGCGAATACCTTTGGCGATTTCATCTTTCTCCGCATCCCATTCTGAAAACTTATATTGACTATCATCATAAATCTCCGATCCTTCCCCAATATCGCGGTAAAATTGATAGTCTCCTCTATCATACAGTTGATTCTGCGGCTCATTAAAAGTAATCATGTGTGCTCCCAAATCATCACCTTCCCCATCATCACCCTCATTGTCGCTAACATCAGTTGGACTCGCACAATCTTCATATCCAGAATCACCCTCTTCATTTTCAAGGAAATGAGCTTCATAATCTATATCATCATCATCTTCACGTTCCTCTACCTCTTCTTCCTCCCCCACTTCCATTTCCTCTTCCTCTTCCACATGTGTTTCAAACTCATCAACATCTCTCTCAGGGTAGTAACTTGAAGAACCCATCTGAAAGTTATCCATGTCATGAAAATACTCATTTTGTATCGGCTCCTCTCCTGTTTCAAACTCATTAGAAGGTACATTATCAACAAAATTCATGACAACATACAACTGCAAGCTACTCATCCCACCTAATTGAGCAGAAACATCAAACATGACTTCCATACCCATATCATTCTCGACTGGAAACGGAATGTAATTTGCAAACCCATTGCCGACCAGATGAGGATATCTACAAATAACTTTCAACTTAACATTGGTTCGATCTACCCCAATTTTCTTATATAACTTCTTAATCAATTTTTTATACCTCCATCGAGTTTTTGCTTTAAGTGCACATTTCGGCCCCTGTTCAAAATGGCTACCTTCAAACGGGTTTTCATCATCTCCTCCCCAGTAGCACATGAAAATAAGTGGAACTCCACTCATATTTACTCCTAAACAAATGAATTCGACTGTCAAAATCCTAATTTATTAGCAATGCATATAACAAAAAAGCATCTAATAACTCGAAATTTAATTATATTAAACAAATTAACACATATAAGAAAGATTAAAATATACCTTAAATGCTTTGAATCTTCACCTCACAAAATTTGCAATTTTTTTTTCAGCACTTGGGTTTGGATAAGAATGAAATGAGAGAGAAGAAGAGAGTGAAAATAATGCGGAAACTGAGAGAGAAGAAGAGAGTTGAAAATAATGTTTGGGAAATGCCGGTTTATCTAAGGGTAAAAACGTCACTGCCCCCAATGACGACGTTTTTGGAATTAATCAAAATCTGTGAAGAAAACGTTACTACTAGTAACGCTTTTACGTTTTTTTTCAGCACTTGAGCAGCACTTGGGTATGAATGAAATGTGAGAGAAGAAGATAGTTGAAAATAATGAAAGGAAAGGAGAGTCGGCAGTGTATTTTTTTTTTTTTTTTTGCAAGCGGGCAGTGTATGTATGTAGAACTGAGGCTGCGCATATATAATATACCTCAAGCTGAAAACGTCACTACAAGTGACGTTTTTCGAATTTTTTGAAACCCTAAAAACGTCACTTGTAATGCCGCTTTTCATTTTTTTTTTTTTTTTGTGTCAGCGCACTTAAAAAACCCTAAACCGGTTCAAAAGGTCCATTAAACCCACCCAAAACCAACCCAAAACCCACCCAAAACCAACCCGGCTGAGGAGTCAAATTTTGGATTTTGGTCAACACTGAAAACGGCACTGGTAGTGCCGTTTTCTAGGTAAAAACGTGATTGCCAGTGACGCTTTCATAAAAAAGTGTCATTTTGGTACATAGTTGAATTTGGGTAGTACTTTGGTAGATAAAAATTCCAAACCCTATTATTTGAAAAAAAATTCATTTATTTGAGATAAAGTCTTTTTGTATTAGTTTCAAATATTTTTATGAATTTCTCTAATAGTCTTTATTTTGAGACATCATTTTTCTAATGGTCTCTATTTTGAGAATATGTTATAGTTATGATCATTGGCGGACCTACACCAAAATATTTGGTGTTGCCTCTTCTTTAAGGAAAAAAAATAGCGCGAAACTAATATTCAATACGTTTACATACATAAATATAAAAAGAAAACGATAAAATAATTCACCAAAACTAGTGATAAATGTATATGTTTCAAAAATATTGTAATAATAGTAAAAAGAAAATCAATATTACTACTACCACTGTCTCTAAATGAGTGTCTAAATTTCTGAAAATCTCATCTCTTTGTACAATTTGGTGGCAAAGATTCATATATAATCTTGTAATCTCATTTCCAATCATTTAGTTTTGCACGTATAAAGAGACAGGTGAAAAAAAATTCGAAAAAAAAATATTTAGGGACAAAGTTATGTTAAAAAAAGACATTCATTTTGGGAAAATGATTTTTTGAAAATGGACACTCATTTAGGGACAGAGGGAGTACTAATTAAGGCAATAAAAATAAGAGAAAAATCTTGTTAGTAATCAAGCTCATAATATTGAGAGACAAAAATTCAAATTAGGCTAATTAAGTTGTACTAAATGGGAAAAGCCATGTTTAAAAGAATGAGAGGAAAACTAGGAGTGTAGAGAAAAAAAAAATACTACCTCTGTCCCTAAATGAGTGTCCAAATTTTATTTTAAGGGACATTGAAAATCTCAACTTTGTGTACAATTTGGTAGTAAAGATTCATATATAATCTTGTAATCTCATTTCCAAACATTTAGTGTTGCACGTATATAGAAACCGGTGAAAATTTTTTCGAAAAAAAACATTTAGGGACAAAGTTATGTTAAAAAAAGACACTCATTTTGGGACAAAGATTTTTTGAAAATTGACACTCATTTAGGGACAGAGGGAGTATCTACTAAAGGGGTTTGAACCCAAACACACTTGGAGTCTTAGACAAACAACTTAACCACTATACCACACAAGTTGTCTTGTTCATATCTGAGGCTCTTTTTATAAAAACAACGATATTTTTCAATTTTTTTTTTTTACCATTGCCCGGGCAATGGTAGGCACAACAGTAAATCCGCCCCTGGTTATGATAGAAAGTATTAATGATAAATAACTAAATGATTTATCAACAGATATTTGTATTAGTTATTTATCATTAATACTTTCTACTCCATCTCGTTTGGTCCAAAATTCAAACAAAAACGATATCAATACTATTTAAAACAAGTTGGAGTTCTCCATATCTACTAGTATGTTTTTAGTGTAAATATGACAAAAACTTGTGTGAGAACACTCCAACCCGTCTCATGGGTGAGACGGGTCATTTTTTTGACCCATTACCCGACCCACAACCCTGCTCCAGGACCCATGGGGGGACCCTGCCACGTGGCAGCCCCCCATTATTAGTTTTTTTTTTTTTTTTTTTTGCTTTTTTTTTTAAATTTTTATATTTTTATTTTTGGTTTTTTTTCGGTTTGTGAAAAGTAATAGTTACCATCTCTTAAAGTAATAGTGTTATTCCTATGTTTTCTTCGTTTGCCAAAAGTAATACTACCTCCGTCCCAGCTCAATGTGCACACTTACCTTTTAAGTGGGTGTCGTTGATATGTGCACAATCCAAAAAAGGAAAGTTTTTTTATTACTTTTATAATCTTCCACTCATCCTCTCTCTTCCTCCCAACCACTCATTATTCTCCACTTATTCTCTTTCTTCCTCCCAACCACTCATTATTCTCCACTCACAATACTTTTGAATATAAATACTCTCTCCTTAAATCTTGTGCCCAACAGTAAACGTGCGCATTGAGTTGGGATGGAGGTAGTACTTATTATAACTAAAATGTAACAAACGTGTTATTTATATGTAATAGTATTTGTAAATAATTGTAATACATATGTATAGATATCTATTTGTTTTCAAACAATAAGTTACAATGGGGTCAAATTTATCATGATACATGTAAAAGTATTACATTATCTATAGAAATCTGTTACAATTTCGTCAATCAAAGTGTTACATTTATTTGTATAAACTTACTATTACATTCATATACATAAGTTATTACTTTTCAAATGGGTAAAAACGAGCTTTTGTTTTTTTAAAACAAGTATTACGTTTACTTATGAACAATGTTACTTTAAGAGATGGTAACTATTATTTTTTGCTAAACCACTGAAAAGCCGAAAAAAAAATATAAAAACTCAAAAAAAAAAAAAAAAAAAAAAAAATTTTTTTTTTTTTCGGCCAATGGTGGGTTGCCACGTGGCGGGTTCGGCCCATGGGTCATGGGGCGACCCGTCTCATGCATGAGACGGATCCCCTTGTTCTCATGGGAGACCACCTCTGTAAATATATACTAAAACTGTTTTCGTCTTTAACGTTACAACATTGTATATAAAAAAAATAAACGAATAACAAAAACACCATAGTATTTGTTATTTTTATTTTAAACGAGAGTAATTACTCAAAAATCGGGAGTTCTTTATAGTACAAATGTGGACATGCTCACTCGCCAGGTTCTATCGGGAATTCTTGGGGTGCATCACCCATTAAATGATCGTCTCTGGAATAAGTTACAAAGTTGGAGATCAAAGCGTTTTTCGAAGGCAGGAAAAGCCACTCTTATACAATCTGTTGCTCAAGCGATCCCTGCCTACTCTATGACCACCTTCTTATTACCGGATTCTCTTGTTAAAGACTTGGAACTGATGATGAATAGTTTTTGGTGGGGTAACAATGCCGAGGGACGAAGGGGGATTAACTGGGAGAACTTATAGGGTCAGGGAGGATTTGGGTTTTCGAAGCTTGCAATTATTTAATTTGTCTATGTTAGGGAAGATTGGGTGGCGTTGCATCGCAGATCCAAATGCTCTAGTAACTCGTGTCATCAAAGCTAGTTATTACCCGTACGGGGATTTTTTGAATGCCTCTTTGGGGCAGTCTCCAAGTTTCGTTTGGAGGAGCATTCTTTCTTCTCAAGACATACTCAAGTTAGGGGTTCGTTGGAAGGTGGGAGATGGCTGCTTAGTTGATATTTGAGACGACCCATGGCTCCGAAGGGACGGCAACTTCTATGTCCAACAACCAGCCTACCACTTCCTTGATATTCATAAGGTCCGTGATTTATTTTTACCATCTACAACTTCCTGGAACCATAATCTGATTCGTGTTTTACTCCTGAGGATGATTCTACTATTCTCTCTATTCCATTAAACTCTATGCTCCAATCCCCTGATTATAAAGTATGGCATTATTCGGACAATGGGCACTATATATTCAGTCCGTACTCCTTATCGATCGTTTAGCTTGCTCCCTCACACTGTCCATTTACCATGATGACTCCCCTTTGTGGTCCTTACTTTGGAATCTGAAAATTCCTCCTAAGGTCCATCACTTTTTGTGGCGTATGGCGAGGCAATGTTTGCCACATGGTTCCAACTTGCAAGGTAAGGGAATTGTTGGGAATTTAGTGGTACTCCGTTGCAATCTAGATCAAGAACACAAACCCACAAGCACAATAATGGAAGAATCACACACACAAGAACACAAGAATTGTTTACCCGGTTCGTTCAACACATGAACTACGTCCTGGGGCAATTGCCAAGCCAATATATTATTAATCACACCTTAATAATTTGCTACAATGTGTCCTAGGTCGTGACTATGCTTATATAGCAGTACAAGGAAGATCTGAATCAAATTAAGAAGAGATTGTGTCAAAATAGGAAACAAATCAGCCCAGCCGCATACCAGGCGCCCGCTTGGGTCTAGGCGAGCGTCCGCTTGAATTAATTCCCCCAGGCGGATCACTCACTGTCCACTTGAGCGCCCGCCTGGTCCAGGGCAAGCGCCCGCCTGCTCCTCCGCCAGGAACTCCTCCTCCGGTTTGAACCCTTTTTGATCTCCACCAACTCCCCCGACTTAGACTCCTTTTCTTCCTCATAGTTTAGGACTGCAATCCTAATAATCTCCCACCTGGAGACTAAACTCAAAAGCATAGAAACACCCATCAATTCCCACCACGGAATAAACACCTTTGAACACATTTTACTCCCATATTGACTTGACATTACCGAGCCTCCCGCTCAAGTACTAAGGCGAGTTGAAACTAAGCGACGTTTCAACCCCTCTGTGTTAGATAGTTCTTGCCTCCCCAAATCAGCTTCTACCTTGATTTCTCTCCGCAAGTCTAACTTCGCCTTCTCCCTCCAGACCCACCTTCCTCACAATGCTTCCCCTTGAAACTTGGACATACCTTGTTTCTTGCATCGTCTTCTCTTGGTCTGAACACGCTCTCTGTTAGGACACTTGGACTTCCACACCGCGTTGATCAACTTTGTGTCCTTCTCCCCCCTAACATATCGTTTCTTGATGTCTCTCCTTTCTACACCAATAGGCCGGTTCTTTAGCCTCTTGCTCCTCCTCGAGCGAATGTCGACATTGTAGGTAGAGTACAACATCTTATCCTTGACCACATGAGCTATCACCTTAGCTCCTTTTGTGACTTCCCAAGACCCACCAGTGAAGGTCACACCATACCCTTCATCATCAAGTTGTCCTACGGAAATCACCCTCCTTCTCAAGTCCAGAACATGCATCACATCGTGCAATTGTAAAACAGCCCCGTTAGGTGTCTTCATCATCACATCCCCCTTACGTTTGATCTTCAAAGGTTGATCATCACCAAGATAGACAACCCCAAAATCTCCAGTTTTATACCGCTCCATTGTTTCTGCATCCCCACTAGCATGACAAGAAGCTCCAGAATCCAACACCCAATCTTTACCTGACTGCTCCTCTCTTAGGATTAATACATCCCCATCATCCACCACGTGTGCATCACCATCCTTCTCCGGACAGTCATAACTGATATGACCCATCGCGCCACAATTGTAGCACTTGAGCGGTTTTTTCCCCATTTTCGGTCCTCCCCTTCCCCTATTTCTCTCCACCCCAAGTGCAGCCCCATCTGCGGAGGATTCTCCCCTTTTCTCTTTCCTTCTCAACTCCTCTTGAAGGATGAGATCTCGAACCTCCGTATACACTAATGGTGTTTTCTACGTACTGATCGTTGTGACAGTTACCTCCCAACTATCAGGCAACGATTTTAGTAGAAAACATGCTAACACTTCATCGGAGAAAGTAATATCAACACTTTTCAATTGGTCCACCATACCTTTGAAACTGCCGATATGACTTGCTGCTGTCTGCCCCTCTGAAATCTTCATATTCGCAAACCTCTTTATCAAATGCACCTTATAGATATTCGACGGCTTCTCATACATGTCTGACAGCATCTGTAGCAACCCCACCGTTGTCTTGGCCTCCATCGCGTTCCGTGCAACGTCGTCGGTTAGAGCGCTCCTCACCGCTCCTAACGCCTTCCGATCTAACGTCTCCCAATCCCCTTTTGACATGTCTTAGGGTTTCTCACCTAAGGGTTTATGAAGATCCTTACAATAAAGGTAATCTTCAACCCTTGTCCTCCAAAACGTGAAATTCACACTGTTGAATTTCTCGATTGAGTTCTTCATCTTGATTGCTTCACAAAGTCCCCAAGAACGTTATTCAAAATTAATCAACTAATGAAACTTTGAATCCTCCTAACCAAAGCTCTGATACCAGTTGTTGGGAATTTAGTGGTACCCCATTGCAATCTAGATCAAGAACACAAACCCACAAGCACAATAATGGAAGAATCATACACACAAGAACACAAGAATTGTTTACCTGGTTCGTTCAACACATGAACTACGTCCGGGGGCAATTGCCAAGCCAATATATTATTAATCACACCTTAATAATTTGCTACAATGTGTCCTAGGTCGTGACTATGCTTATATAGCAGTACAAGGAAGATCTAAATCAAATTAAGAAGAGATTGTGTTAAAATAGGAAACAAATCAGCCCAGCCTCATACCAGGCGCCCGCTTAGGTCTAGGAGAGCATCCACTTGAATTAATTCCCCCCAGGCGGATCACTCACTGTCCACTTGAGCGCCCGCCTGGTCCAGGGCAAGCGCCCGCCTGCTCCTCCGTCAGGAACTCCTCCTCCGGTTTGAACCCTTTTTGATCTCCACCAACTCCCCCGATTTAGACTCCTTTTCTTCCTCATAGTTTAGGACTCCAATCCTAACAGGAATGGAGGTTTGCAGGTGCTTGTGGCATAGTATGCAATTTGGGGTTGGAAAATAATTGGCATCTATTTATCTCATGTCAATTTGCCCAAGACTGTTGGGTTGCAGTTCAACTTTGGGATATTGTTTCTAAATGTGCTGGAGAAGCAAACAATTTTCAACATAAGGTGCTTCTTAGTACCTTAGGCGAGAATCGAAATAAAGTTGCCATGACTGTTTGCGGTATATGGAAGGAGAGAAAGAACAGGTTCTGGCATCACGCTGATCAACCTCCTTCACGTGTCTGTCATCAAGCTATTCAAACATTGGTGGAATGGAGCGACGCCCAGAAAGAGGTCAAGCTGCAGCCATCTCACACTGGCAGGAGCTTTCCCGAACCTTGCAAAAACTGGCATCCACCACATCCGAACTATCTGAAGTGTAACTTCGATGCATCATTTTTTGGGATGGAACAACAAACAGGGTTGGGGTGCATTCTTCTTGATGCAGCGTCTCAATTTCTCATGGCAAGTAGTGAAGTCCTTCCTGGCCTTTTACCTGTGGCGGATGGGGAAGCATACAGCCTCTATCAGTCTTTACTCTGGGTTTCTTCTCTTGGACTCTCCAATGTTGTCTTTAAAGTGGACATCGCTAGAGTTTACAACTCCATTCATGCAACGGCTCCTGACCTTACTGAGTTTGGTAATTTGATCGTTGCATGTAAAACTATGTTTAGTTCAAACCCAACGTGTTGTATTAACTTAGTTAATCGTGTTGGGTTTCGTAGTCACATGCGCAGCGGAATTAAGCATTTAAAATTTAATGAAACCCAAAGCCCATAGATCCATTCATATGATTAAGTCAAATACAACAATATGAATACTAGAATACTAACCCTTGATGCCTTTGATTTTGCAACCTTGAATTCGATGGAGACTTGAAAACTTGATCACGATCATAGTTATAATCACGAACTTTGAAGATGATAAATTTCACCCTCTAGCGGTATCCACACCACGAACGAATATCAAGAACACTTGATCTTGGTTGCTAGACCAAATTATGAAACACGTTTTCATAATTAATATGAACTATATGGAATTTTCTTTGTGTATAATTTTGTTCTTCAATCTAGGATTTCTTAGAACAAAATAAACTCTCTCAAACTCTTTGGAGACTTGCACAAAAGCTTAGGTTCTGTTCTTGGCCGAATTTTGATGTTTATATACAAGTTAGACCTATTCCAAATAGGAAACTTGTGTCTAAACCCGTCCAAAATTCTTTTCCGAATCAAATTAGGAATCTGTCCCCGACAGTACTGTGCGGCCGCCCAAACTGAGGTGTGCGGCCGCCCAATTTCTTGTGCGGTCGCCCAGCCCATTTGGGCGGTCGCCCAAAGGCCCAGAAAAATCCATTTTTTCCAAATTTCCAATATAGTCCTTATTTAGGATTCGTTCTATTGTGTGTGACCCTCTAGGATTATACTAAGTTGGCAATGGGTTCAAACATGAAACCATAAGATATGATTAGGTTCTAGCAAACCGTCATACCTACCCAAATAGTATAACTAGATACAAGTTCGCATTCCTTTTAGAACATGTCATAATCCCTTTTATCCACGATGTCATTGAACACAAGTCATGGTCAACAAGTCAACTTGTATTGTTCATACTTTCTCGATTCCGAATATGTTGATAATCCAAATGACATTGATCCAATCAATCCATTTGAGTTTGGCCAAACATTTCATCAACATCATTACTTCGAGGGGCCCAAGCTTGACATCTCTCCGAAGAGGGACAAATCCATTTAGCTTATTATTCTTCCCTACGTGAATCCGATTATGCCAATCATACCCTTTATAACTACCGTGTTAAGGTAGCGTTTGAATATGTCAAACATAATGTTCATCAAGTGGAAGACTATAATAACTTCATGTCTAAGGATTCAAATGACATAACTAATATGAGATTTATATATGACATCGACCATGACATAAATCTCATACCGCGGGTCATGTCCAGTACCTTGTTCCAAACAAGTACCTATAAATCTAACATGATCATCCCATGATCATTTAGCCTTTATACTAGTGCTTAACAAGCTCTAGGGACGAAGATTATTATAAGCAAACACGAGCCATAATAATAATCTTATTATCTCTTTATCATTATGAATAAAATGATAACTTATACAACGTTTAACAAACGTGCCTAGGGCACCAACACCAACAATCTCCCACTTGCCCTAGGCCCAATTCCCTAGGTATCCAATACCCATGGACCCAACATGACCATCATGTTTAGCTTGTGGAAGTCCCATTGTTTAGCGTGTCCATAACGTTATCATTACTTAGTACTTTGCATATATTTACGTCTCCCTTATCAACGATTTCTCGAACGATAAGAAAACGCCTAAGTATGTGTTTGGATTTAGGATGTGCCCTTGGTTCCATTGCTTGATTAATAGCACCACTATTATCACTAATATGGTCTATTGGATTAGCAATACTAGGAACCATCTTAAGTTCACCATGAACTTCTTAATCCAAACGACTTCCTTTGCAGCATCCAATGCAGCAATATACTTAGATTTAGTTGTAGAATTTAGTGACTCTGCTTGGAACCATTCCAACTTACAGCTTCACTATTATTTATAAAACTCAATTGCGATCTTTTATCATCTTTGTCGGTTTGGAAGCATGCATCCGCCTACCCATATACGACGAGATCATCTTCCATCCCTTCATAGATCAAAACAATTCTTCAGTCCTTCTAAAGTGCTTTAAGAATTGTTTCACAGCCATCCAATGACTCTCACCGGTTATCGGATTAATATCTACTCGTCATGCTCCAAGCATTAGATATATCCGCCTCAGTACTTATCATGGCATCATGGATCCAATTGCCGAAGCAAATGGCATCTCATTCGTTTTTCTTATGCTCATCTTTTGTCTTTAGGACATTGAGTCTTGCTTAGAGAAACTCCATGTAACACTGACAAATGTCCTCTCTTAGAATTTTCCATGCGAAATCTTCTTATGACTTTGTCAATGTATGTACATTGGCTTTAAACCATTTAGCTTCCTTGATCTATCTCTATAGATCTTAATGCCAATGACTTATGCTTCATCCATATTCTTCATTGCGAAACACTTTCTTAACCAAATCTTTACAGATTAAAGTGTAGGAATGTCGTTTCCAATGAGCAATATGTCATCCACATATTAGATAAGGAATAGCACCATGCTCCCACTAATCTTCTTGTATATACAAGATTCATCTTCGTTCTTGATCAAGCCAAGCTCTATGACTTATCAAAACGGAGATTCCAACTCCCAAAAGCTTGCTTCAATCCATCCAATGAATCTTCGCAACTTTCATACCTTTTAGAATTTTCTTGACTATCAAAACCTTTAGGTTGTATCCAATACATCTTTAAGTGAGTTCCCGTTGAGGAACGCTTGTTTTGACATCATTTTGTCAAATTTCATATTCCAAATATGAACATGTGACTATGAAAATTCTAATAAGTTTCTTGCTACCCATGTAACATTTTTCTCCAAGAAAAGTCATTCATCTTCTTTGGTTTTAACACCTTATGTTAGAATGATCAAGTTCCAAACTTGATTATTATACATGAATTGCCTTTTAGATTTTATGACTCCAAGTCATTAATCTAAATATGTGGAGTTGACATTGCATCTTTGATAGATGGTAAATACTTCATTCCAAATGAACTTTACCTCAACACTTTCTATTTCGAAATATCCAATATTTCTTGCAATAGATTGTGTCCTATCACATACGCAAGTTCTTGTATATCTTTTGAACGGAATTTTCACAACCCATTGTGAAAACTTGTTCAACTTCCATCATAGGTTAAATACTATTTTCTGGGTCTCGAACCATTCGAGATACATTTTACTCCCACTGATTCTTTTGGAGATAAACCTTTTATCTAAAAAAGTATCATCATGATCAACAAACCATTTGTTTCTTATGAGTAAAATTATTATCCTCAAGTTTCCTTAGGATATCCCATGAAAATATATTTATTAGATTTAAATGTGAGTGTGTCCCAGACAACTCCTTTTAAAAAGGTCTCACCATCTTAAATCTTTATGAAAGACAAACCAAGTTTTCTTTCACCATTTAACCTCTCTTGATGGAATTCAGATTAGTATAATCATAGCGGTTTTAAATACATAAACCCCAAAATGAATAATGGAAGATCACTTTGACTTTGTCATCCAACGATCCCTATCCAATAAGGTTCTTATACTTCCACGCAGACATATCATTTAGAATGATATTCTTAGTGAAGTTATTTTGTGAAACCATTTCACAACTTTAATGATGACTGTCAAATTTTCGGTTTAATTATCCATCATCATGATCCAATCATAATTTTTGAATAGTTTTACCAAGTGTAATAAAAAGAAAATTTCTTTTAGCATTGCTTCTTAATGCACCATACACATCAAAATGTATTAGGTCAATTAAGATATTAGCCTTTTACCAATCATAGTAAAGGATGTCTTGGTCCAAGTAAATAAGATTTGCATAAATCATGTGATTCCAAATCATATGACTTAAAACTCCGTCCCATGGAATTTTAGATATGCATCTTTTATTTATTTGATCAAAACAATAATGCATAAAGAATTTTAATTATTTATGTTATAGCCTTTATTACTTTGTTCTTCAAGATTTAGGATATAAGATTTATTTATATGATAACACAATGAAGTAAATCATAATAAATAAAGCACTTTTCTTATTCCAAACAAGAAATTAATATCCTTCATTATCTTTTAACAAAATAATGTTTTCTACTTCATCAGTAAAGTCACTTTACAAGTGTTCTACAAACAATGTTGCAACCATTGCATCATTACCGTTTGTAGATAAAACTTTACTATAAGTAGTCTTTCATTTTACTAATTATTCTGGTATCCAATACCCAATAATTAAATTTAGAAAGAATAATTTATAACATAAAATTCCCAAGTGGTAGTCCCACTACCATTCCTTTTATTGATCATCCAGAATTTTGACTACAATTCTAAATGGTCAATCCAATTGCCATTTTTACCAAATTGTATCAATTAGAGTTATTATTTTAACCATAATTATTTCTTTTAGGTTTGACAACTCTTGTCTTACCTTTCTTTTGGCACTTGGCCCTTTTCCTTATGAACCATGAGCTCTGGAGAACCATTCTCCAATATCTTCATCTTCGCAGTTTTTCAGCATGTTAATGCAACTCGAAGAAATTCTTATTCATTCTAAGCATGTTATAGTCCATCACAAAGTGATTATAACTCTTAGGCAATGAATCAAGAATAAGATCCATGGCTAGCTCCAATCCAATTGGACTCCCAAGTTTCTCAAGATACTCTACGTAGTCATTATCTTAAGCGTGTGAGGTTCCACTTATTGCCCTTTACTCCTTTTGCAAGAAGTGAATGCAATAATGGTTTTATACCTCTCTTGCTTAGATTGCTCTTTGAAACATGTAACTCAACTCCACGCCTATCTAATAGGCTTCCACAAGTTCCAAACTTTGTTGGAGTTTAAGAGCACATAATCGTGAGCATAAGACAACTCACATTCCTAGAATCATAATCATGATTCTTGTGATTGTCTACTCCGGCATTAGGTTCTTTAGGAATAGGCCCATCAAGAATGTACAACCCATCTTCTTGCCTTAGAACGATTCTTAGGCTCAGGATCCAATCCATGAAGTTTGTACCATTCTCTTGAAGCATTATCCTTATCAAGGATTAATCGCAACGATTTTAGTTGTCATCTACAACCAATGCAAAATTTCTAAAATTTTACAAGTACCAATCTCATTAAAGAGATAAATAATGTATTTTCCAATAATACTCCCACTAAATTATATAACCTTCTTATACATCCAATGTATAATATAATTTAAATGGGCTAAGATCCAACTTTAATTTAATTTTAAGTCCGCTATGGCGGATTACACAAAATCAAATTAATTAGGTAGACAACCCTGTCAATCATATATCATATGACTCTTAGATCCTTTTATGAGATTCTTTTGAAATTGGGCTAAGATCCAACTTTAATTTAACTTTGAGTCCACGGAGGCGGACCGCTCAAAATCAAATTAATTAGGTAGACAATTTCTTGTCAATCATATCTCATATGATTCTTAGGGATCCAATTTGAAAGCATGTTTAATCTCATCTTTTGCCTAAGGCCCAAAACTGTTTTGACGCCCAATTAAGTCTAACCATTTTAAACGCATGGTTGATGTGCCTCGCTAGGGCGTGCCCACATCATCCATCTTGCTCATACATAGATAAAGTTAATGCACCTCGCTAGGGCGGACCCACATTAAAATCGCCCATGCACTAACAAGTGTTTTAATCATGGCGTGGCAAAAAGGACTTAAAACTTTCTTGAAGGTTCATCACCATATAGCATACAACACATTTATGAGCACACAAGATAAACATGTCACGCATCAAGTTTAGCCACTAAATTAATCTCTATTAATTTAAGCACAACATTTATGTGTCATTAGTTTCTCTATAATTATGAGGATGAGACTATTTCAACTTTGGTTATTATCTCCAAATCAAGACAACAAGAAGTGCGGTCGAACTAAGCCGTTAGGCAACCACAATCCCGCACTAATTCAAGAGACCAAGAAAGTAGTCCATGTGGCCGAAACTAAGCAATAGATGGTCTCGATGAACGTAGGCCAATTGCATTCACAATTCCACATGGATCTCCAAACTTTGAATCAAGAACTTTGTTTCTCAATTTTAGCAATTATGAACTCTTCATAATTCTAACTTCGTTTTATCTTTGAAACTTTGATTGCGATCAATTTTGGGAAACACAATCTCGATGAACGCAGATTAGCCATCCAAGACTTGAACCAATCTAGGAATCACAAGACTAAAACAAATAGGAAAATCAAACCCCAAGATCCACACTCAAACCAACTACCCAAAGCCCATTCCAGATCAGCAAGTCTAGTCTGGTTTTGTTACTGGTTCGGTTGCACCTCTCAAAAATTCCAAATTCCAATTTTAACCAAAATCAGAACAGAATCAGTGAACTGTGCGGCCGCCCAAAATCTCCTGTGCGGTCGCCCAAACATGTGCGGCCGCCCAGGGAGATTTGTGCGGTCGCCCAAACGCATCAGAAGGAATTTTGAAGTTCGAAAATTTGTCTCAAAATTGTCTTTCCCCGATTATTAAAACCATGATCCAATCAGAATTAATAATCAAACAATTCAGAATCCATCATAATATTTATTGCGATTAAATCGTGCGATTAAAGTTGTAAAACAATAAACCACATAAAATCACATAACACATAAACATCACATAATCCAATATTCATATCATGCTTGGCACATAAACAATTTATATACACACAACATGATCTAGCATTGAAATAATCAACATGAACGGGGCTCTGATACCACTGTTGGGTTTCGTAGTCACATGCGCAGCGGAATTAAGCATTTAAAATTTAATGAAACCCAAAGCCCATAGATCCATTCATATGATTAAGTCAAATACAACAATATGAATACTAGAATACTAACCCTTGATGCCTTTGATTTTGCAACCTTGAATTCGATGGAGACTTGAAAACTTGATCACGATCATAGTTATAATCACGAACTTTGAAGATGATAAATTTCACCCTCTAGCGGTATCCACACCACGAACGAATATCAAGAACACTTGATCTTGGTTGCTAGACCAAATTATGAAACACGTTTTCATAATTAATATGAACTATATGGAATTTTCTTTGTGTATAATTTTGTTCTTCAATCTAGGATTTCTTAGAACAAAATAAACTCTCTCAAACTCTTTGGAGACTTGCACAAAAGCTTAGGTTCTGTTCTTGGCCGAATTTTGATGTTTATATACAAGTTAGACCTATTCCAAATAGGAAACTTGTGTCTAAACCCGTCCAAAATTCCTTTCCGAATCAAATTAGGAATCTGTCCCCGACAGTACTGTGCGGCCGCCCAAACTGAGGTGTGCGGCCGCCCAATTTCTTGTGCGGTCGCCCAGCCCATTTGGGCGGTCGCCCAAAGGCCCAGAAAAATCCAATTTTTCCAAATTTCCAATATAGTCCTTATTTAGGATTCGTTCTATTGTGTGTGACCCTCTAGGATTATACTAAGTTGGCAATGGGTTCAAACATGAAACCATAAGATATGATTAGGTTCTAGCAAACCGTCATACCTACCCAAATAGTATAACTAGATACAAGTTCGCATTCCTTTTAGAACATGTCATAATCCCTTTTATCCACGATGTCATTGAACACAAGTCATGGTCAACAAGTCAACTTGTATTGTTCAATACTTTCTCGATTCCGAATATGTTGATAATCCAAATGACATTGATCCAATCAATCCATTTGAGTTTGGCCAAACATTTCATCAACATCATTACTTCGAGGGGCCCAAGCTTGACATCTCTCCGAAGAGGGACAAATCCATTTAGCTTATTATTCTTCCCTACGTGAATCCGATTATGCCAATCATACCCTTTATAACTACCGTGTTAAGGTAGCGTTTGAATATGTCAAACATAATGTTCATCAAGTGGAAGACTATAATAACTTCATGTCTAAGGATTCAAATGACATAACTAATATGAGATTTATATATGACATCGACCATGACATAAATCTCATACCGCGGGTCATGTCCAGTACCTTGTTCCAAACAAGTACCTATAAATCTAACATGATCATCCCATGATCATTTAGCCTTTATACTAGTGCTTAACAAGCTCTAGGGACGAAGATTATTATAAGCAAACACGAGCCATAATAATAATCTTATTATCTCTTTATCATTATGAATAAAATGATAACTTATACAACGTTTAACAAACGTGCCTAGGGCACCAACACCAACAAATCGAGTGGCTAATGATGATGCCCAGGGCCGGCCCTTAACCTGTTAAACCAGAGCATTAGCACTGGGCCCCCAAAATATAAGGGCCCCATTTTCCAGCCCACACCCCATTATAATGTAGAAGTGCTGCAGTTCTCGCATCGCCTTCCGCCATCGTTTCCCCCCCCCCCCTTTTTTTTGGAAACGATCATTTCCTATTCTCGTCGCAATCCGCATCATCATTCTCGGAATTTGCGATCTTCCTCTTCTATAATTCTTGACTGACTCTTCGACATTAAAAAAAAAAAACCGTCTAAAATCTCTCTAATTCCATTGCGATGCCGCTTGACGCTTGTGTTCTAGCCATCGCCGATCGTCGATTCGTCGGAGGTCTTTCACAAGCTTCCTCTGTTCTTGGCGGCTTTCTCCGTGAAGGTAAAGATTTAACCCCTTAACCCCAACTCCCAATTGTCCCTAATTTCAATTCTAGGGATTCAATTCTGAATTTCAGTTTAGAAATACAATTTCGAATTTTGTTCAATTAAAACCATTAGTTTTTTATTTTAATCTTTGGTCTGATTTTTTTTTTCTTTGATCTTCCTCTTCTACAGGTTTCCCTCATTAGCAAACAGTGGATTTGGGAGACTGATTACTTGTTCAATGTTGACCTAAAATTGCATTATCCAGGTTTTCTCAATCCATTATATTGAAGCAATTAAAAGTGTTATAGTTTCTTGTGAAATTTTGAATTATGTCTCCTAAAATTAGAAAATATGATTCTGGCAATGTAAAGCGAAAGAAAAAGGTAAGAGTTGAAAAATTTATTGAGTCTCAAAGAGGAGCGATTAATAGGTTTATTACAAAAAGACCGCAAGTTTCGATCGAAAATCAAAATGTTGATAATATGCCTATTGATGCTAGTATGCTGGATGAAAATGATAATATTGATACTGTGGTTATTGAGAATGATAATTTTGATGACGTGCCTGTTGAAAATGATAATTTGGGTGATGTACATGTTGAGAATGATAATGTTGATGATGTGCCTTTTGATAATGTTGATGATGTGCCTATTGAGAACAATATTGATGATATACTTGTTGAAAATGATACTGTAGAAAAAAAACTATTCCGTCCCAAACTTGTCAATTTGTTGATATTTATGATCCACGGACTTGGGATGGTCTTGATTCTAAAATGATTGATTTATTAGTGAAAAATGGTCCTAAGAGAGATCACTCTATTGCGAAAGGTCCTAGAGATAGTTTTTCTAGGAGATTCACTAATAAGTTGTATACTAGATTTTTATCAAATGGGGAGAAATGTGATAGAGATTGGCTAGTTTACTCAAAAGAGCTTGATAAACTATTTTGCTTTTGCTGTAATTTTTTTTAAAAGGGAAAGTGTAAAGGTGTGTTAACAAATGAAGGTTTTTCGGATTGGGGGCATGTAGGTGAAAGACTTAAAGAACATGAGGCAAGTATGGAACATGTTAAAAATATGGCCACTTGGTATGAGTTGCGTCTAAGATTTCAAAAGAACCAAGCGATTGATAAGACGGCTCAAAGATTAATTGAGAAAGAAAGAGATCACTGGAAGAAAGTGTTGCAAAGGATTATTTCAATTGTTAAATTTATTGCTAAACATAATTTACCATTTCGTGGTTCTAAAGAGAAATTGTATGAAAAAAGCAATGGTAATTTTTTGGGTTTAATTGAAATGTTGGCCGAGTTTGACCCTATTGTCCAAGAACATGTTAGACGTATCTCTAGTAATGATATTAATATTCATTATCTAGGTCACTCTATTCAAAATGAATTAATAATTTTGCTTGGTTCTGCAATCAAAACTGAAATTATTAGAAGAATTAAGCAAGCAAAATATTTTTCAGTGATACTTGATTGTACTCCCGATGTTGGTCACCAAGAGCAAATGTCTTTGATTTTAAGATATGTGAATGTATCATCAAATCCTGTTACTATTGAATAATCTTTTTTAGGATTTTTGAATGTCAATGATACAACTGAACAAGGACTTTTTGATGTTTTGAAGAATGAATTAAAAACAATTGATCTTGATATACTTGATGTGCGAGGACAAGGTTATGATAATGGTTCAAATATGAAGGGAAAACATCAAGGAGTACAAAAATTGTTACTTGAAGAAAATTCTAGAGCATTTTATACTCCTTGCAGTTGTCATAGTCTAAACTTGACATTATGTGATATGGCTAACACGTGTGATAAAGCTATAGTTTTTTTTTGGAGTTATACAACGCATATATACAATTTTTGCATGTTCTACGAAGAGATGGCACATTCTAAAAGAAAATGTGAAATGATTGACTCTAAAATCGTTGTCATCTACTCGTTGGGAAAGTCGGGTTGATAGTGTCAATGCTATAAGATTTCAAATGTTAGAAATACGCGAAGCTTTGCTTCAAGTAGCGGATTCTGATAATGATTCAAAAGTAAAGAGTGAAGCTAAATCCTTAGCAACCAATGAGCTTGGTGATTTTGAGTTTTTAATTGCAATAATTATTTGGTATGAAGTATTATGTGCTATTAATCTTGTGAGTAAGTTTTTTACAATCAAAGGATATGCTTATTGATGTGGCTATTGAAAAAAATAAAAGGGTTGATTTCTTTTTTGAGGATTATAGAGAAACGGGTTTCAATAATGCTTTTGATAGTGCTACAGAACTTGCCATTAATATGAATATCGATCCAAACTTTCCCCTTAGGCGTGAAATTCGAAGAAAAAAACACTTTGATGAAAATGCAAGCACATCATCAGTTGCTCCATTATCTGCAAAAGAAACATTTAGAGTTAAATATTTTCTTTACATAGTTGATCAAGCACTTAGTTCTCTTAATAGGAGATTTGAGCAATATAAAAAATATGAAAGTATTTTTGGATTCTTGTTTACTTCTCACAAATTTAAGTCATTGGATGATATGAGTTTGAAGAGTTCATGTATGCAATTTGAAAATGCACTTAAATTAAATGAGTTATCTGACATTGATGGGAATGAACTATTTGTGGAATTGAAGTTGCTTAGGGAGGTTTTGCCCAAAGACAAAGTGGGAGCTATTGATATTTTGAATTTTTTGAAAGATCATGATTTTTTTTCCCAATGTTTATATTGCTTATAGAGTTATGTTGACTATTCCTGTGACTGTTGCATCTGCAGAAAGAAGCTTTTCAAAATTGAAGTTGTTGAAGTCCTACATGCGTTCTACAATGTTACAAGACAGGCTTAATGGATTAGCGATGATAGCGATTGAGAATGAGCTCTTGGAAAGTGTAGAATACGAAGTTTTGATTGATGATTTTGCTTCAAAGAGCGCTTGAAGGATGTCACTTTTTAAGTAATTTTGAGTTGTGCTTAAAAGTTATGATCGATGTAATAAACTATTTTTGAATTTGTTGTGCTTAAGCAAAAGTTGAACCTTTATATAAAATAACTTATATATATAACTTATGTTTTTGTGTGTGTAATTTTTGAAATTTAAAGGGCCCCATATTTGTTTTAGCACCGGGCCCCTAAATTTATTGAGACGGGCCTGATGATGCCTCTGATTGTATTTCCCAGGCGGCTGTTTCTTTTAGGTCGCCGAGTGTTTGGGATGAGCCTCCAATGTTTGTGGACGGCGAACTTCAATGTACTCACTGTGCTTAATCTATGCAACATTTCCTTTCGAAAAAAAAAAAAAAAAAACGAGAGTAATACACAAATTTGTAAAGAGAACACAACATCATGCTATATAGTGGCTATACACATTATACAAATCAACTATATTATACTATATTTAAATACTAGGCAAACATTACATGACCAAATTAATTAAACACGGCTTCCTAGCTAAATACCATCTTCAGCTCTATGCATTTGAACAGGCTTAAAAGTGTAGAATTTTGCACAAACTAAATAATACACAAAATTAATCACTTGCATCAATGTGATCAACCAGTAGAAATACTCCAACTTCCCCTTATTAAGATTATCATCCGGTAGCCAATTACCGTTACGCCCTTCACTAAACTTGTGCACCATAGTAACCAAAAACGTACTAAAATAATTTCCCGCAGCGAGTGACAAATAAAACAAAGCAGTTGCCGTACTTCTCATGCTCTCCGGCGACTGGTCGTAGAAAAACTCGAGATGTCCGATCGACATGAATGCCTCCGCCACCCCATGGAGGCAATATTGTGGGACCAACCAAAACACCGGGATTGGAATTATTTCACGAGGCTTGTCAATTAGACCATGGGCAAAAGCGTAATTTTTACGCTTTATTTCAATGAAGCCGGCTACGAATGTGGCTAGTATAGAAATGGAGAAGCCGATTCCCATTCGGGTTAAGAAGGAAATTCCCTGTTCTAGCCCTGTGAATTTACGGATTACCGGAATAAATATACGGTCGTAGAAGATAACTGTGGTTAGCATGGAAGTGTAGGTGAAAACAGACATTGAAGCTGCTGGGATTTGGAAGGTATTTGTGAGATGTCTGTCCATTGTTTTGGCTTGTTGGAGAGAGAAAGTGCTTTGTTGAGCATAGGCTGTGATTAGGAGAATTCCAGCGGCCCATATTGGGCCCATTCTAATTAAGGATTTTAGTTCTTCAACTCGGTGGACTGTGTTTAGTCTCCATGGATTGGGCTTTGATGAGTTTCTTGGGCCGTCTTCTTCGGTAATAATCGCGGCCTTATCCAAGAATCTGCAGTTTTAGACACACTGGGTACAATTATTATTCAAAAAAAAAAAAAAAAAAAATCGATGGGCAATGCTAGGGGCACAAAAGAAGTTTACAAAATGATGAATACAAAATGAGGTTGCGATATTTTATTGGTTGTATTGATTGTGGACCCGGCACACTCTAATTAAAATCACCAATAAAATCTTGACACATCATTTTGTGAGCCAAGTTTTATGAGATTTTTTTGTGACTTTATATTTACCCAAATTGGATTGCATAGCAGTGTAAATGAATTCAAATATGAATTTAAATGATTGCTAGTAGTGGGCCTGTTTATTTGAAAGATAAAGTTTTCATCTAAAAAAAGATAGTTTTTGTTTTGACTTTTGCTGATCACCATATGTAAAATTTTATCAAATATTAATATCAAAGTTATTATTTTAGTGAATTCTAAAATTATTATTATAAATAAATTAAGTGATTTATCAATCTGTCTTCAAATTAATGTCCATTTAAAAAAAAATGTGTCTTTTTAGAAAAAACTTTCTTCCTGCATGTTTTTTACCGAAAAAAATTCGGGCAAATTGCAATTTAGCTACCTGAGTTTGTCGTTATGTTTCAATTGGTTATCCAATTTGTGTTCGTTACAATTTGGTTACTGAACATGTCTTTTTATTGCAATCAGGTGTAATTTTGGTTAGCCCGTTAAAAAAACTAATGAAAATGGATTAAAAGTGTAACAAGTTTCTTTGAAAATTGCAATGATCACCCTACAATTTATATTATCCCACTACGCCCCCTAACTCTTAACAGATGTTAAGAAACTAACATGATTTGGCATTAATCTATTTCACACTAGTTTTCTGGCCCATCCAAAAGACTTTGGGCAAACTTCATCCATTTTTTCAGTTAAGATAATGATATTTTAAGTTAATAAATCCTAAAATTAAAATATAAAGAGGCTTAAAACCTACTAGTTATAATTTGAATTTTAGTTCAAAATATTCACTTAAAAACATTACTAAAATTAATTACAGTGCCATCCTTGTAATGGTAATATCAAAATGTTAATTGCAAAAACCTAATTCATTATTAACACCTCCCAGTTCGATCTCCATTCTTGACAACATCCATGGATTTCGACGATATTTCTCCACCACGGCCACCAGACCTCCACCCCTTCCTCTATCAGCCACTTCTACTCCGATTTTTTTAAAAAATCCTTCTCCATTTTGCGCTGATTCAAGGGTTTGTATATTCAACTCTTCAATCATCCCAACTGAGATCTGGATCTGGTTTTGAAATAAAATCTTACCCATCTCTGCGTTCTTTCGCCGCCCCCAACCCTCTGTCTCTGTTTCCATTTATGGTTGCGCAAACCGCTACGCGAGTATTCTCTCGCCCACCTTTTCGTTCAGTGTAAAATCCCTCACATATCCATTAAAACTTTGCAATTTGTAAATTCTTTCTTGATTCTTCTTTCTCTCATCCGGAAATTGAGGAAACGGGTGTGATTTATTTGTTCTTATTATTTCGATTCATTACAATTTACGGGGTAGATCTAAGGAAGTTTTTATTCAGTAATTTTGTGGTGGTTCGTGGAGAGTTTGCTGCTAGAGAAATGGTGGGTATGCTGGGGTTGTTCGGGTGTAGGTGGTGGTGGTAGTGGTCATGGTGATAATAGTGGTGGGATTATTGCTTTGGGCTGGTAATGTGGGTGGCAGCGCAACGACGAGGTGACGGAGTGGTGGACGACGGCGGGGCTGTTGAGACCAAGACTGGAATGGAATAAGGCACTTTCTTTTGAGTAATTAAAATACAAACAATTTTTTAATAGTTATGAATTCCATTATGTTTGGAGACATTTATATGGGGAGGGCATTTAGACTAACAATTTAAAATTTAGCATATAAATGAAATTAGTTAAACTGTAGGGGTGATCATTGCAATATCGAGAGAAGCTTGTTACGCTTTTCATCCATTTTCATTAGTTTTTGAACGGGCTAACCAAAATTACACCTGATTGCAACAAAAAAAACATATTCAGTAATCAAATTTTAACAAACACAAATTGGATAACCAATTGAAACATGACGACAACTCAGGTAACTAAAGTGCAATTTGCCCAAAAAAATTCACTTGTTTCTTTATACGTGCAAAACTAAATGTTTCAAAAGATAATTGCAAAAATATGAATGAATAATTGCTATTAAATTAAATTGTATAAAAAATAGAAATTTTCAGATTATCCTTTAAAATAATTATTGAACATTTATTTAAAGATAAAGAGAGTATATAATTTTTAATTAAATAAGTTGTGTTGAATATAAAAATTAAAATGTGACTTTCTCTTAAATGGAGAGAGTATTATATTTGGAGCTGGACTACTATGCGACGGTCTCACCTTATGAGACCGTTCCCGCCATTTTTTATTTATTTTTTACTTTTTTTCCCTCTCATTTTTTGCTAGCCAGCAAAAGTAACACTTTTTATAAGGAAATGTAACACTTTTTATAAGGAAAATGTAACACTTTTTTCTCATATGTAACACTTTTTTTTTCAAAAAAAAAAAACTATTTATATTATTTTGCGAAATTGATGTTAAATCTTACAATATAAAGTGTTACTTTTTTAAGACCAAACTGTTACTTTCTTCATAAGAAAGTGTTACATTTTCTAATCACAAAAATTATTTATATTATTTGCGAAACTGCTGTTACATCTTACAATAAAAAGTGTTACTTTTTTAAGACCAAACTGTTACTTTCTTCATAAGAAAGTGTTACATTTTATTATGACGAGCAGCTCACTTGTTTGGTATGTTACAAAATATTATTTTTTTTAAAAAATAAACCATATCATGACCTATGTAGTTTTATTCGTCTCGTCGAGACGAACACAACGATATTTTTTTTTAAAAAAAATCGACTTCAAAATCTTAAAATATAGCATTTTAAAATTATTAGAGGTTTTTTTTTTTTTTTTTTTTTTTTTTTTAACAAACACGTCACGCGCCGTCTCACAGCGTGAGACGGTCGCATATTATGAGTATTGTTCTTATATTTGTTTTGAAAATCAGAGATATACCCTTAACAAATTATTCGTTTTTCTTGCGGTAATGTGTGGCGGATGACGTAATCTGTGACACATTATTATTTGTTACTTAGCAAATAAATAGACATATTCGGATCAATAATTGTCTAACTTCATACATCCCCCGTCCCACTACAAGTAGGACTAAAGGAGTGGGCACTATGATTAAGAGAAAGTAGTGAATGTGTAGTAAAAAATGAAGAGAGAGAATGAGTTGGGTAAATAGTTGTGTTGGTTGAATAAAAATTATAAAATGAGTGGTGGAAAATGAAGAGAGAGAATTAGTGGGGATAAATGATAGGGTTGGTTGAATATAAATATATTAAAACATTTTCATTTTGGGTAGTCTCAGTTGTTATGAGACGGCCTAAAAGAAAAATAAGTCCTACTTGTGTTGGGACGGAGGGAGTATCTGTTACTTAGCAAATAAGTAGACATTTTAAATAACTGTCAACTTCCTTCCACATCCAAAAGACGCTCCATCAAGTGATGTATAGTACTCCCTCTGTCAATGAGCGTCAATTTTTAAGAAAATTTTTGTCTCAAAATGAGTGTTTTTTTTAAACATAACTTTATTCCTAAATGATTTTTTTTTTTTTGAAATTTTTTTCACCGGTTTCTTTATACCTGCAAAACTAAATGTTTAAAAAGGAGATTACAAAATTATATATGAATCTTTGGTACCAAATTGTACACAAAGTTGAGATTTTCAATGTACCTTAAAATAAATAAAAATTGGACACTCATTTAGGGATAGAGGTAGTATTACACTAGGGTCAATAAACCGCTACAAGTCATTTAATATTGGAGATTTTTTATTTATTTTTTTTTGAGCAAAATATTGGAGATTTAAGAGTTGAGATTAATTAGGGAATTATTAAATTTGAGATATGTCTTAATATTGGAACTAATAAATCTCGACTCTTGATATTTCACAAGATCTATGATATTATGTTCATCTTAAGCCTCAGAGAGAGATGTAGTACAATTTAGACTGCAATTGCGTCACAATCTAAACCACATAAATTTCAAATCTAAAATGATAATGACATTATCTTGATTGCGAATTCAAACATAATTATAATACCCGCAACATATAAACAACAATTTGAGAAAGAAAAATACCTCATATGTTTAGTATGAATAAGCTTCCCATCAATTGAAATAGAAGCATCAATCTCATCATTTTCATAGAGCAACTTCGGGTCAGAAACCATGGGTAGCTTCCTCTTCCTATACGCAGCCACACAAACTTGGGCCAACCGGGTAAACGGGCTACCCGCCGGTACCAAATTCCGGTACAACGGGTACCCGAATACAAATGCGATAATCGAAAGAGCCATAGCTATAGTTGGCACACCAAGTCCCCATCCCCAAGATACGTAATCTTGAATGTAAACAACCGCGGTCACCCCCACAAGCATAGCTACTCCCATGGCAAAATAATACCAATTGAAGAATTTCCATGTTTGGGTCTTTTGGTTTGGGTCCGACTCGTTGAATTGGTCCGCGCCGAATGCAACCACACAGGGTTTGATCCCACCCGACCCGATGGCGGCTAGGAGGAGAGAAATGTAGAGGATTGCTAATTGACCCGAATTGGCTTGTTGGCATAGGTCATTTTTGTTACATGGTGGGGGCCTTAGATTTGGTAATATTGCTGATAATGTTAACATTATCATTCCCTGTCGACAAGCAAAACATGTCACATGTTAATACAATTTGTACTTAAATTAAATAAATGTGGAGTAAATTACAAAGCTAACCTCTATATCCATGTACAATGCTCTCAACCACCTAAATTATTCAACTACCCCCCTAATATCACTCCACCTCATCGTCTCTCCATCCACCTAATACTTCAACTACCCTTTCAACTATACCCCTACAATGGTTGGTTTAGTTTAAAATTCAACTCCTCCCAACTCATCATTCTATACCCCACCACTTTTATTTTATTTATAATTTTTATTTTTATGATTAATAAAATAATAGTAATAATAATCATTTATAATTAAAAAATAATTCACACTTAATTATTTTTTTGTAATTGCAATTAAATAAATACAAGAATTTTTTAATTTTTATTAAAAATAAGAAAAGTTACAATAAACTTAGCTCGCGACACAAGTGATGAAAAACAAATAAATATACGAATCTTTGTGTGAAGTAGCTGTCATGGCTTGAAAGATCCTTGACGATTCGGAGGAATACATGTTTCTGCATCCGATATCGTCGGCGAAAAAAATCTTTGTACGTAGCTGTCATGGCTTGAAAATCATTAGGATTGTAGTAATTTGGTGGAAGATTACTTGAATTCTGAGTGTTGAAATAAGGATTATTGGGATCCATTTCACTACAAAGATATTGGAAATTTTTAAAAATAAGGGTTAAAGAAGGATAATTAAGAAATTTATAGGGAGAAAAGAGGGTTTTTTTTTCGGTGTCCAAATCAAATGAAACGTATATCAATTAATAGAGGAAAAAAATGATGAATTTTGGCGAAAAATAAAAAATAAAAAATCAATTTACTGTAAAATAATTAAGCTCAAATAATTGGGTTGAAAATTAAATCTGAAAATCTGGCGGACGAACCAGATGAAGCCACGTGTAAAAGTCTGGAAAAAAAAAACCCCGCTGCGACTCACGTGCCCTGTCTGGCGGTGAGCCGCACACGCCGATGTCATCCCTATGAGGGGCTGCCGCGTGTCCAAGCGTGGAGCCCCTTTTTTTCATCAACCGGGTTGAATTTTCTCAACCTTCCAATTCAACCCCCACTCACTTTCAACTCCCCGCCCTCAACTAATTGGGGGTTTCTCAACCCCACAACTAGTGCATTGTACATTGTCTTATATAGTATTGGCTAGCTTGCAATCATACTATATAAAACAAATTATTGGCTGGCAGTCATATTAGTCATTTCGGGATGGAGAGAGATGTAGACAGTTGCATTTTAAGATTTAACATAATACCAATCACTTACAGAGTCAGAATTCTTTGGAAAGGTATTCAAATTGCCCATACAAGGAGTAGGTTTTGAGTGATACTAGTTTATCCTTAAGTTATATAAAAGTCTTTTTTTTTTTAATATATTTTTACCCTTAAAATAGCGAGTTTAGACCTTAAAATCTAGAAATAAAATAACGAGTTTAAGCCTTAAAACATTGAATTGAGTTTAAGCTTTAAAACAGTGAGTTTAGGCCTTAAAACACCTAGTCTGTATATTTAATAACATGATTTTTATAACTTATGGAAGAACTTGTTTACCCAAAAATTCTCTCTTTTTAATAATAAAAATTTATTTTTCAAAAACTTGAATGTAGTAAGTTCAAATAATGAAGAGAGTCGAGTAACCCCCTTCCCACTAACGTGGCTTCACCACTAATACCAATTAATTAATCTCAAATTCATTATACTAAAATAGGTCCGTGACTAATTCATCAGCTGTAACAGTTCTAAATCCGGATTGTTTTTGGGTCATCTCCTAAAAGGCCTCATACTAATGAAGTGGGTGAACTCTATTATATAGTAGGCAATTCTTCATTCAATTGCCAATGTGGGACTTGAGTTGACACCCCAACAGAGATAAAGATGACTTACTATCTGATAAATAAGAGAAGCAACGGTAATTGTCCAAAACCGTCCGGCGAAAGAATCGGCAATGAAAGCACCAAGCAAAGGAGTGAAGGTGGCCGTGCCATTAAAGTTGGTGAGAGTATTAGCAGCCTTTGTCAATGGCAAGTGAAGCTCTGTTGTTAAGTAGCTCATCATGTTTGACTGAAATCCCACCAGTGCCAACTTATCACACACATCACTTGCTTCACAAAAACCCAATAATCAAATCAAAACTTATCTACATAGTACTATATTCTCTCGTCCCAAAGTAATCTCTAAAAACATTTCAAATTAACTCGAACAAATTTGAAAATTTTTAAGACTACTTATTTTAAGACGGATGGAGTAATAGTTAATACTCCTTCTGTGTCATTACAAAGGGAACTTTTAGGCAAGCCTACTTGAATTTTGACAAATATTTTGTGCTAAATTATTTATCTTCATAAAAATTTAAAACTAGTTATTAATAATGTTTCTATTACTGATTTAATAACTATTTTTAAATTTTTATGAAAGATTTATTTTAGCATAAAAATGTTAGTCAGAATTCAAATAGATTTGACCAAAAAATGGTTTTTGTAATGGGACGGAGGGAGGATATATAAATCCTGAATTTAGATTCTAAAGAAAATAATTAAAAGCTCACCAAAGATGAAGGGCATAGTAACCCATCCACCCTTCGTTTTTTCGGCATGGCTGTTGTCGTTCTTGTTAGCTTCCATCTCCACGTCTTCCATTTTGTGTGTAGGCTTTGGTTTTGGTGCCTCAACTTGCAATATAGTCCCTCATATATATAGAACCAAAACTTTTAATAGTGTTCTTTTTTCTTATTTCACATGTGTTTCATGATTGATACTCCTTCGGCCCAAAAAATGATTTTCTTACTTCTTTATTTAGCGTTACAACGAATGACTTTGAGCAATAGTTATAGATTAATTTAATTTTACTAATTAAAATCTAAAACTTGTAATTGATTCACTAACAATAATACTATCGGTAACCAGTTTTAGACTTTCATTAAAATAGTATAATCAACTTAAAATTATTGCTCAAAGTTCATTTATAGTAACGACAAAAATGTGGAAATACCATTTTGGGAAGGAGGGGAGTATTTGGCGAGATGAACAGGAGTGTGTGTTTGATACTTTGTGTGTTTGATACTTTATTAGGCTTATGACGCCATAAAGGTGGATAGGTAATTGGAGGTAACACAAGTGATCAAAGGTTAAGACAACTCAATATTCGAAGGAATTTACTGAGAAAAAAAAGCTAAAATCACTACCCAAAGGAACTCAACCTAATAAGGGATAAGATAGTATAAGAAGAAATTCATTTTTTAAACAAGCCAAAGACTTAATATATTTTTAATAACTCAGCTCTCTCCTTTACAAATACATGTTTAGCCTAATTATAATACTCTCCGAACATCTAGGACAAACTAGAATTTAAGTATTAGGATATAATACTATAGAAGTACGAAAAGCTAAAAGACTTGGTCAATTTCAGATCACTATGTCTTCGTGACTGCTGTTCACTTAAAAAAGCCATAATTATTCTAGAAAAAAAAATCAAATGACGAACCGTAAAATGCTTTAGAAACTAGACTAATAGACCTTTACATTGATATAATATGCTCCTGCTGGAACCTTATGTTGGAAATGGGTTTAGAAATTAGGTTTGATTTAATTTTGACTCAATTTTCAAGAAGGTTTCATTTAATGAAAAATGAAATAAGTTACAAAATTGTAATTTACATTATGAGAAGATTAAGAAACTGTTTTTATTTTCTCTAAACCATTTCCGGGTGAATGAGAAATTAATGGCTCGCGTATGTAACTTAAGGTTAGTTGCAGAGTTTTAGGGAATATGAAATGCTATCCCACATTGCTTTGAGAAAGAAAATACTGAAGGTATTTGAATGGAACTAGACGTGTCCATATTTTTAACGGAATCGGGTAACCGCCGGTTGGTCAACCGGTCAAAACCGGCTAACCGTTTCGGACGTCAACCGGGATTAGGCGGTCCGGTTAAGGTTGAGACTTTTGAAAACCGGCCAACCGGCGGTTATAACCGTCGGTTAGGTTAACCGGTTGAACCGGCGGTTAACCGGCTAACGGTCACATTTTCCACACTCTCCATGATTTTACAGTCAGTTATTTAACAAATTCCAGTTAGTTTCCAGATTCCAATCAGTTATTTTCAGATTCCCAGACAATTTTTTAACGGTTCCAGTTAGTTTGTCAGTTTTTAGTCACTTATTTCCATATTTCCAGTCAGTTTTTTAATGGTTCCAGTCATTTTTTCAGTTTTTAGTCAGTTTATTCAAGTTTCCAGTCAATTTTTTGACATTTTTCAGTTAAATTTCCAGAATTCAGTCAATTTTTCTAGATTTACAGTTAGTTTTTAAGTATATATATTAAAAAAAAAACAGACGGTCCGGTTAACCGTCTAACCTTAACCGTTAGAGCCGGTTAGCCGGTCCGGTTACGGTTAGTCATCCGGCAAGTTTTCAACCGCCGGTTATAACCGGCTAACCGCCGGTTAACCGGGATGAGCACGTCTAAATGGAACCATCCAAGAAGGAGTCATTCAGTTGTTCCTTCTTTGGACCAACCAAGTGGTCCATTGGGCTAGTTTTTAGTTAGCTCAAACCAAGCTACAAATGTCGCGACCCCGACCCCGCGACCGGGAGCTCGCGAGCTGGACGTCGACTGAATAAATAAATACCAAAATACAGAAGATGAAAATTCCTCTTTAATACCAAAAGATGATAATACACAGTTTTAAAAATCCAAACATTAACAACATTACTAAACCACTAGTATAAGCTCCACAAGCTTACACCAAAAATACAAAATATTACAACTTCTTAATGACGTCACAGTTTGGTAATACTATCCCAAGGTTATACATTTAAGTAATGCAAACCGAACAACAACCTGCCCCAAAAGCCACGAACACCCTCGACGTCCTTCTCGTGATCAGCGAGTCCTATTACTTTCCTCCTGGGGGGGGGGTTAAGGAAATACAAAAATAAAAGAAAGGGGTGAGATAAATCTCAATAAGTCACTAATGCAACTACATGACATGCTATGATGCAATAACAGTAATAAATCTCATATAGCACGTAGCAAGTAACAGTTAACATATAGCAGCGGAAATAAACAAGTAACAAAGGATATTAGCCAAGGTTTCCCAAACTGATAGAACAATTGCTGCGCAGCTTCAACCAATCAACCAATCAAACCATCTTCATAGAAGCATAAACAACTGAAGATAACAACCCCGGTACCGGAACCATAACATTGTAACATGTCACAAAGGACAGGGGAAATGACACAGAGTCATACCCAAAACGACTAGCTAGAATACTCACCAAAGGAGCTAGCTCATCCCAACCAAGGCCAATCTGGATGAGAAAAGAAGGACCAATGGGCGATGCTATACTGGACTTGGCTTGTGCCATTATAGCATTATCCATTGCCTGACTCGAACACAAGTAACCAGCTGGACTTTCAAATAAATGCTAAGTAATAAATACTAGCTTAAATAAACAACTAATGATTCCAAAGTAAGGAACCATTCCAAATAAATCACCGTAAAGATGAACTGTCACGACCCGAAAACCCGTCTCTATTTTCTTAGTAATAAATGATTATTTATTTATTTAATTGCTTAATTATTTATTTAATTATTTATTTATTTAAATATTTATGTGTGCATTTTATGTTTCATAATATTTCCGTGCCTAGCATTTAATTGGTTAATTGTGCTAGTGTAGAGAGTTGGGTCTTAATTGTTGGTGGGGAGTTAATTGTATTGGGTAGAGTAGAGGAGGGGGTCTAAGTGTAAGTTTTTGAAAATAATCATCTCCCTACTCCTTCTTTCTCCCTCACCCTCTCCCTCATTTCCCAGCATACTCTCTCTCTCTCTCTCCTTGGTTGGGTAAGTTTCTTCTCTCCCTTCTCTCTTCATTTTCACCTTCTTCCTCTCATCTTTTCTTATTGCTCATTTTATGAAATGTGTTTAGATCGTCGATAGGATCGCGTAGAACTTAGAATATTCGAATTCCGTCAACTTTGAGAAAATACGAGTAAGTTGCTTTCCCCCATTTTTATGCTAAAGTGTTCATTTCATGTTTATATAATGCTTTAGTTGATACATTTGATGTTTGATTGAGTTTGGGATTTATTTGGAATTTATTTTGGTTTTTGGTTTAAAATGGTGATTGTTATGAATGTTGGTTTGAATCTTGGTTTGGGGATTATAGATGATGTTATTTTAGTCCCTCTTAAGCTTAAATGTTGTTTGGGTACCTTATTAAACTTGTTGGAAGTGTTTATTTTGGGTGTTGTGGTAATGGTATGAAAATGGCTTGAGAAATTGAAGAACCCAGCTGAGAATCCCTCCCAGCCCGTCGACCAGGCGCCCGCCCGTGCTGAGCCAGGCGCCCGCCCGCCTAGCCTTTTTCTGCGACCAGACCTTCTGGTCAAATAAGCGCCCGCCTGCCCCAGTGCGTGCGCCCGCCCGCCCGCCTGTTCTGGAATTCCGCCTTTTGCTTGTTTAAGACTAAATGGCTTACCTAGTTTAGGTTTTATTCTTCTAATTAACCTAAGTTAACATCGTGGAACACTTTATTAATTGGAATTGGTTCTTTGTGAATAATATGTTATGAAATTTGATTAAGTACCGTTTTGGGAAGTTAGACATCCTTGATGTGTTGTTTGTGATGGTTTACCTTTGTGGTGATTTATTTGGAATGGTTCCCTACTTTGGAATCATTAGTTGTTTATCGTGCTAGTATTTTATTACTTAGCCTTTACTTGAAAGTCCAGCTGGTATTTGTGTGTGTTTCGGACGATGCGAAACATTATGATGGCACAAGCCAAGTCCATTATGATGTTGACCATTGTTTTGCCCCATTATTCCCCTCCTCCAGATTGGCCTTGGATGTGAGATGAGCTAGCCCCTTTGTGAGCATTTTAGCTATTGGTTTTGGGCTTTGACTGTGTGTCATTGTCCCCTTATTATTATTGGTTCCGGTACCGGGGGTTTTCTCTTCAAGCTTTCATGCTACTATGAAGATGTTGATTGTTGATTGTTGAAGCTGCGCAACGACCTTTATTTGGTTCTATTAGTTGGGAAACCTTGGCTAATATCCTTTGTTACTTGTTTATTTCCGCTGCTATCTGCTAATTGATAAATGCTACGTGCTAAGTGATATTTATTATTGTTTATTGCTTATTGCATCATAGCATGTCATGTAGTAGCATTAGTGACTTATTGAGATTTATCTCACCCCCTTTCTTTTATCTTTGTTTTTCCTTAACCCCCACAGGAGGAAAAGATTAGACTCGCTGATCACGAGGAGGACGTCGCGAGGGTTGATCTTTTTGGGCAAGTTGTTATTGGTGGGTTTACATTACATAAATGTGTAACCTTTTTGAGAATAGTTGTACCAAACTTGACGTCATTAGAATTTGTATATTTTATTATTTTGGGTGTAAGCTTATGGAGCTTACACTAGTTTATATTTTGTGGTTCAAGTTGGATTTCAAAACTTGGTGTTATCATCTTTTGGTATAAAAAGGAAATTTTTATCTTCATTATTTTAGAGTTTATTGTTTAAGTCGACGTCCAGCTCGCGTACTCCGGGCCCGCGGGGTCGGGGTCGCGACAGTTGGTACCAGAGCTATGGTTTAGCTCTAAGTATAAGTCTAGGTGGACTAGTATGACCTAGGAGGGTAGTTGTGTTCGGAGTGAGTAACGGTTGATGTTTTATGCAGGTAATTGTTCACAATGGCTAGAAGAAGAACGGGTGAAAGTTCTAATGGGGCTCAGAATCAGAATGATCTTCGGGAAGAGAACCGTGCTATGTTCCACGGCATGTTTGAGGCGGCCATGAAGGCAATTCATGACCAAGGGCCAAGAGAGGAGCATGTGGCACCTCCGCGATACGGGTTGGAACAATTTCTGAAATTAAAACCAAGGGAGTTCGATGGTGAGCCCGATGTGAAGAAGGCCGAACTATGGGTTGAGTCTATGGAGAATTTTTTGATTTGTTTGGGTGCACGGATGAGGATAGAGTCCGATTCGCGGCTTATAAGCTTGTGAGTGCCGCCGAGCATTGGTGGAAAGGGGTTAAAGCGAGTTGGGATGTGTAGACACCCCGCCTTGGACCTCTCACCCCGATTGCATACAAAGTATTTTTATTTAACTTATTTTCATTAATTTCTGTTACTTCGGTTAAGTTCCTAACTGATTCCGTTAGTTTTGACTAAACTGCATAACAGAGTTAACTTTTAGGGTCATTCTGTCATTCTGTCATTTTCTGCCGCGGGCGCTTCCGGCACCGCCAGTGAGCCGCGCGCGCGTCCCGCCCCAAAAGCCGGACCCGCGCGCTTCCCACTTTGGCAGTAACGGATTGCACCTTATTTCCCTCCCTTTTCTTATTTACAAACATCTTTTCTTGATCACAAAAACCATTTTTTTACATCCACATTCATCCCCCCTTTTCTCATTAACTCCCAATCTCACACTTCTAGCCTTTTCATTAAAACAAAATATTTTCTTTTTATTTTATTTGATTTTCTTTTATTTCTTTTATTTATTATTTTATTTTTATCTTATTTTTGATTGGTCAATTCCATTTCACATGGATGATCATCTTTTCCCTCCATCATTTCCCTCTCTTTTTTACCTATAAAAACCATCATCTTCTACCTTGGAAAGGGACCCAATTTTTGAGACTTGAACAAAAACTCTACACAAATCATCTCAACCATCTTTCCCTACAAAACACTACACAAAGTGTTTGCACAACATTTTCTCTACAACAACACCATTTTCAAGTCCAAGTTTGAAGTCCTCTTTCCTAAGGTACAACATCTCTTTTCTTCTCTTATTTTATTTGTCTAGTCTGTCTAGTATGCAATCCCCATTAATGGGACATGACCAACATGACTACTTCACATATTGAAGTTAGTTAATGTTATCTCCCTACATTTTAATCTTAACTTTAATTCACCATGTTAATTTCTCTTCATCTCTTAATATAATTCTTTAACATTACTTGTTACATGTAATCTTTATCATTAAATAAATAAAACAATTCTATTTTATTTCCCCTTTTATTTCCCCTTTTCTTCTCATCACAATTGTTAGCGCATTTCTATTTAATTAATTGAAGGACATGTAAATATTAGAACACCAATAGTAGCAAGACCCGCGTAAGCGGGGCGGAGTGGGTGTTTAAGTACTTCCCACTCCGTCACCTAACCCCCGAACCCTTTTCTCCCGAATCTCTGGTTTTGTACATAAATTAGGCTATTTCTAGGTTTTTCTTATGTTCCTTTAAAAACATAGGTGGCGACTCTAAACAATCTAAAACAAGTTAGACATCCTAGGATAATTCACCGCTCTAGCCAAGCCGTGGTTCCCCGGGGTATCTACAGTGGCGACTCCGCTGGGGACGTATTAGAGGGTTAAACTTGCATTTTCATTTTTGGTGTTCTTTTATTCTGTTTTCTGGGCATTCTGGTAAAAAGGGTAGGAAGCGCGCGCCTCCGGCCTTCTTGGCCTAAAGCGCGCGCGTCCGACCCTTATTACCAGAATCGCCTGCCTCCTTTCTTGTCCTTCAATTCCATGTTTCTGTGCTAACAAATTCTGCAGGGGAAAGTTTTCTTAATTAAGGGTCAAGGCAATCCCTTGAACCCACTGATTTGCAGGTTCTCACCCAGAAGCGGGCGCCTCTGCCCTTCTTCCTCTCACGCGCGCGCCTTGCGCATAGGCAACCCAATGCGCGTGCTTCTGGGCGCATTCCCGGAACAGAACAGTGCACAGAAACAGAACAGAATGACAGTGTGTGGGCACCGGGCCTGCATACAATTTCTTTTACTTTCTGTTTATTTTTATCGGTCACACGGGTGATTCGAAAGTTGTAATTATGTGCTTATTTGTTTTTTATTTATTTCTTTTGAAAAAAAAAATGTTTTGTCACATGTTATACCTCACACTACATGCACATATTCTTATCAATTGCTCACAATCGAGTCGCACAAGTCCAACCCCAAACCCGTCGAGGCCCGTCCTAGGAAGTTTCAAGCTCCACCCGACCTTGACTCTTCCGAAGCGGTAAACCTCAGCCCGTGGCGTAGTTCACGACTACATGCCGGGGGTGACCTTTAAGCCTCATATTCAAGCCGAGCACAAACCACACAATTCTAGTTTAAGGTCTAACACTCCGTGACTCAAGTCGGTTTTCATGTACCGAGATTTCCCTAAACTAATGTCTTCAAATCATACATGCCAACTTGTTGCAATGGACGAAATAAAACTCCGTCCCCAAAAGTGGCTATCTTGGACGAAAATAAAAAATCCGTCCCCGCATGTATGATTTACAACATTAATTTAGTTTAATCCCGTCACATGTAGGTATCACAAGCGTGGTGGAATCCGATGAGTATATGGGACCGCGAGAAGGTCTATATACTAGTGTGACGATTCCACAATTTTTTCTAGAAACCCCAAAAAGGACTCCGTCCTTCCGACTTTGTAAATAAAAAAAAAAGTCATTTTTCTCTATGTGGTTGAGTATTTTTCCTTGTTTGTGGGTTTAATCATATTACTCAAAAGGTGTTTGTGGGGCCAACCTAAGATCAACCGTGTTCTTTCAATAGGTCCAATGGCTTCCAACGGCAACAACAACAATGGTGGGTACTTATCCGTGTCCAACGAAAGACTCTTCAACATAATAAGAGCCATGGGGGAACAAATGGATATGATTATCGAGGATGTCCGCCGTAAAGACAATTCGTGGCAAGCCCGTTTTGATCTCGAGAGGAAGATTCACAAGGAAGAGGTTTCCGAGCTCAAAGCTCGTTTACAAGAGCTCACCAACAACAAGGCAAAGTTTAAGGGTAAAGCATGCTCAAGTGGCCCGTCCCTCAAAAGCTACAAAGGTACCGCCAACAACCGAGTTTTCACTCCTCTCCTAGGAGTAACCCAAGCCGAAGCATTTGAAACTTTGGTGGCAAGTGGAAAGGTCAAGCCTTTAGAGGGGTACAAGCCGAAGACGATACCGAAGAATCATGCACATGGTAAATGGTGCGGCTACCACAAGCATAGTGGCCATACTACCGAAGGGTGCTTCCTTCTCCGAAACATCATCCAAGATTTGTTCGACAACGGCGAATTTACTGTGGGTGAAGAGCAACCTTTAGAGAGTGCCAACATGCAAGAACTCATCAAAGAAGAATGATTTGGTTTCGAAATGGGGCTTCTACAAGAAATCATGCCACAAGGAAACTACAACGACAATGGGGACTACAACAACAATCTCCGTTTCTCTTTCTCTACCTAGTAGTAGGAATAAAAAAAAAAAAAAAAAAAGAGTCAAAAGTCCTCTTTTGTGTACATTAATGTTTTCTCTCGTCCCATGTTAAGTGTCGAGTCTTCTTTTCAAATAAAAGTCGTTCTTGTACACTCTTCCAAGTTGTTCAATCTAATTCTTGGCAAAATGATGAAAAGATGTCTAAACGAGTTTTGGAATAAAGGTCATCACTTGAACGCCTAGGGGCTAAACATTGTGACGAAGGCAACATCATCAACGACGAAGACAAAGCCAAGACATCAAAGGTGAAGCAACAACCATGGAGAAAAATCAAGCAATGTTTCAAAAGGGGATTAAAAAAAAAAAAAAAAAAAAAAAAAAAAAAAAAAAAACCTCGCTAGGTTGAAATCATCAAATCAACCTAGGCAAAAGTTAGAGCACAAAAAAAAAAAAAAAAAAAAAAAAATCCCCCTCAATCAAAGAAGATCAACATCATCATCCACCAACAAAGGACGAAGCTACACGACAAAACAACAATTTCATCACGAAGAATGGAGAATCCACAAGAACTACGGTGACCTGAGCCTCTACACTGGAGGAACGTAGGCAACCTGCGGGTCCGGTCTCATGCAAGAAAGAAGATATGTTTAGCCCTAGCGCGTTATGGTGATTGGCCTTCATCTCGAACTTGTCAAGACATCTTTGTACGATTCATTTGCCAATGAATTAATCACCAAAAAGATTGAACAACTTTCTTAGATTTGGAATCATTTCGCGCTCCTTGTCGAGTCTAGGGGCTTCTATTCTTTCTGCATACTCCCAATTTCTTGCAATCAAATTGGAGCTTTCCTTCTCTTCTCTCTTAATGACTTACTTGCCTTCGTGAGTCATTCAATTCAATAAAAAAAAATACATGTCAATACTAGGGACACTTCCCTAGTCGAGTCAATGTCACTCATCTTTAGTGACAAAAGGTTTTCACCGCAAAAAGCACACGTCTTATCTCCTCAGCTAGAGTCAATGCACACTTCCTCATTAATCGAGTCAAAATGAAGACGCAAAAGAGATGCCCGCTAGATTGAAAACCCGAAAGGGCGGTCTAGGCAAAAAACAGGGTGCGTCATAAAAAAAATGAGAGAGTGAGAGAGAGAAGGGAAAGAGAAATGGAGATCCCCGGCCTCTAAAGAAGACAAGTTCTACATTGAATCTCCTCAGCAAATCAATTCCCCACCGAGTCAACTTTGGGATTGCAAAAGGCTCGACAAGATATAGCACCATCAAAGGTTGTCTTGGGTTATCGGCATCATTCTCCAGCAGTGTGCATTTTTGGGTTCATGAAAAGAAGGCCCGTGGTAACCAAGATCCATCCGAAAACAAGCACATCATAAAAGGGCACGAGGTTGCACAAATAATCCCTAGCTAGTCAATTGGCTTGGGCAACAAATAGCAACAACATGTGTCTCAGTTTTCAAAGCTTCTTCAAGTATGTGCTTCTAAAGTAAGCCGAAAGGCTCCTGAGAAATGGAGTAGCTCTTGCCATGTCCTCTCATGTTTGTTCCCTCGCCTGAGGATGGGTCACTCTTGCTTTGCTCAACAAATGGTGACGCCCTAGGGGGTATATAACCCAAGAACAAGGGCTTCTTTTGACAATCAACAAGCCCTAGGGGCTATGCTCGAAAAAGATGTGTGAGACTATCCTCAAAGTCTCTCAAAAGGGATGTCAAAAAGCCCTCTTGTCACGTATGCCCGTTCTCGTTCTCCCAATCAAGGATGGACCTTTCTCGCAATCAATGATGGCACTCTAGGGGCTACGGTCAAGTCTTAAAGGCTCCCTCGGTAAAGAGAAATTAACTCCCCAGCAGTATCCCCAGCCAAGTCATGTACAACATTGGAAGCTTCCTCAATTCGGCACCGAAGGTCTCAACGGGCTTCGCAATCTACAATCTTTTGGGCTATGGCATTACAGTAATTAAAGCAAAGGGCAGTATTAGGGCTTCGCGACCGACAGTCTTTTGGGCAACAATACTCGAGCAAGTGCAATGTGGAGTAGTCTTATGGCTCCATGAGAACAATCAAGATTCAAGGGTCTCTCAACACTCAAGTCAAAGGCCTCTTGGTTTTAAATGAAGACTCCTATGTTATGAATGAAGTTTATGATTTTTGTTAGAACTCACAGCGAGATTTTGAAGGAAGTCTTAGAGAAAAGGAAAAAGATTCAATATGCTAAACTCTAATCAAAACAGGGTTATAGCTGGAAATGCAACGGCCAATCCCAATGTTTCTGCAATTTAGCACCCCCTTCTCCAAGATCAAAAGCACAAGGTGCAGCTCAGATAAAGTTGGGCCACAGCACTAGTTGCATCCGAAGATCCGTCATTAGTTCAACTCAAGAAGTGTCAAGCAAGCATACTCATTTGAGACTTTATCACGCCAAGACCTTATCCTCCGTGACCTCGACGGCACCGCAAGACATTACTGCATCCTTTGACATAAGCCCTCAGCCATTTGGGTATCGACCACAATGAGGCCATTCATCTCCCCAGTAAGAGCAAGAAGGAGATCTCTATCAAGAATTCTACCAAACAGTACATCCGCTCTCAATGCCGAGCCAATCACGAGATAATTTGGGGCTTTACAATGAAAGGTCTTCACATCCCGCCATCTACAAGCCCACGACACTTGGGGCTTCGCAATCTCTCGAAGCTTGGCATCAACGATCTCCTCTTGGGGCTTGCTCACTACAACAACAAAGGGCGATTTACTCGAATGGGCCAAGAGCTGATTTATCTTGGAGCTATGCAAGTCCCTCAAAATTTGGCATCAAAGGCATTCTAGGGGCTTTACAATCAGCAACCCCTCATCTCGGCATCAAAAGCCTTTTGAAGCCCCATAATCGACAAATCTCTTGGGGCTAGACATCAATCTTCGTTGGGCACACCGGCGACAACAGAATTCAAGCGAGGCAATCCGGACTTCGACTGAACATGACTTGATCTTGGGTTGGCTTCACAAGCACACAATGGTTAAAATGGTTCACCCACGAACTAAAAAAAAAAAAAAATCTTTTCCTCACATGTGTGCATATTCTTTCCTTTCTAATCTTAAAAAAAAAAAAAAAAAAAAAAAAAAGATTTTTTCTTTTTCTCCTTCTATGTGCAAAATTATGTGCTTTACTTTGCTTTGCTCCTAGCCTCTCCTCCAGCGTTCTCCATCATCCTTGAACTACGCTGGTCTGATTCTCTTAAAGGGATACGTAGGCAGCCTTTTGGCACGACCAACCCATCATCCAGAGTACCACCTCGCCAACCCAACATCAAGAGCGTTCTCTCATCAACATCCAAAGAATGGACATTCTCCATCAAAGCATCCTCCGCGGACATCAGAAATCCGTCTCCACTCAAGCGGCAATGGTAAGTGAAGGTATGAATACATCCAATGCTTTCCTCAAAATCACACCGCACACAAGATCACTCTCTACATTCTTACTTCTCTCTCATTGCAAGGGTGTCCCAAAATCCCATCACACCAAGAGCACAATTTCTCTCTCTTCATTTCACACTTCATGCATCTTCTTGCAAGAACACATATACCTGTCAAGCACACACATAACATGTACCACCACGAAGTCAACAGCATCCGCTACTCAAGGCACTTCGGTCCATATCGAGACAAGCTCCCATGAGCTCCAAGTCGGCAACTCGGTCCATATCGAGACAAGCTCCCATGAGCTCCAAGTCGGCAACTCGGTCCACATCGAGACAAGATCCCATGAGCTCCAAGTCGGCAACTCGGTCCATATCGAGACAAGCTCCCATGAGCTCCAAGTCGGCAACTCGGTCCACATCGAGACAAGCTCCCATGAGCTCCAAGTCGGCAACTCGGTCCATATCGAGAGAAGCTCCCATGAGCCCCAACTCAACAACTCGGTCCTTATCGAGACAAGCTCCCATGAGCTCCAATACAACACTCCAGCAAAAGACGCTCACACAGGGAGCGCACCCCTATCTCTAGCAATTTCAAATTACTGCTTTCATCGAGTCTTTGCTTTCTTTTCTTTCTTTGTCGATGTCCGCGGGCGCTTCCCACTTTGGCAGTAACGGATTGCACCTTATTTCCCTCCCTTTTCTTATTTACAAACATCTTTTCTTGATCACAAAAACCATCTTTTTACATCCACATTCATCCCCCATTTTTTCATTAACTCCCAATCCCACACTTCTAGCCTTTTCATTAAAACAAAATATTTCCTTTTTATTTTATTTGATTTTCTTTTATTTCTTTTATTTATTATTTTATTTATCTTATTTTTGATTGGTCAATTCCATTTCACATGGATGATCATCTTTTCCCTCCATCATTTCCCTCTCTTTTTTACCTATAAAAACCATCATCTTCTACCTTGGAAAGGGACCCCAATTTTTGAGACTTAAACAAAAACTCTACACAAATCATCTCAACAATCCTTCTCTACAAAACACTACACAAAGTGTTTGCACAACATTTTCTCTACAACAACACCATTTTCAAGTCCAAGTTTGAAGTCCTCTTTCCTAAGGTACAACATCTCTTTTCTTCTCTTATTTTATTTGTCTAGTCTTACTAGTATGCAATCTCCATAAAAAGGGATACAACCAAAAGGCCACTTCACTATTGAAGTTTGGCCAAGGTTACATCCCGACATTCCAAACTTCATTTAATTTATATTTCATTTCTTAATGTAATCATTTAGCACTAGTCCAACATGTAACTATTTAGCATTAAATTAATAAAATCATTCTTTTCCCCTTTTTTCTTTACATTATAATTGTTAGCATTGTTAATAAATTGAAGGACATTTAGCATTAGAACACCAATAGTAGCAAGACCCGCATAAGCGGGGCGGAGTGGGTGTTTAAGTACTTCCCACTCCGTCACCTAACCCCCGAACCCTTCTCTCCCGAATCTCTGGTTTTGTACATAAATTAGGCTATTTCTAGGTTTTTCTTATGTTCCTTTAAAAACATAGGTGGCGACTCTAAACAATCTAAAACAAGTTAGACATCCTAGGATAATTCACCGCTCTAGCCAAGCCGTGGTTCCCCGGGGTATCTACAGTAATCAAAATCATTCACTTGCATCCAAAATAACAAACAAGCATTCAGAGCATCCTCATTCTTGCATTCAGAGTTAACGAAGAGTCCCAAATATCATGTAGTTCGCCAAGGCTTCCATTGTAGTGCTGCAATCCGAAGTCAGTTATTCGTTGTATCTTAGTGACGTTTTTTGAATATCGTTAAGCAGAGTTGAACGGGGCAATTTCGACTTACGGATAAATAGTCCAACTCTTGCCTAGATTATCTAGAAAATGAGCCCAAATCCTTTTTACCACTTTGTGTGCCACTCTATTTGCTACAAGTGATCTAACGGCTAACAATTATTGAGATTAACATGATATTAATATTATCCAAACATGTTAACGATTGGATTAGAAGTGGTACATAGAGTGGCACACAAGAGTGGTACAAGAGATCTCGACTCCCAGAAAATCTGTCCTTAATTTTATTTTATTTTTAAGTCATTTTCAGGTATGCTATTATTATTTTTCAATACCTTATAGATAATTACCATACTGGTTTGAAGTTGACCCAAATTGGAGTTTTATTATTTTAGAGAACATCATCTGAATCCGTCTTTTG
Source organism: Campanula takesimana (assembly GCA_026119855.1). NCBI lineage: Eukaryota > Viridiplantae > Streptophyta > Magnoliopsida > Asterales > Campanulaceae > Campanula > Campanula takesimana. Next base: position 483,488 of record JAOWBW010000727.1, read on the forward strand.
ATTGTTTTTGTAGCGTAACCCTGCACTCATAATAAACATCAAGAAGATATTGATGTAGGGTTTTGAGGGTTCTTGCGCAGCGGAAAACGACAATATAAATCAATAAAACCCATGAGCCCATGGATCCATTCATGATGATTAAATTAATTGCAAGATGAATTTATAATACTAAACATGTTGTGCGTTTAAAATTTTCGGATCTTCAAATCTTCAAGTCTTCAAGCTTTAAGATTTGATCTTCTCGTTCTTCACGTTCTTTGAATCAGGATCACAGGAACACGAACTTAAGATGCTAAAGCAAGCACCATCTATGTGTATCCACACGCGAACGAATATCTAGAACCATTCTAGATCTGGATTGCTAGACCCATTAGAAAATACGCTTTTCGAATCTTCAAGGCTATATGAATTTATTGGAGTTCTTGAGCTTTTGATTCACAATCTAAAGTCAACAATGTGTTTCTCAAACACATGGAGGCTACCAATAATGATACAATATCAATTAGGTTACTCCCATTCAATTCCATATTGACTAAGGCAAAGAGAGGGGTTTTATACTTATTTAACCTAAACCCTTTAAGAGAAATAGGCCAAAAAACCGTCAAACCTCGGAACAGGAAGTCAGAATCTCGGAACAAAGGAGGTCCGCCCGGGGCATTGCATAGGTCCGGCCGAGGAACAGTATGGGTCCGGTCGGGACCCCACATGGGTCCGGTCGGACCATTAGCCCTTTTTCCACTTTTCTATTTTCCCTTTAAATCCAATTTTACGCTCTTTTTACGCAATTCCAATTTTAGCTCTTTTGTAAGATTCGTTATCCTCATAGAACATATCACAATACTTTTGTCACGCGATATCATATTGAACATAAGTCATAGTCAACGTCAACTTATCTCATTCTATGCTTTCTCGATCCCGAATAGATTGATTATGAGCAAATGATATTGATCACATCAATTCATTTGAGCGTGGCCACGCATTTCATCAATCTCACTCTACGAGTGGCCTAAGCAGATATCTCTCTTGAGGAGGGACAAATTCCATACTGACTTATCATTCTTCCCACAAGAATCCGATTATGTCAATCATAACCTTTATGACTACCTGGTTAAGGGTAGCGGTTGACTATGTCAAACATAATGTTCATCATGTGGAAGACCATGATAATCTCAGGTCTAAGGATATCAAATGATATAACTATATGATATTTAATTATGACATCTGACCATGACATAAATCTCATAGGTGGGTCATGTCCAGTACATGTTCACTAACATATACCCATAAGTTTAATTTGTATCACATACACATGATCATCATATGATCATCGATTAAACTTATACTAGTTCTTCATAAGTACTAGGGACGGAGATTATTATAATAAACATGAAAAACATATAATAATCCAAGGCTGTTATCTCCATAACAAATGAGAACATGATGTAACTAGGGCTGTAAACGAGCCGGGTCGAGCTTTGGGGTGTTGAGCTCGAACTCGTTTAAAACTTATCGAGCTCGAGTTTTTATCGAGCTCGAGCCCACTTGCTTGTTCGAGCTCGAGTCGAATCGAGCTCGCGAACAACTCCAGTCGATATCGAACTCGAGTTTTAACGAGCCGAGCTCGAGCTTAGACATTTTTTTAAAGAAAAATATGGTCTTAACGAGCTTATCGAGTTGAATTCGAGCTTATCGAGCCGAGTTCGAGCCGTTCGAAAATAAAAATTCAATTTTAATGAGCTTATCGAGCCAAACTCGAGCTTTTAGCGAGCTAAACGAGCCGAACACGGTCGGCTCGATAACAAAAACGAGCTTGACAATCGGTTCGAGATCGACTCGAGATACACCTCGAGCTCACTCGAGCTCGAGCTTTCACGAGCCGAGCCCGAGCCGAGCTCGAGCCAGCTCGGTTCGTATAACAGCCCTAGATGTAACGTAAGGCCTTTCTCAAGGGCCAGGGCATGATCTCCAACAATTGAGGGGTTGTTTCACGTGTTAACTTCTTCGAATATGTTGAGTTAATGCCTTTAAATTTGGGACGCCAAGTTAAAGGGTTAAGAAACAGGAAGATTTCGTAATTCCGGGACGGAGCAGACAAGGGTTCAGCCGAACCTAGGGAAGGACTCGGCCGAACCAGGCGAATCGTAAAAGAGGTCTTTTGGAAGCAGCAGAGGTTCGGGCGTGCTAAGGAAGGGATTCGGCCGAGTCAAGGCATGGGTTCGGCCGAAGCATGCTCAAGACTCGGCCGAACCAAGGGAATTTCGGGCCAGAATTGTTGCAGACTTCCAGATTCGCAGAAGGAAAGGTTTCTAGTCCGTTTAGGACCTGTGTTCCAAGTTCCTACTAGATTTTGAGATAGGCTTTGAGTGGTATAAATAGAGGCTATTAGTTTAGATCAAAATCAGACCTCAGATTGTCATAGACAAATTATTAGAGTGCTCAGAGAGATCTGTAATTCTAGAGTTGCACAGTTAGGAGTTATTGTGATCAATAATTCGTGCAACAGTAACGGTGTGATCTTGTAATCGTTTCTCCAGATTGATAATAATATTCTCTGCCCTCCCCGTGGACGTAGCCAAGTTGGTGAACCACGTAAATCTGTGTTCTTGTGATTGCTTGCTTTTCTCATCAAGTCTTATTTATTGCTCTAACAGAATACTATCTCAAACATATTAATCCCAGTTAGTCATTATGGTGAAATCATCGTTTTGGCCGGAATCTTACCCGAACACCATGTTTATAAACAGAGATTATCGTTTATACTTTCAATAGGCTTCATTGGATACAATCTCAAACAAATTGATTGCAAGCCGATTCAAAATGATGGCTCCTTGACGTCCAAAGATTAGTCATCAGTGCTCCATGTCCCAAATAAGTGATGTTGGATCATTACAAAATTTTAAATCAATATTTATATTTCCAAACATACTTTCTTTTTTTAGCAAAATATTTTCTTCAAAAACATCCCCAAACAATGTCGTCCATAAACTTACATCAACATCAACTCAATTGCCAAGGAGGTCTAATTACGGTATTGGTATCCTTTTTTATATGAAAAACCGGCGATTTTGTATATATATATATATATATATATATATATATACTCCCTCCGTCCCATTTCAAATTGCAAAAGTTGCCAAAAAGGGTGTCCCAACTAAAATTGCAAAATCCAAAAATGGCAAGTTTTAACCCACTTGCACACTCACATCCACTAACCCACTAACTATTCTCTACCCTACTTTCTCTCTCCCACTCAACTATCAACACTCACAACACATCACATTTTTCACTTTTTCCCTTAATCCCCGTGCCAACCTAGTATTTGCAATTTGAAATGGGACGGAGGGAGTATATATATATATATATATATATATATATATTTTAATAACTATCGATAAATTGCATTTAGGCTACATCAAATGACCTATAAATAGGCTAGCACATGTCCTTAACAAGATTCGATTTCGCTACCTCCACTATGGAACCTAATACCGGATACCATCAGAACTAAAGTTCTTAGGTGGCGATACAATCCTTACTAAATGTAATTTTAAGTGCACTCTTTTAATAACTTAAGACGTTCATTAATAAAAAAAAAAACATCAGCTCTATTAATGGGAAATGGCTTAGACCTAACGCGTGCCACACAAATCGTGTGTACAAGTTTACTCTTTCTTTCTAAAAAAAACTAATTCTGTCCCTAAATGAATGGTCATTTTCAAGAAATGTTCGTCCTAAATGAATGTCTTTTTTGGAAAAAAAAAATCCGCTGAAATGTTTGTTTGCCAAATTTTAAATGTTTGGAAAAAAGATTACAATAATATATAATGGACCTTTGCCACTAAATTGTATAGAAAGCACATATTTTCAAAATGTCCATTTAAAATTTGGACATTCATATATGAACAGAAAGAGTAGAAAAAATGGTTATAGGACTGAAAACTAAACAGTCAAGTGAAATATCTTGTTGTTTTAATTGTTATAATTCACAAAATTTGGGTACGAGTTGAAACTTAAAAGTGTCAGCTTTACAACGTAAATTAAACTCACCTAATTTATTTATTTTTGAGCAAAAACTCACCTAATTTAGAAATGTAATTTTGGCAGATCTTACTGTGTTATTATAAGTAAATAATACAATTTTAGCTTTATAGAAATAAAAAAGAAACTTAAAAATATATAGAAATATCATTTAAGCACGTCACGAAATTATATTTTAGTGTCTACACAACCCTATAAATTACTATAGTAAACTACTAGCTAGCCAACATTCCATGACCTAGTTAATTAAACATGCCTTCCTAGCTCAATCCCATCTTCCTTGCCGCTAACATCTTCAACTTTATTCGTTTGAATAGGCTTAAAAGTGTAGTACTTTGTGCATATTAAGTAGTACACAAAATTCAATCCTTGAAGCAATGTGATTATCCAAAAGAAATACTCCAACTTCCCCTTGTTAAGATTTTTATCCGGTAGCCAATTTGACCCATTATGCCCTCCACTATACTTGTGCACAATGGTAACCAAAAGGGTACTTAAGTAATTTCCCATAGATATCGCGAGCCAAAACAATGCGGTTGCCGTGCTCCTCATACTCTCGGGTGATTGGTCGTAGGAAAACTCGAGGTGCCCGATTGATATGAATGCCTCCGCCACCCCGTGAAGGAAATATTGTGGGACCAACCAAAACACTGGGATTGGAATTATTTCATGAGGCTTGTTGGTTAGACCATGGGCAAAAGCGACATTTTTGCGCTTTATTTCAATGAAGCCGGCTATGAGAGTGGCTAGGATTGAAATGCAGAAGCCGATTCCCATTCGGGTTAAGTAGGAAATTCCCCGTTCTAGCCCCGTGAATTTACGGATTACCGGGACGAATATACGGTCGTAGAAAATAATTGTGATGAGCATAGAACTTAGGGTGAAAACACCCATTGAAGCGGGAGGTATTTCGAAGGATTTTGTGAGATGTCTGTCCATTGTTCTGGCTTGTTGAATTGAAAAAGTGCCTTGTTGAGCATAGGCTGTGAAGAGAATAATTCCAGCGGCCCAAATTGGGCCCATTCTAATTAGTGATTTTAGTTCCTCCACTCGATGGACTGTGCTTAGTCTCCATGGGTTGGGCTTTGATGAGTGTTTTGGGCCGTCTTCTTCACTCATAATTGCAGCCTTGTCCAAAAAACTGCAATTAGAATAATTGGATTATAAATTAATAATTCCATATTTTACAAACTACTAACAAATTCAATTCCCCTTCTTTCACAAAAAAGAAAAAAACAAACAAATTTCAATTCCCATTGCAGAAATACTGGCAGGAGAACAAATAAATCAATAATTGAATAAAAAAGAGACTATTTATTTTTTGGCATTTAGCAAATAAGCAGATATGTTAGTACTAAAATCTATGGCTCCAACCCATACATCACACCACCAAAGAACAAAAGAGTGATGTTGTGCATTGGATGGTGGACCACATACATGCATATACCACATGGTATATCATGTGTTATATGTAAGCTGTCAGGTCTTACATCTACCACATTTCACCTTTCAGTCTAATCGCATAACAGTCTTATTTTTAAAGCGTTTTGTCCTCCTATCAATAAGTGACATACATTTTTAAATTTAATTGGAGTTGTTAATATAATGCGACTATAACTAGTCGCTGCACCCTCCCAAATCCACACTAGATTGAAATTTATCTAGCCGACCCAGCATCTCAATCTCGACAATTGTAAAAATGAGAATAACTTTTTGAAATAGTAAAAAAAATGACAAATAGGAAGATAATATTGGGACCCGTAATAAAAATAATGCACATTTCTTAATATCGTAATATGTGAACATAGAAATGCAAATGTGAGAAAGAGATAAAGATGCATATATACCTCATATGTTCAGTATGAATAAGCTTGCCACCAATAGAAATAGAAGCATCAATCTCATCATTTTCATAGAGCAATTTCGGGTCAGAAACCATGGGTAACTTCCTCTTCCTAAATGCAGCCACACAAACTTGGGTCAACCGGGTAAACGGGCTACCCGCCGGATCCAAATTCCGGTACAACGGGTACCCGAACATGAAAGCGATAACGGAGAGAGCCATAAGTACAGTTGGAATTCCAAGTCCCCATCCCCAATCACGCTCTTGAATATAAACAATAACTGTGACTGCCAATAGCATAGATACTCCCATGCAAAAGTAATACCAGTTGAAGAATTTCCATGTTTGGGTCTTTTGTTCAGGATCCGACTCGTCAAATTGGTCCGCCCCGAATGCTGCCACACAGGGTCGGATCCCACCCGACCCGATGGCTGTTAGGAAGAGAGAAACGTAGAGGATTGCTAGTTGACCCGAATTGGCTTCTTGGCAAACATCACTACCATGACATGGTGGGGGCCTTAGATTTGGTAATATTGCTGATATTGTTAATATTATCATTCCCTGTAAAACAAGAATTTAACCAAAATATTACAAACACACGTCACATGTTATATTACAAATGCTAAAATAAATTTATCAGAAGTAATATCTTTTGACAATCCACTACGTACCGTCCATAAGGTCATTTATGTGATTATGTATCACCCTTATTGAATGTGATATTGCTGGTCTGCACTAAATTTAGTCCAATCACGTGGGACCATATATACATACGGCAAGACAATTTTAGTCAATAGTATTACTCAGTTATTGCTGTAATAATCGCGTTATGTTCCAGGAAACTAGGTGACCTCTTATTTTTATGGCGATAAGTTGCTGTAATGTTTCTTCCTAAGTCTTAAAACGACGTTTGTTGACTGTTTGTAACACATTGTTTGACCTTCTCATTTACATACAAAAAAAATCTTTAAATGAATTGATAACTTATAGTAGTATAAAGTAGTATTGGAGTTCATGCATAATTAATACCCATCCTTATTCTATACTAGCGGGTAACCCACGGGAAACCAATACTATGTTTTAAAAAATATTTTAATTATAGTTAACTAATATAGTAATCATCATTTTAACTAATACTATTAATAATAAAAATTAATCTATATGAATACTATTATTATAATTACTATTATAATTAATTAATACTATTGATAGTAATAGTTACAGTAATATATATTAATAGCAATGATTAATCTATATAATAATAATAATTATTATAATAAAATTATATTATTAATAGTAATAGTTAATTGATATAGTAACTATTATGATTAATTAATATTAAAAATTAATAATCTAACTTATATAATAACTATTATAATTAACTAATACTAATAATAGTAATAGTTAATGTCTGTAGCCTATTATAGTTAACCAATACTATTAATAGTTAAAAATAACTTATAAAGTAACTATTATGGTTAACTAATACTATTAATAGTAATAATTAACTTATACTTATATTGTAACTATTATAGTTAACTAATACTATTAATAGTAATAGTTAACTAATATAGTAACTATTATAGTTAACTAATACTATTAATAGTAATATTTAACTTGTATTGTAACTAATAATACTATTAGTAGTAATGGTTAACTTATACTATTAATAGTAATAGTTAACTTATACTATTAATAGTAATAGTTAACTCATATAATTACAAATATGATTAACTAATAGTATTAGCTAAGAATGAGAATATCAAAAGTCATTACATTTTAGGATGATGTTGATGTGGCTTCTCCAAATTCAAGTTTTTACTAAAACATGTACACATGTCAAACCCACAACTCTCCTCACCAACTTTAATATATATATATATATATATATATATATATATATATATATATATAGATTTAACTTTATAGTAAAAAAAATAGTATCGGAGTTGATAACATTTTTAATGGTATCGAAAATTATAATTATTACCGATCTTTCTACTGAACTGCTTTTTAAATGAGTTGGTAAATTAATACTCCCCCTGTCCCGTAAAGATAGTACCATATTGGTTTTTATGATCAACATAAATGAACTTTGACAAAACATTGATGTTGATCTACTCATTCTAGTGAAATTGTAAAAATTGTAATCGACAAATCATTAAGTGATTTATCAATAGCAATTTTTAAAATTTCATTGTGATCATTAAATTGACACTAATGCTTGGTCAAAGTTCATTTAAGTTGACCATAGAAAAAAATCAAAATGAGATTATCTTTCCTGAAGCAGGGGGAGTATATTATTTAGAAAATGGACAAGAAAACATATGAAATGAACGTATGGTACGCTTAGGTAGCCATATGTTTTTTGTTATCTCTTTAGACAATTGTTGAGAGACGACGGCAGCAATATCATAAATAGGGAGGGGAGAGAGAGAGCGGTGGGCGCGCTTACTATCTGATAAATTAGGGAACCAACAGTGATGGTCCAAAACCGTCCGGCGTAAGAATCGGCGATGAAAGCACCGAGCAAAGGCGTCATAGCAGCAGTGCCACCAAAGTTAGTGAGAGTATTTGCAGCTTTTGTCAATGGCATATTAAGCTTTCCTGTTAAGTAGCTTATCATGTTATTCTGAAATCCCACCACTGCCAACTTCTCACATGCCTCATTTGCTTCACAAAAAAAAAAACACAAATCAAAACTCAAAATTAAACCATATTATATACAAATCCTAATTTTAAATTTACGAGAAAAAATGATGAAAAACTTGAACGAACATTCATTTAAGAACAGAGACAAAGTAAAAAAAAAAACTTACAAAAGATGAAGGGCATAGTAACCATTCCACCCTTAATCTTTTCTTCATGGATCTTCTTTTTGATGTGTTTTTTCTCCATGTCTTCCATTTTCTTGTGACTAAATTTTGTTGTTATTGGTGTGCTTCAACTTGCAATACAAACCCTCATATTTATAGCTGTATGGATATTGATTTAACACCAAATAAATTGTGGTGTAACTTTTTTCTTTTTCTATTATTGTTAATGTGGCACTTTATAGCCACCAATCATGAAAAAGTACTAGGGTTAATAGTATTGCTATGGTTGGTATTAGTCATCATGTGTCAAAGTTTCTCCTAAAAATGGAATTTTAAGACTACCTAACGCAAGTGGCTCATTTACTGAGTTTGTAATATATTTCCTCCGTTTCATGTAACTTGAGACAAAAAAAATTGGCACACAAATTAAGGAGCAGTAAGAGAGCGAAATAGTGGGAGGAAGTGTTTGTGAGTATGAAAAATTAAATAGGAGAGAGAATGAGTGGGAGGAATAGTAAATTGATTGGTGTTGTGAGTGTAAAAGTAAAGTAAGAGATGGAATGAGTGGGAGTAATAGTAAAGATTACTTACCAATTTAGGAAGTCTCAAGTCACATGAAACGGACGAAAAAAGAAAAAAGTCTCAAGTGACGTGAAACGGAGGGAGTAAATTTTATCAAAGAAATTTAACTTCGTGTATATAAATACCTTCTTACTTTGAACATGTATTTCTTGAGCATATTTGTTGAATCCTCATATATTCCACATCAACTTGGAGAGTAAAATTGATAAACTATATAGATTGGTTAACCTCACCCCTTAACAAAGCTTTTTAAGTAGATGAGGACCCAATTCTAATAATATTACTCTAATATATTCAAATTTTGAATACTCCATCAATATTAAGTAAAGAGTTAACGTAACCTTATTATTTTTATTTTTATTTTTAAATGAAAGAACTTGTGTGAGAAGAACAAAATATAAATATTAGGTATAGTTTAATTTCTGAAAGTATACTTAATTAAAATGAAATGTAAAAACAAAATAATAAACTATTAGCCATCAAGTATGTAGATTGATTGGGTGGGGACTGTACTAGTTTAAACTAGGGTTTCGAGTTTGAACTCTGAGAATGCGTTTGCACTACAAAAATTGACCGCTATTGATATTTTACCGGGCTCAAGTCCAATAGACGGCAGTTAAAATGTGATCACAAACTAGATGACAAGACAAAATATATATATATATATATATATATATATATTTAGCTCACTTGAGACTTTTTGACCAAAATTGGTCAACTTAAGGTCGGTTTGACAACACTTTATAGAAATATTTATGTTCCAAAAAACTTTTTTGTTATTGAGAGATTTTTAATGGTGGTCATTTACATTTTTTTAATTTTTGTTCGGATCATAAATATTTCTATAAAGTGTTGGTCAACCGACCTTAAGTTGACATTTTTTCAAAAGTCTCAAATGAGCTGGACGGAGGGAGTATATTTTTAATGAATCATTAACATGAAAAAGAAAGGATATGCGTACAGTGAATCTGAGTAATATCCAGCTTCTATGCTGTATCTAGTAAGATGAAAAGCAAGTTTAATCTGTAAAAAGAAAAGGGGAGCCACCTTTGAAGAACAGTTTAATACATTAAATCCATTGTACTGGATATTTTTAGAAATACGATATCATCTTACAACTAATTAAAGATATTTTTTATTTTTTTTTATTTGAACTATCTAATTAAAGAAAATATGAGACTTTTTTCTTTTAGATGTGGTAATATTTTGAAATTTTGTACTCCCTCCTCTCCTCTGAAAAAAACCGTTTAAATCCTTGAACGTAGTACATCTTTTTCGAAATATAATGTCTTCTTGCAAGTAATGTACTATGAAAAACAATAGTACTCCCTATGTCTGAAATATTATTATTTTTATTTTTATTGAAGGAAAATCAAATTATTTTCTTAAAATTCCTTAAAAAAAATGATGTATTATAATTGGAAAGTTAGAAAATCATTTTTATAGAAAATCATAAAAAATTCAAAAGATTAAAAAAAAAATCTACAATATGAATCATAGTTCAAGCAAGAGTTTTTTATATGAAAAAATATGCAATTTAAAGTTCAGTTCTTTTGAAAATGGAATATTGAAAAGCAGAATATCTAACTATTAAGGTGATACGTAGGTAGTAATTAGATTTTACTTCCCTTAGTTTATTACCAATGAGCCTCGGCCGAGGTGGTAATTAATGAGGTGGTCTCCCATGAGAACAAGGGGATCCGTCTCATGTATGAGACGAGTTGCCCCAGGACCCATGGGACATGACCCGCCACATGGCAGCCTCCCATAGGCCCCCCCCCCCCCCCCACAAAAAAAAAAAATGGTTTTTTTTCAGTTTTTATATTATTTTTTCGGTTTTTCCGACGTTTACCAAAAGTAATAGTTATCATAACTTAATGTAATGACTGTATACATATAAAGTAACATTGTTCATAAGTAAACGTAACCTCTGTTTTACAAAAACAAAAGCTCGTTTTACACATTTTTTCAAATGTAATACTAACTATAATTACATGTAACTCAAACAATATCGAAATGTAATTATCATTTATACTGAAATGTAATAATGCTTTTGCAAAAATGTAAAATATTGTGTATTTTGATTTAATTTTTTGAAAGAAAGTAACATTTGAAAAGTAACAACTCATATATATGAATGTAATTGTTTGTACAAGTAAATCTAACACTTTAATAAAAGAAATTATAACATATTTCTATAGATAATGTAATACTTTTACATGTAACACTAATCAAATGTTTTTAGCTCTAAAAATGTAAATGGTTGAATTATTACTTTTTCTATACATATGTGTTACAATTATGTATAAACATTATTACATATAAGTAACACGTTCGTTACATTTTAGTTGTAATAAGTATTACTTTTGGCAAGCGAAGAAAACATAGAAAAAAACACTGTTACTTTTCTGTATATATGTATTACTTTTATGTATACAAACTGTTACTTTATATGTATACAGTCATTACATTAAGTTATAGTAACTATTACTTTTGACAAACCGAAAAAAACCAAAAAAAAAAAAGGGCCTATGAGAGGCTGCCACGTGGCAGGGTCGCCCCTGGGTCATGGAGCTGGTTCAATGGGTCGGGTTATGGTAAAAAAGACCCGCCTCATCCATGAGACGGGTCATAATGTTCTCACATAAGTTTTTGTCGTAATTAAAATATAACCTTTGGCAAAAAAGGAGAACTGTTAGTTTGATAAATAATCCTGCATCTATAATGAATAACCAAGTGGGATGGGTTGGACATTTTGTCAGTAACAAATACTCCCTCTGTCCCTAAATGAGTGTCTAATTTCTGGAAATTTTTGTCCCAAAATGAGTGTGCATTTTGATCATAAAATTGTCCCTAAATGTACTTTTTCGAAAAAAAAAATCACCGGTCTCTTTATACTTGCAAAAACTAAATGTTTGTAAAAAGAATTACATGATTATATATGAAGTTTTCCACCAAATTGTACAATAAGTTATGTCCCTTAAAATGAAATTTGGACACTTATTTAGGGACAGGGGTAGTAAGATACTACTAAAGTAAAGTTGTCACTTGAATCAAAATGTTCAACTTTACTAAGAAATTATAAATAAATTTTGACATTTATTTTAAAATGGAGTTGGACAAAAACTATGTGACAAAATAATAGCATGCCTAACGTACAACTTTAACAGATCTCCATCTCCTCAAGCTTTTTGCCTTCGGTTTATCACCTAACAATTTCAACCGTGGTTCAAACTCCGTCCTATCACTGCACAACTCTTGCCCAAGTATTGTTTACTCATCCATTTTATAGTTATTATCTAAATTATTATTATTATTTTTATTTTTATTATTATTATTATTATTATTATTATTCTAATTATATATTATTAGTATTGTCATTTTTATTTTCTCTATTCCATAATATATATTGTGTTATCTTTTATTTTTACTATGTTTCAAATAAGTGTCGTGTTTCCAAACATATAAAAAATGGTTAATGACAATTTAGACCCTAAAGTCATATAGCACCCTTCCAAACGAACCCTGGAGTTTTTTTTTTTTTTTTTTTTGCCATATCAGATCTTGAAGTGTAAAAAAGTCGCCAGTTAAGGCCTTTTTGACGGATTTCGTTAGAAAAGTCAGTTAAGCAACATGTGCCATGCACGTGATTGACAAAATGAATGGATTTGTAATTGATATTAGCTATTAAGTGCTTTAGTGAAATTCTTGAAACTTAAATAATTAAAACAATATATTAAAAGATCGAAATGTAAATATGTATTCCCTTCATCTTCAACCTTTTGCGCAACCACCTACCACCACCACCCAAAATTAGAGGTTTTCTAAAGAAGTATTCGAAATGGTGTTCTTCAACCCAGATTCTAGAAACTAGGGGTGAGCAAAAAAACCGAAAAAAACCGAAAAAACAAATAAAACCGAAAAACCGGTCCAATAAGCTATTGGTTAGGACCGGTTTCTAAAAATTAGAAAACCGAAATTAGTGGTTCGGTTTAGGTTTCCAGCTTGTTAAAACCGATAAGAAACCGAACCAATAACCTAAAACTATGTCGTTTTATTCCTAGCTTATTATTTGAATTAATAGTTGTAAACTTTAATTTGTAGTTTTTTGCCCAAGTAGTATGGCCCATTGGCCCAATTCATACTTTAACCAGAAAATGTGCCTTATTTGACCTTATTATTTATTATGTGCAAATTGGGCCTCATTTAAATGTAGCCCATTAAAGCGGCCCAACAAACCCACAACCCAACAATCAATTCTATTGGTTTGACACCGAACCAAACCGACATCACACCGAAACCGAACAAACCGAACAATTAAGAAACCGAAGCTTAATGGTTTTGAATTACATAAACCGATAACTATTGGTTTGGTGTCGGTTTTGGCCTAAAACCGAACTAAACCGACCCGTGCACACCCCTACTAGAAACTAAATTGTAAAATCATCAATTTTGAAAGAGGGAAACAATCTCAAAACCTCAAGAGTCAAATTGATTCGAACAAACCGCACATTCAAGACCATCTTTTTGCCCATTCAAATAGAAATGCCCATCCGGGTCAAATAACCCGGCGAACCGGCGGGTAACGAACCGGCTAAAAACCGGTAAACCGGCGAACCGTGAACCGGAAATAAAAATGTGAACCGTGAACCGGCTGTTCACGGTTAACTATGGGTTACCCTCTGAAAACCGGCGGATAAACCGGCGGTTCATGAACCGGCGGGTTATCCGGATATTTACTTTTTTTTTTCTATACATTATGTTTCTTGAGTTTTTTATGCAAAATACAAAAAAAAAAGTTCATTTTTTTAAAAAACTTGCATGATAACATGTTTTTAAAAATTTCTGTAAAAAAAAAAAAAAAAAAACAAACAAAAAGGTCAGAAATATACTTTGCATATATTCTGTCAAAAAAATGAAAAAAAAAACAATATAAAAAAAAAACAAAACAAAACAGAGAAACAACTAAACTAAACAAGGCTGCCATGCATGAAGCCATGAACTGAAGGCAGGCCCAATTTGGGCCGCCCAACTCCCAAGCCCAACCTTCCATTCCAATTTCCAAGCCCAGCCAGCTCCTCCAGCGGCCCAGTCCAAGTCCAAGTCTGGGAATTAAAAAATAAAATAAAAAAAAGAACGAACCGGATGAACCGGCGGTTCATGAACCGGAACCGTGAACCGTCTATATACGGTTTATAGCGGTTTATGATTTTTACGAACCGGCAAACCGGCGGTTCGATGACCCGGTCATGTCTACATTCAAAGACCCAAATCAAAAAACATGAAGCGACTCAATAATCGTACGGTCAATCCTGGAGTTCTTCCCCTCGTTGTAAGTAAGTCTAAAACCATCCCCTTCGCCGCCGTTGTAACCATTACCCACGCGGCGGCGACAGTGCTTGGCGTAGAGAAGCAATAAGAAAGTGATTGAAAACATGGTGGTGATAACTCCGACTATGACATCTATACTTGGCCGGAGAGGGTATTTTGAAATTGGTTTCGGTGGTGGGAGTGGCGACGGTTGTGGGGTGGTGGCAGGGGCGGATCTAGTATGTAACCAAGGTGCGCCGATGCACACCCTGGATTTCCCCAAAAAAATTACCGAGTAGTTATTAAAAAAAAAAAACTATAGGGGTGTAAATTGTGATTTTTGAAAGATGAGGGGTGCAGAGTGTTAAAAATAAAATTATTACTAAAAGACTGAAACAAACTGAAACGGGCAACGCAGAAGAACAGATTGAAACTTTTATTTTTTTCGCCGCATTCCGATTCTGCGCATTTTGAGTGTTCATTAGAATACTAATTATGAGTGTTCATCAGAATACTAATTATGAGAAATATTTTCATTTTGAGTGTTTCATTAGAAGTGTTAAATACAAATATAGTATTCTTATGTCCGATGTCCTTCTTGGTGCATTTTTATAGTGTGATTTTTTTTTTTTTTTTGTCATTTAAAGTTTTAAGCCGACCTGATCGGACCCCAATTTTTTTTTTTCGGGGGCTCGCCCTCAAACCCCGAAAAAAAATGCACACCCTCACCTCAAATCCTGGATACGCCACTAGGTGGTGGGGAAAGAGGCGGTGGTTATGGATAAGGGATTTGTCATGAAGAGGAAGACAAAAAAGGAAAAAAACAAATAGAGAGGACTGAAAACCTCCATTGATGACTGTAGAATGGAGGAGGGGTTAGAGAGAGAAAATACAGAAGGGGAATTGAAATGAATTGAAGGAAGGGATTCGATTGGGTTTGGTAATAGAATAGAGATATATAAATAAACAAATTAGACAAGGACAAATAAGGGTTAGTAATTGAATTTGGGATTGATGAGCAGGTGGGATTATATTGGGGTTTGATGGACCCTTATTATGAAGAGGTGGTCTCCCATCCCATGAGAACAAGGGGATCCGTCTCATGTATGAGACGGGTCGACCCATGACCCATGGGGCATGACCCGCCACGTGGCAGCCTCCCAGAGGTCAAAACGTTTTTTTTTTTTCTTGAGTTTTTTGTTTTGTTTTTATATTATTTTTTCGGCTTTTCAGCCGTTCACCAAAAGTAATAGTTACCATAACTTAATGTAATGACTGTATACATATAAAGTAACATTGTTCATAAGTAAACGTAACACCTGTTTTACAAAAACAAAAGTTCGTTTTACCCATTTTTTCAAATGTAATACTAACTATAATTACATGTAACCCAAACAATATCTAAATGTAATTATCATTTATACTGAAATGTAATAATGCTTTTGCAAAAATGTAAAATATTGTGTATTTTGATTTAATTTTTTGAAAGAAAGTAACATTTGAAAAGTAACAACTCATATATGAATGTAATTGTTAGTACAAGTAAATGTAACACTTTAATAAAAGAAATTATAACATATTTCTATAGATAATGTAATACTTTTACATGTAACACTAATCAAGTGTTTTTAGCTCTAAAAATGTAAATGGTTGAATTATTACTTTTTCTATACATATGTGTTACAATTATGTATAAACATTATTACATATAAGTAACACGTTTGTTACATTTTAGTTGTAATAAGTATTACTTTTGGCAAACGAAGAAAACATAGAAAAAAACACTGTTACTTTTCTGTATATATGTATTACTTTAATGTATACAAACTGTTACTTTATATGAATACAGTCATTACATTAAGTTATAGTAACTATTACTTTTGACAAACCGAAAAAAACCAAAAAAAAATAATATAAAATTAAAAAAAAAGCAAAAAAAAAAATAAAAAAATTGGGCCTATGAGAGGCTGCCACGAGGCAGGGTCGACCCCTAGGTCCTGGAGCTGGTTCGTGGGTCGGGCGGGCGGGTCAAAACCGACCTGTCTCATGGATGAGACGGATCTTGCTGTGTGCACGCAAGTTTTTGTCTATTATGAAACAACCCCTATTTAATTTATAAATCAAATTTTTTTTTTTCATTTTATTTTATTTTTTAAAAATTAATGATTCAGGTTGAGAAGAAATTCATAAGATTTAGACCATCTCCAATGGTTTGGTGCAAAAATTACACTATATCTTTTAAATGGTGCAAAAGTTGCACCAAATGTATACTATCATCTCCAACAATATACTTCAAATCTTGCACCAAAAAAACATATTTACAGAATATTCTTTGTTATTGCATTTTATTTAATATGTTAATTTGTTTGTTTTCAGATTATTAGGAATAATGTTAATTTTTATTAGAAATAATGTTAATTTGTTTGTTTTCAGATTATTAGAAATAATGTTAATTTTCCTTGATTAAGTTTTTTGTTCTATAATAAATGTCATTTTTTTCTGTCCTTATACAAGTTTGCATTTTTAACTAAAGCTTATTTTTAAAAGGAAAATAATAATAATCAACTAGTGTGTTTTATGATTGTACAAGCTATATGTACAAGCAATAGAAGTTTTGGGTAGAAGAATATATGGTAAAATTTATTTATTTTAAGACGGAAGAAGAATATAATAGTTATTATTTTGAAATAAAAATTACTACCTCTGTCCCTAAATGAGTGTCCAAATTTCATTTTAAGGGACATTGAAAATCTCAACTTTGTGTACAATTTGGTAGCAAAGATTCATATATAATCTTGTAATCTCATTTCCAAACATTTAGTTTTGCACGTATAAAGATACCGGTGAAATTTTTTTCGAAAAAAAACATTTAGGGACAAAGTTATGTTAAAAAAAGACACTCATTTTGGGACAAAGATTTCTTGGAAATGGACACTCATTTAGAGACGGAGGGAGTATAAAATAAAAGTTACTCTCTCTTATCATACTCACGACAAAAACTCTATACTCACTTTCTCTTTCCTAATTTACTTTTCATACTAAAAAAATGTTTTTTTCTTAATCTATGTGCAATATCAAAATAAAAACTTTAAATTGGGACGGAGGGAGTACTTATTTTGAAACATAAAAAGTCCATATATATTAAAAGGAAAAAAAAACCCAATATAGCACAGCTTTGAAGCTGCGCCAAACAAGAAGCAAAAATAGGTGTGCGCCATTTTTGAAGATGGGAATAGCGCATGATTGGAGTCCTTATTTGGGCCAGAGATAGCATTTTGAAGTATGGTTGGACTTGGCCTTAATGAAGCTATAATAATTCTTATAGTGGTGGCCCGGTGGCAATCAACGGCGGCATACAAGAGGTGGTTCTGGTTTCGGGTGGTGGTGGTGGTAGGTGGTTGATAAAAAAGTTGAAGATGAAGGGAATACATATTTACATTTTGACCTTTTAATATACTCCCTCCGTTCCTAATTAAAAGTCGTTTTAGACTTCCGATTACATTCCCTTTTATATGACGCTTTGAGGTTTTCAACACTTACTTGACCAAAAAACCATTTTCAATCATTAATGTAAACTCTTTGTTTTCTCTGCTATTACTCTCTCATCTCTCCACTTAGTGCATTTAATAGGGAAAAGGGGAGACATTTACTTACTGCAAATAGGGGAGAGAAAAGGGTATTTGGGGAAGTTTAACAAAAATTCAATGCTTCCTTGGTTTGTGTTTTTTGAGCTAAAAAGACAAATAAAAAGGAACGGAGGAGTATTGTTTTAATTACTTAAGTTTCAAGAATTTCACTAAAGCCCTTAATATCTACTATCAATTACAAATCCATTCATTTTGTCATTCACGTGCATGACACATGCTACTTAACTGACTTTTCTAACGAAATCCGTCAAAAAGGCCTTAAATGACGACTTTTTTACACTTCAATGTCTGATCTGGCAAAAAAAGCTTCAGGGTTCGTTTGAAAGGGTGGTATATAACTTTAGGGTCTAAATTATCATTAACCCTATAAAAAAAATACAGTGCAATATTATAAGGGTAAGAACACTTGTATAAATATTTGACAGATCGATTGCAACAATGTATATTAAACAGAGAGAATACTATTATTTAAATATTTAACATGTGGTGCCATTAAAATTACGAAGTATTAGTGTAATTCCCCTATCTAATTAAGGTACTGGAAAACAATTTTTTTTGACAAGCTAGTTACATATCATTCATTCAAGGTCACCTACAGAAGCCCCCAGCCGCTCTCAGAGGGGCATAGTAACAAAGTTCTCCATTTTGTGAGTCGAACTTGAGATCTCCACTATATGGAAGGCTTACGCACACACCCGGATGCCATTGGGCCAAGAGGCCCTTGGTTACTGGAAAACAATTGAATTAGGAGTATATTGATTTGGAAACTTGTTACACTCACTTTTTAATTAGGGTACTTTTTAGAAGATGATTGTGTAGCATGTCAAAAAGTTGAACAACCAAATTATGATCTAATTAATGATTCTAGAAATCACTATTACCTAAACATGTGGGTGGGAAACGATTTGCTTTTGGGTGGGTTAAGTTGGTTGGTGTGCAAAATCAAACGAATTGTTACCTTAATTAATATGGTTCTAATGGTTTTTTTTTTTTTTTTTTTTTCCTGATACACGGTCCCCATAAGAGTGGTTAATTGGTATAAGCAAAGAGGAAAACATTACAATATTTGAAATCGAAGTTTCAATCTCCTTTCGGTTTCAAAAAAAAAAAAAAGGTTCAATCTCCTTTCTTGCTCTTAACAAAAATATAAATAATAATCCCTCTGCCCCAAAAGATAGTCTTATTTTAACTTTTTATGGTCAACAAAAATGAACTTTGACCAAACATTGTTGTCAATCTAATCATCACAATAAAATTCTAAAATGTGTTATTGATAAATCACTTAATGATTAATCAATTACAACTTTTAGAATTTTACTAGAATGATTAGATCGACACCAATGTTTGGTCAAAGTTTATTTATGTTGACCATAAAAAGTCAAAATTGAACTATCTTTCTGGAGTTGGTCTCCTGTAAAACACGTTTTTTCTACTGGTGAGGAAAAACGTGTTTTTCAAACCTTCTGGCTATCACTTTCAAAGGTTCTGGCTATCAATCTCATATTCAGAAGACTTTACATTGATATCCAGAAGGCTTTATATTGATATCCAGAACCCTTCTAGCTATCACTTTCAAAAGTTCTGGCAATCAATCTCATATCCAGAAGGCTTTATATTGTTATCCGAAACAGTTGAGAAGTTCTGATTATTTACAAAAATGACCCTTCTGGCTATCACTTTCAATGGTTCTGACTATCAATATCATATCCAGAAGGTTTTATAATTATATCCAGAATCGTTGAGAAGTTCTGATTATTTACAAAAATGCCACCGCGTTTTTTTTAAAACACGTTTTTCCTAAGCGTTTGAAAAAACACGTTTTTTCCAAGATTTTGCGATCTTTCTGGGACAGAGGGAGTAAATAATAATTAAAAAAAAGCCTCATGCATATAATAATAAGTAATAAGCGTTGTATTTTATGTTTTGTATCACAAAAGAAGTATCACATTCCTATAAAGAAAAAATATGGATACACTTTTGTCATGATACAAACAATTACTCCATCCGTCCCGGATATAATTGTTTATTCATATATAAACCAAGTGGGTGAAAAGTACATAGGTAAGTGATAGTTTTTTTTTTTTTTGTAGTATATGAGCTTTATGAGTACAAACACTATTCATCATTCATCATTTAAGGAATAAAGCAACTAAAAACTTTAAACTGGGACGTACCAAAAAAAGAAATTAAAAACCTTAAACTAAGACGTTGGGAGTATTAGGGTGGACAGAGTTTTTGTAGGTGTGTGAACACATAAGTTACAATGTAGAACTTCAAAATGTAACTTGTGACTAAGCTCCAAGAATTGGGGGCAAAATCTGGCTTATGATCTTACCTTCTTATCTTTTAATCAAAGTACTTTAACCATATGCATATATCTTAGACTTCCTTCTAGAACACAAATTCTTTATATTTGACTAGATTTTCTGAATGTGAGATAAGTGCCTTAATTATTAGATTAATTTGCATGGATATTTGTTAACTTTACACAAGTGAAAGTAGTTGTCAAGTTCATCTTACTAATTAAAAAGAATACATGGAAGAACTAATCTCACTTAAGATTTAATAATTACTTACTTTAAACATGCTTAACAACAACACACATGATGCTAACACCCCGTTCGTCCTTTTCATTCTTTCACAATGATAGTGCTCTTGTCGGTGAAAAGTAGGAGTATCAAAACTTGATTTATATGCCATTTATCACCGAAACATATTTAATTATTTAGTTTCGAAATAAAAGACAACTCATGAATATATAGCTAAATTTGATGATTTTGGACAAGATATATGCAAAAATACTAATAATCAAAATAATACTACCTCCATCTCAGCTTATTGGGTATAGTTATTGTTCATTTGGTCAACTCAATCAAGTTTATGAAAATTTGGATATTACTATGCAATTTTAAAAACCGTTTTTGTTCACCATTAGGAATAGTATCATGCACATTTTTTTTCTTCAGAATTGCATAGAATTATCTAAATTTTCATAAAGTTATGGTCAAAATTCAATTAAGTTGACCAAAAAATCAAACTGTACACATTGAGTTGAGACGAAAGTAGTATACAGATAGGTATAAAGTTTGATCAAATTTGTAAAGATCGTGAAAGAACAAGTTTCTTATCAAACTTCATACCTAAGACACGAGAAACCTTAGATCATGTATTATTTGAATTGAAACAAATTCTTATTGTAGGTGTGGCAATTTTGGTGCACATTTTTTTTTCTTAGTCTAAATATTTATTTTTAGGATTTATGTCTTTCTTTATTTTAGGATAGTTTTATAAATATATTTTATATTTTATTTTACTAACATATTAATTATTTTTTTAGTTTTGTGTATCTTTTAATTATTTTGTAGATATCATCAAAGCTTTATTTTTGGAACATACGGAGAAGAAGATTTGCTTGGAGATATACACGGTTTGTGAAAGATCTCCACTAAAGATCTTTATAGTACTCCACGGCAAAGACACCCCTTCCATGGCTTATATAAGGAGATGTCCCTTTCAAAGTCATTGGGGTTTTTGGTTTTCACATTCTAAATACAAAAGTGCTGAGAGTACTTCTTTTGTGAGAGTATTATTTTAGTGAGAGTTCTTTTGTGAGACAAGTTCTTCTAGAACTTGTTTTTAGTATTTAGTGTTTTAATATTTGGTAGCTTCTCTTGATTTCTTTCTTTGTAATCATTCATAATATTTTAATAAAAATAATTTTTTGTTGACTACATCATATTGCTGTAGATGTGTTAAATAATTCATGTTTGATTAAAATTCCGCTGCAAATTATGTTTGGTGTAGTTTCTGGTGTAACCACATCAGTATCTACACTGCGTCTCTGTTCATTATTTTTCTGACTATCCTAGCTATCAAAACTTTCAATTGGTATCAGAGCCGTCTGTCGACGGCACTGGGAGTGATCCAGAAAGGTAGTCATGATGGATTATCTTGATTTTGAGGTACAAAATAAGGTTTTAACTGTTTTCTGTGATAATTTAAGTACTATTGATATCTCAAGAAATCATTTTCAATACTCTCATACTAAGCCTACTGATATTATACATTATTTTATACGAGATTTTGTTGAGAAAAAAATATTTAGCCTTGAACCATATAGAATAAACAATCAAGTGGTTTATATTTTCACCAAGGCCATTTATTTTATGAGACTTTTCACTCTAAGGAAGTCTCTTTGTTTGTGTGTTTTATGATGGCGTTCTTCCACTTGGGAGACATCGTCCTTCACTTGTATTGTATATATATATATATAAAAAATTAAAAAAATTAGGCATTCATACTAGGTTAATTTGCACTATATATCTTAGTGTGGTCACTTGATATCTTCCCATGACTTGTCTAATCCTTGAACTGTGGGCTCTTCCAATGTTTAAGTGACTAAAAGTCACGTTTTAATATCTCTCAGTGGGTGCAATATCTAAGGGAAACAGCTGCTCCACCATTGTATGCAGCCAATCCAAATGCGATCAAACGAACTCACACAAAAAGTGTGTCTCGAATTTGAAAATATCATTTGAAAGAGAAAGGGTTATCTTAATGTAGAGTGAAAGCTACCCATAAATATTTACCCAAAAAAAAAAAAAAAGGGTGGGCGCATTCTAGAGGCTGAGTAGATTGGAAATTAGTTAATTGAAGTTCTTAGACATAAATTTAGGACATCCTTGACCATGGTGAAAATATTACTCAGTTGATTTTTTATTTTTTATCCCTCTTTGGCTAAATATCTTCTCCCTAACAATCTTTCAAATACTATCTTGGCTAATGTTGGTATGTTTCTAGGGAGAGTATTTATCTTTGATTTTTTATGCTATCAATGGTAGTTGAATTTTCTCAAGATTTTAGTTATAACTTTTCTTTGTCCTCCATAATTTCTATCATTTGATAAATTTGAAATGTTGAAATTCTCTTGTGTCCTGGAAGCATGGATCCTCTTGTGCATGTTTGTTCATCTCTGTTTCTCCAGCAATTGCTTCTTAATCGAGTCCAGCTGACGATGTGTCCCTTGGTGTAGTCACATCAGGTTCCACATCAGCATATCTTTCCATCGTAACGATTTTTTTGCGAAATTGATCATCTCGCATTCTGGTCAAAAAGGGAGAGAAAAAGCTGGATAGTTTGGTCACGTTTGGTACTAAAGTTTATCTTGGTACTCTGATATTTTTTTTGACAATTTTTTGGCAGGTACACTTCTCAACAAGAATATCTCATTGCCATTTTTTTTGTCAACATTGAATTCAGGGGGAGTTTTTATTTTGTCCGCTTAATAATCATAACATTTTTTTTTACCAGAAAGCCATAAATCAGGGGGAGATTCTAAGTGTGGCAATTTTGGTGCACACGTTTTTTTTTCTTAGTTTAAATATTTATTTTTAGGATTTATGTCTTTCTTTATTTTAGGATAGTTTAGTAAATATATTTTATATTTTATTTACATATTAATTAGTTTTTTAGTTTTGTGTATCTTTTAATTATTTTGTAGATATCATGAAAGCTTTATGTTTGGAACAGATGGAGAAGATATGCTTGGAGATATACACGGTTTGTGAAAGATCTCCACTAAAGATCTTTATAGTACTCCACAGCAAAGACACCCCTTCCATGGCTTATATAAAGAGATGTCCCTTTCAAAGTCATTGGGGTTTTTGGTTTTCACATTCTAAATACAAAAGTGCTGAGAGTACTTCTTTTGTGAGAGTATTATTTTAGTGAAAGTTCTTTTGTGAGACAAGTTCTTCCATAGAAATTGTTTTTAGTATTTAGTGTTTTAATATTTGGTAGCTTCTCTTGATTTCTTTCTTTGTAATCATTCATAACGTTTTAATAAAGAGAAGTTTTTGTTGTCTACAGCATATTGCTTTAGATGTGTTAAATAATTCGTGTTTGATTTAAATTCCGCTACAAATTTTGTTTGGTGTAGTTCCTGGTGTAACCACATCAGTATCTACACTGCGTCTCTGTTCGTTATTTTTCTGACTATCCTAGCTATCAAAACTTTCACTTATCATTTGGAGTCCCTTTTTAAGTAGCATTGGATAGGAAAATACAGGAATTGGGACGGATGTTGCGACCCTTTGCTCAAACACGTTTGAAATTTTTTTTGGGGGAAACTAGTTCTCCATAAGTTATAAAAAGTCAAGTTTTTATAGGAGTTAAGGTTTAGGGATTAAAGTTTAGGGTTTAAGATTTAGAGTGTATGGTTTAAGGGTGTAGGGTTAAAAAGTGGACTTTTTATAATTTATGGATGAACCAGTTTCCCCCAAAACCAACTCAACAGGTTTCTTTATACGATTTACATTATCTCAGTTTTTCTTAGTTTTATTAGATCATCTTCAACTGCACTCTAAAAATCAATAAATAGAGCATTATTTTCTCCAACAAAATTCTAAACATTGCTCTATTATAGAGCAACTCTATCACTTGCTCCAAATTTGGTGCAAGGGATAGTGCTCCGATATCCCCTTTTTATTCTTCTTTTTCTATCGTTTTTTTCTTTTTGATATATATAAAAGTGAAAATCTGGGAAAAAACATGTTTTTCCCTAAGATTCACGTACAACGTGTTTTTAAATTGGTGCAGTGACAATTTTGTAATTAACGGGAAGTTGTTTAGCGTTGATCGTAAGTGCCAGTGGTAGTGTAAAAAAGTGTCAGATATATACACTGGCACTTATTGACACTATCACTGACACTTTTAATAAGTGTCAGCATCAATGTTAAAAAGTGTAAGTGTAATAGCTGGCACTTTTAAACACTAACACTGACACTTATGAAAAGTGTCAATTTCAATGTTTGTAAATGCCAGTTTGAAGTACTGGCACTTTGTAATATTAACATTCGCCATTTACGATGCTCCCAGTTATTTACGAAAATTCTTCGCTTGTTTTTAAAAAAGCGCGAGCATCTTTTGAAAAACACGTTTTTCCTTTGCTTAAGGTAAAACAAGTTTTTTCACAAGACCAACTCTATATAAAAAGATTTTATAATATAAACTTATATAACCTAATAATATTATTTAGGGCCAATTGCAATTCGGTTACCTAAGTTTTACAAATTTTTGCAATTGGTTACCATGTTTGTCAAAGTTGCTATTAGGCTCCTCAATTTACTGAACCTGAGCAATTAAGTGTAAATCCCGTTACCTAGTTAACAAACTAACGAAATGGAGCCCATGTGCGAAACATGTGAGATTTTAAGAGGGCAAACTTGCCATTTCATCAGGAAATTTAACGAAACTAACCAGGTTGGGAAAAAATTGATCAAATGTGTCCATATGTGTTAAAAATTTAACAAATTTTGTTACTCAAACACCATTTCCATCAACATTAACACCACCATCTTCAACACCCTTACACCACCAACCACCATCCCACTGCCTAAACACCACATTTTACCTCAATCAAGAACCATTACATCAAACCCAAATCCAATTTCAGATCTCAAAAACCAACCCAAAACCTAACAACAGAAAACTAATAATTAATTCGATTTCTCTAACCCCTCCGACCACATTCTCTCTCCCTCGCCGCCGGCATCATTTCCAGCAGCGGCTTCGACATCCTGTTCACATTGAATCCCTTCACCGGCAGCGCGTTTCCCGATGAACCCCCTTCCGAACTCCCTTCCAAACAATGTCTAAAATGTACTCATCAGGCGGAGGCTTGGAATCCGGTTTAAGCATTTCGTCGAGCAGTTGGAGCGCATCGTCATTTAAACGGAGTTCAAATCATTGTACAAAGAAAGACATTTCCCAACCTCCCCAGTTCGACCAAAGACCTTGATAATGAGGTAAACGGAGTTCTTGGTGAGGGGAATTTCGAACTCTTTCGCCACTGAAAGAAGTTGCGAGAGCTTTTCAGGTGAATTGGGTTGTTCGCGGACCGCATGATCGATAACAGCTTGGAACACTGTAGAAAGATTGAAGGTTCCAATTGGGGTGGGAGCATTTTGGCGAAGGAAGTGAAGGAAATTGAGGGCGGCGGTGCTGGAGCCGAGGCCGCGGGCAATATTGAGGAATGATTGGGAGGGGAGAGGGTTGGTCGAGGGGAAGACGAGAAAATGGAGATCGGTGTTAGTGGTCCACTCGGTGGCTAATTTGAGTTGGGCTACGATTTGGGTTTCCAGAGAACGTCGTTGTTGTAATGGTGATGGGAGGTCAGGATTTGGTGTTAATTGGTCGGACTCCGCCGTGAAGTGGCGGGGGATGGGTTGGGTTGCGGAGATAGGGGGTTTTGATCTAAAATAACATTTATACCCTCGTTTAAAAGACACGTGAATCATACATGGTGGGATTTTGTTAGTTTCTTAACTGGGCAACGGGATTTACATCCAATTGCTACGGTTCAGTAAACTTAGGAGTCGGATAGCAACCTTGACAAACCTGGTAACCAATTGCAAAATTTTGTAAAACTCAAGTAACCAAATTACAATTGGCCCTATTATTTAGTAAATTGTGATTAATCAGTGGGACGTCCAAATAAAAGTTTGTGCACAATAATATAAAACGGAAGGAGTGCATGAAATAAAAAACTGCACTCCTTCCATCCTAAAAGAAATGTTCAAATTTGCTTTGCGAGCAATGCTAGGGGCACAAAATAAGGTCACAAAATCTTGCTCACAAAATGAGGTGGTGATATTTTATTGGTTGCATCGATAATGAACCCGCCACACTCTAATTAAAAACACCAATAAAATCATTACACCTAGGATTTTGTGAGCATGATTTTGTGACTTTTTTGTGCCCCTAGTATTATTCTTTGCTTTAAATATGCACACATTTGTTATTTATTTTAAGATAGAAATTCAAAAAAAGATTGAGCTAAGCTGAGCTGCAAATGTAGTACTCCCTACGTCCCAGAGACGTCCCAGAGTAAGAGTCATACTTTCTATTTTGTTACGTCCCAGAGTAAGAGTCTCTTTCCTAAAATGGCAAAGAATATTTACTATTCATCCCACTCATTTTCTCGTTTACTTTACTTTTATACTCACGACTAGGGATGACCAAACCGAACCGGAACCGCCAAACCGGACCTGAACAGGAACCGAAAAACCCGGAACCGCCATGAACCTTGACGAAAACCAAAACCGTGTGAACCGGAACCGTTTATAAAACGGGCTGGTTCATCCCCTCTGAAAACCGTGAATAGGTGGTTCCAAACCGCCATGAACCGCCTAGACCGAACCGGAACCGAAACCGTTAGAAAACCGTCAAAATCGTTAAATTTCTAAAAGTTTCATCAAAATTAACCGTTACTAACTGAAAGTTGATAAGAAAAGTTGAGTTTTGACTGAATTTTTAGCCAAATTCAGTGAATAAAAATAATAAAAATTTGTTGAGTATATAAAAGAAAAGAGGGACATACCTCTTTAATTTTTTAAACACTTTTTCTATACCATTTTGTAAAAAATATCGGCAATAAAATATTATTATAATTGTGTTTTTCTGTTTTAACAAATTATTTTTTTTTTAAAAAAAAGAAACTGTGGACCGGCGGTTCCAAACCTGGAACCGGCGATTCCGAACCGTAACCGTAACCGGAAGAGAAACGGTTCGGTTACGGTTCAAGCTTTTCCGAAACCGGAACCGGCGGTTCGGAACCGGAACCGTGTTTGGTCATCCCTACTCACAACACTAATCAACTTACTATTCTCTCCCACTCATTCTCTCTTCTACTTACTTTTATACTCACAACACTTACTTTACTTACACCGTTTCTTAATCTCCATGCAAATAAAAAGTATGACTCTTACCCTAAAACGAAAATGAAAACGAAATGAGTAGTAAACAATTCTTGGTCCGCCTTAGTTAGAAGCCAAGTGATGGGTTCAATTCAATGATAAGGTGGAAGTTGGAGATATTGATTTGTGGAAATTGAGGATAGACAATCGACTAGAGAGAGGGAGTGAAGGAAGATGACCGAGTGAGGAGGCCAGACCTAGCAAAGGTTTACACGTGTGTGACTCAAATTGGCTCTATGACGTTGGACATGATCTCAAAACATCACATAATCAACCCACCCCCTTGCCCCTTGGGTTACGTTCACATTACTGTAATGTGGGCTTTTCAACTCCA
Source organism: Campanula takesimana (assembly GCA_026119855.1). Lineage (NCBI taxonomy): Eukaryota > Viridiplantae > Streptophyta > Magnoliopsida > Asterales > Campanulaceae > Campanula > Campanula takesimana. The sequence continues at coordinate 511,813 of JAOWBW010000727.1, forward strand.
ACATGATATACTACTCCATTCTAAAATTTATGATTATTTAAAAAACAAAATAATAATTATTTTGAGAATGTATATTAGAAAGTTTTATCTCAAATAAATGATTTGTTTGTAATTAATAATAACTAAATTATTGCTCAAAATTCATTCAAACTAATAATGATTCAAACTAATAATGAAAAAACTAGAAGCAAACCGTCCAGGACGGATGGAGTAATACAACTCTAATTTCTAATAGGCACAAGCATTACAATGTCATAGGAGATGTCACCACTACTACATTTCAAGTCTCATGCAACGCTTAAATTTGTTGCCATAGTGGCCAATACATGTTGCATTAGCTCTAATGCAACGACGTTAGACCATTGCATCCGCTTGCCTTGCATTAGGTCTAATGCAACGAGAAAGTTCTCTAGTGCAACGCTTGTGCCCGACCGTTGCATTATATCGATATTTAATGCAACGGTAACAGTTCGCTTCTAATGCAACACTTGTAAACTAATGCAACAATCATTTTTGCAGAGGGTTGGTGATATAATGCAACATTTCACAACTAATGCAACACCATTTTCAAAAGTACGATAGATACCTAATGCAACGCCATTAAAAAAAAAAAAAAAACTATATAGGCACCTAATGCAACGGCTACATATAATTTAATAATATATTTTTATTGATAATATATAATGATGATACATAAATTAATAAATAAATAAAACAAAATATTGATATTAAAAAAAGATTTCATTTGACATAAAATGTAACATTACAAGTTTCGTGTCCAAAGAGCACATTACAAAATAAGTCACTAAACCAATATTCTGTCTTTCTATAACAAATCTAGCTTAACTACAACCTAAAAAAATAACGCAAAAACCAATAAAGAGCCTCCACTTTCTCATTTGTTGGATTGCTATACTTCTGATCCATTTAGCTCATCACGTACCTACAAATATCCAACAATACCCACAACCCATTAACAAAATAACAGATTAATGTATCTTTAACAACTTGACCAAACACACATGAACAATGATTTCAAAAACCCAAGAAAATTAAAACTCAGGGAAATGAGGTGAGACTTTGACAAAACTCAAAGTTAATCACTACAGAGCAAATTAAAGAATCTCATAACATAATTTTGTAGATGGTTTCTTCACATGTACAATGAACACAAATGGTTCCATTTGTATTTCTATTTGTTCGTGACATATATATTAAGTACAGGAAAAATATGGTGAGGCTTGACAAATCAAATTCAATCACTACATAACAAAAAGAGACCATTTTGCAGTTAATAACTTGAATGTTCTATTACTCATTTGTTAAAATAACTAGAGACAACAGCTCACACATTCCCAGACTCATATACCCTGAAAACAAGTTTGGGGCAGAATTCTATGCTTACCAGGAGTCATCTAGAGAGGAAAATTATAGAGAATGCAAGATAAACTAGGGCTAACAAGGCCTCCAGCGAGGAATCTCGCCATAAACTAATATTGGGCATAAAAATGACGTTTAAATCGTGAAAAATGCTTGATAACAAGGCCAGCCTACCAAACATGTATCTAAGGTTTGCTAAGCAACACTTCGCCCACCCAAGAAAAAGAGATAAGCATGCCTCTTTAAATTGTTCCAAAAAAGCCTAGTGTTTATTTTTTTCTTTTTTCCTTTAGGGGATAGTTATTTTTAATAAAACTCAGACTCAATCATCGATAAGAATTTTAAATGCCCAATGATACATACACAATCGTTCAACTTTTAAGTACCTATTGACTCAGACAAGTATAAAGTTCTGGAATTGAGAAGTATAATTTGAATGTTTTATTACTAATACTCCCTCCGTCCCAAAATGATCTTCACACTTTTTTCGACGTTACTATGAAGGAACATTGATACATACATAATAATAATTTCAAAAGTGGCAGCGGTCATCACAAGTTCAAGAAACTCAACGGCAGAGCATGTATAAAACTATCCTTGTCAACAAGCCCATCTACTTGGACAGGCCTTTTAAGAGACATACATCATTTTTGTTTCCTATTTCATTATTATGGACAACAAGAAGTTATGTTTGGTTAATTAATCAACTTTTCACGACGTGAATTCCTATTTACTCACTAAAAACCTTACTTCCATGCCTAACATACAGTTAATGTGACTTGGGATGGAGGGAGAAAATACAAATAGACGACAAAAGAGACATAACTAGAGAGAGAAAACGAAAGTACCTGATTAACTGTTTCACCAGATTGCCCATTTTGTTCGCTGGTATATGTAAGAGCTCGCGCGCGAACCTAAACCGGTCGTTCGTGTAAGAGCGACTAGTTTTCGTCGTGCGAATGCGGCTTGAATCCGCTCGGTTCTCACACAATGGTTACCCTCCTTTGGTTTTGAAAATCAAAGATTCGCCACCTCATTTTATTAAGGAAAATAGAGATAACACCTTTTTGTTTAGAGAAGTGGGTTCGGGGGCTAGGTTACGAGAGGAGAAGGTGATAAGCAGCACTCCGCTCGCCCTTTCGGTCTCTAGCATGCTTCCGCCTACGCTTTATTTTAATTCCTTATTTGAAAGATTGATTTTATGCCTTAACTTGAAATAATGTGTGTATTTATGTACAAAGGAGTCTTCCTAGTCTAGGTCGATTCATTTGATCACAACCGGGAATCGGTTTGGGTGGATTCCCGACCGGTTTTGGAAATGGTTTGAATTATTTAAGACAAGTAAGACAATTAAGGGAGAAGGGGGAATATTGTACAAGTAATACAATTATATGATGAATGGGGAAATCCCATGAAAAGAATGTCCGTAGCCAAGGTTGATCCTCCAAGTTCATGGGTTGCTGTGGATCGCCGTGGATGTACCTGTGAATAACCTATCCAAAAAGAGATCTAAAACTTGGGATTCACTCCCAAGATGTTAGAGAACACGTATGAATTTTTGTTGGATTTATATGTTGATATTTCATGTTGGGATCATGCCAAGAACATGAAAGCAAGAACAGCCCAGAACAGCAAAGGATGGCATACCAGACTTTGATAAACAATTTACTCTATTATAACTTAAGAATCTGGAAACACTCAAAACATGGAAGTTGAATATCACATATTAAAAATAATGTGTGCCAAGTTTCAAAGTCATAAAGCAAGTTTTGATACTTCAAAAGTGTTCTGACATTTATATGTCAGAATCTGGGAATTATGAATCTGGGAGCAAGCCTTGATTTAGAAAATGGAAAGAAGCCTTTCCTCAGGTCATAAAATCATTTCAAAGACATGAACATATTTATTAGCTTGTTAAGAACATTTTTCATTACTTGACTTTGACTTGAAAATCTAGTTTTGATAGGGTTTTAGATTTGAAAACCCAGGTTAGCAAAAAGTACAGCAAATAGAGCAGCAGGTTTGAGCTACGAAAATGCCTATCAAAACATGCCCTAGACATGGATTTAGACCACGAAACTTGGCATACATCATATTAAGTATATGAGGAACAACTTTTATGTTTTGAGTTAGATCTAGAAACGAAGTTGAGATAGAGTAAAAAGCACATCAAAAGCCTTGGTTGAAACAGCACTTACTGGACAGAACACTCATGGCATGAAGATGAAGATCAAAACATGTCTTAAACCCAGAGCAATCCCATGAAACTTTGGGAACTTATTTATTAACATTATTGAGTATCTATCTATGGACAAACATGAACAAAAACGAGATAAAACATGAAAGAAGAAGAAGAGGACAGATTGTGAACATGCTGAATGAAAAGGCCATAACTTGAATTTTGAATTATTTCTCTTGACCAATCACAAAATGCCAAGTGGCACTAAGGGGCTGGTCCAGGCAGTCTTGGTGCACTCTTGTTCCAGCTCCGGCTTTCCGCTCCGCAACTGCTCCGTTGTGCGCGCTCCGGTGTCCCGGTTGCCCGCGGGCCCAACCGGAAAGTTGCTCGGTTGATTTTTCTGGTCATGCCGGTGTACCTACAAAATGTTAGAAAGAAAGGAAATATATATATATAATATTATAAATGCATTAGATGACGGGTAAAAGGTTTTTTGGGCAGTGCGGGACCCTGCGAGGGGTCCCGGCACGCGAAATTTCGAGGATGGACCTTTTTACTCGGTTTTGAGCCCTGATCATGAATCCGGACTCGGTTTTTGCATCCAATGCACCGATAAGGCGTACGGTAGTCCGTACGGCCAAATCTGGGGGTTTAGGTCGATTATTGCGCTTTGGACCGATTAAAGGGTAGGTTTTAGGGGTGCGAGATCGGGGTGTCTACAGATCCCCTCGTCGAATTCACATTACAAAGTAAGGAGGATTCGACGATCACAATATATACAACCGATCTCATCTCGGTTTAACGGCTGGGCCCAAAGTAGGGCTTCCTACGTATCCCTCGCGGGAATCAAGCCTCTGTAGTTCTACTCAAGCAAAGCAAGCTAACCAACTAACAAAAGGGGCATGGTCGAACTCGGAGTCCCAAGTTTCCTACGTATCTCTTGCGAGAATCAGACCAATCGTAGTTCGGATGGGGAACATGAAGGTTGAGAAATAAACCTCTCGGCGGGGCAACAGGCTGGAGGAACGGCTAGGTGAGTGAGATCAAATATCTCTGAGCCGGGAATTGGGGCCGAGGAATTTGTATGAGGCAACAGGGCGGAGGAATGGCTTCGAGAATGAGATCACTTTATCTCTAAGCCGGGGGCGGAGGAATTTATATGAGGCAACAGGGCGGAGGAGATCACTTTATCTCTAAGCCGGGGGCGGAGGAATTTGTATGAGGCAACAGGCTGGAGGAATGGATGGTGAATGAGATCACATCATCTCTGAGCCAAGGGGAAAGCATTGAGAATTCGAATTCTCTTTGCTGGGGATGAGAAAGAGAGAAAGAAAAGAAAACATGATATTTGAAGTAATCGGCGACTGAGCTCCTATTCAAGCTGCCTACGTATCCCTTTCGGGAATCAACTCAGAGGGTAGTTCCGAGGGAGGTCCGTACGGGCGCCGGCACGGACCAAAAAGAAAAGTAAAAAAAACTACGTCGAGGGTCAGATCCGGTTAAGCCGAAAAAGACCAAGGGGTAACCAACTACGTCGAGGGTCAGATTCGGTTAAGCCGAAAAAGACCAAGGGTAACCAGTGTGTCGCACCCCGTACCCGTGGTCCTACTTGGCCCCACGCTCGGGACACGCACGGAAGACGTCATAAAACATTTTAGGAAAAATTTTCGAAATTTACTTTCATAAAAGTTTCATATAACCAAACACATTTACTTGAAACTTGACTTCATTTCACACAAACAAACTTTCACAATCCAAAGTACTTAGCCATAAGGCTTACACACTTTACTTACAAATTTACAACTCACCGACATGATCCAAAAATAGGTGATACAAAGATGAAGTCACGGGTACACTACCCAAAAGGTTATACATTTACATAATGTAGCCTTTACATAACATATATCCTAAAATGTCTTACCCAAAATCACCACCTCGACGTCATCCCTTGTGCAGTGACCTATCCCCTGGGCTCTCATTTATCTAAAACAGTAAACAAATAAGGGTGAGAATGAATCTCAGTAAGCTACTAAAATGCAACTACGTTACATGCTGAAATGATACTAGAAATTGAACAATGTCAATAAACATCCACATAGCACATAACATGAGAGGCTCCCTATCGCCAACCGTCCCATACCGGTTGGAAATAACGACCAACTCATCATACCACACATAAGGCGGAAATAAACACTCATACGTGGATACTGAGCCAAGGTTCTCGAATCAAACATATAACCATCTGAGAGGTATCAACTGAGCAGCACCAAATGGCTGAAACCGGTTCATGAACCAAACAACAACAACAACAACAACAACAAAAAGAGGGGGAAAATGACACATAGTCATAACCCAAACGGTGACTAAACTCACACAAAGGAGAGCTAGCCCAGACCCAATCCGTGGCTCAAGGAAGGGGGTTAAAAATGGGAAACCAATGGTAGAAGCCTTACAATGAACTTGGCTCGTGTGCCATTATAATCCCTACCACTGCCCGACTTTACAACAAGTATCAGCTGGACTTCCAAACGAGGATAGTAATGAATACTTGCTTAAACAACAACCGGGGGCAATGATTCCAAAGTAGAGAATCAAGCCAAACACATCACAAAGATGAACCAATCCAACACACATCAAAAGATGTTCACCTAAATCCAATTAGCATTTAGTCAAATTCCACAACAAATATGTTCACAAAGGAACCAATTTCAAACACTAGGGTGTTCCACAACAACCCTCTAGGTACTCTAGGATATCACCTAAGACCTAAACCAAGCTTGAACTTTAAATCACTTGAAATGGAACAACTCCATTTTTCAGCAACCCTGGGCGGTCGCCCACACCAGCCTGTGCGGCCGCCCAAAACACTCTGCCCCAAGACAAAAACCTTCCAGATAAGTGTGCGGCCGCACGCCCTATTTGGGCGGCCGCCCAACACACCCGCCAGGCCCAAAACTTGCTAATTTTACTCCCTTCGTTTCACCGTCCCAAAAGTATAGTACTTACATTACTAAAACGTTTGTAACACAACTTGGCTACACAACTTAACCTTTCAACCCATCAAAACCAACCATACCAAATACTCACTTTGTCCCAAAATTATAAGTATCACAAATATCATTCAAATCACAAAATTAACAAGTACAAATATCAAGTATATCATATATGACCATTTTAATATTTAAAGGGGAATTAGTAACTTACCTATTTCCGGAAAAAGTATCGCTGAAATAAGTTTTGTTCGGGTAGAAATGACCTATTCAACGCCCTGATCATTTTTATATAATTAGTTTTTAAAACAGATAAGTAAATAAAAAGAATTAAATCGAAATAGGTTGAACTTACCTTTTCTTCTTAACCCTAAGGAAAGAACGAGAAAGAAAAGTTTGCAGAGAAAAAAATAAAACACTGAGAGAGAGAAAGAAGATAACTTATAAAGGTTTTTTACTCCATTTTCCAACTTTAGTCACTAGACTTTCAATTTCAACACTTAAGCCCCTTAACTTATATTTTCAACAAGGACCCTAATGTTTCAACTTAATCATTTAACTCCTTTAACCATTATTACTACTAACTAAATAAATAACACAAATAATCAAGTAAGATGTGCAAATCATAAAATATGATGCAACACATAAAATGCACACATAAGTCAAATAAAAATCCCCAAAAATATAAAATAAATAGGGACGGGTTTTGGGGTCGTTACAATCACTCCTCCTTAAAGAAAATTCATCCCGAATTTTAGAATGACTTACCAAACGAATCAAATAACCAAGGATATTTTCTCTCCATTTCCTCCCGAAGCTCCCAAGTAGATTCTTCCACATTATGGTTCCTCCACACGATTCTAACAAGAGGAATACTTTTAGTTCTCAATTCTTGAACCTTAGAATCAATCACCTGAACTGGATGCTCCTCATAGGACATACTGGGTTCAATATCCTCAGGTATCTCAGATAACACATGAGATGGATCATACACATACTTTCGAAGCATCGAAACATGGCACACATTATGAATCTTGTCAAGAGAAGGAGGTAACGCAAGACGATAAGCTCGATCTCCAACTCTTCCCAAAATCTCAAAAGGACCGACAAACCTCGGAGCAAGCTTGCCTTTCTTCCCATATCTTTTAATTCCCACCTTTGGAGAAACTTTCAGAAACACAAAGTCACCATTTTCAAAATCAAGGTCTCGACTCCAGTGATCAACATAACTCTTTTGACGACTCTGGGCAGTAGTCAATCAATTCCGAATAAGCTTAACCTTCTCAACTGAATCATTAACCATGTCAACACCCCAAATTTTTGCTTCCCCAACTTCATCCCAACAAATAGGTGAACGACATTTTCTTCTATACAATGCTTCATAAGGAGCCATCCCAATACTCGACTGAAAAATGTTGTTATAAGCAAATTCTACGAGAGGCAAATGAATATCCCAAGAATCTGCAAAGTCAACTGAACAAGCTCTCAACATATCCTCAAGAATCTGAATGGTCCTTTCTGACTGGCCATCTGTTTGAGGATGAAAAGCAGTACTGAACCTCAATTCTGAACCTAAAGCCTTCTGAAATGCTTGCCAAAACCGAGAAGTGAATCTAGGATCTCGATCAGAAACAATACTAACTGGAACTCCATGCTACCTCACTATCTTATTAATATACAAAGTAGCAAGCCTTTACATCGAATAACCAATCTCAATAGGTAGAAAATGAGAAGACTTTGTCAATCTATCTACAATCACCCAAACTGCATCATGCCTTCTCCGAGTACGAGGTAACCTTAACACAAAATCCATAGTAACATGTTCCCATTTCCATTCCGGTATCTCTAAAGGTTGAAGAAAACCTGCGGGCCTTTGATGTTCAGCTTTCACTTGTTGACAAGTCAAACACTTCGACACATAATCCGCTATCTCCCGCTTCATGTTGTTCCACCAAAACTGTTGCTTCAAATCTTGATACATTTTGGTACTCCCGGGATGAATAGTATAGCTCGACTTATGGCCTTCCTCAAGAACTTGGAGTTTAATCCCATCAACATTAGGAACACACAATCTACCTCTGAAAGTCAATACTCCTTCAGAACTGAGAGAAAAGTCTTCAAATCTGCCATCTTTGATTTTACCCATAATCTTTACTAACTCGGGGTCATCTTTCTGAGCATCCTTGATTTGTTGAATTAAGGTTGGCAATACTCTGATATTCGCAAATATAGCCCCATGCCTCGACTCATAAGGACACCAATCTCGAGCATCCTCTAACATCTTCCATTCTCGTACCATCAATGAAGCTACATAAGACTTCCTACTAATAGCATCAGCTACCACATTCGCCTTGCCTGGATGATAAGAAATAGTGCAATCATAATCCTTCAACAGCTCCATCCATCTACGCTGTCTGTTATTCAACTCTTTCTGGGATAAAAGATTCTTCAAACTCTGATGATCTGTGAAAATCTCAAACTTTGCTCCATATAGATAATGCTTCCATTTGTGTAACGCAAAAACAATCGCTGCAAGCTCCATGTCATGGGCCGGATAATTCTGCTCACTAGGAGTTAACTTCCTTGAAGCATACGCAATTACCTTCCCACTTTGCATTAGAACACATCCCAAGCCATCTTTTGAAGCATCACAATAAATCACCAATTCATCATTCCCATTAGGCAGTGCAAGAATAGGAGCGGTGGTCAACCTCTTCTTTAACTCTTCAAAACTAACTTGACATTTGTCATCCCACACATATGGCACATTCTTTCGAGTCAACTGAGTCAATGGTGTTGCAATTTTAGAAAACCCTTCAATGAATCTTCTGTAGTACCCAGCAAACCCCAAGAAACTTCGAATTTCTGTAACTGATTCTGGCCTCTTCCAATTCACAATAGCTTCAATTTTTGATGGATCAACAAATATACCTCTATTAGAAACCACATGTCCCATAAAAAAACTTCATCGAGCCAAAAAGCACACTTACTGAATTTTGCAAACAACTGCTTCTCCCGAAGAATAGATAGAACCATTCGCAAGTGTTGCTCATGTTCTTCTCGAGACTTAGAATAAACAAGGATGTCATCAATAAACACAACCACAAAAGAATCAAGATAAGGCTTGAAAACCCGATTCATCATATCCATGAAAACAGCTGGAGCATTTGTTAACCCGAAAGGCATAACAAGAAACTCATAATGACCATACCTACTACGAAAAGCAGTCTTAGGAATGTCTTCTGAGTGAATCTTCAACTGATGATACCCACTCCTCAAATCAAGCTTGGAAAAGACAACTGACCCTTGGAGTTGATCAAATAAATCATCAATGTGAGGCAAAGGATATTTGTTCTTTACAGTCACCTGATTCAGTTTTCTATAGTCGATGCATAGTCTCAAGGACCCATCTTTCTTCTTTACAAACAACACAGGAGCTCCCCACGGTGATACACTGGGTCGAATGAACCCTCTATCAAGGAAGTCTTGCAATTGAACTTTCAACTCCTTTAATTCAGCTGGAGCCATTCTGTAAGGTGATTCAGATATCGGGGTAGTACCTGGAAGTAAGTCAATACAAAACTCGATCTCCCTATCAGGAGGCATAGAATGCTCAGTAGAGAACACATCAAGAAACTCTTTCACAATATGCACATCCTCTACTTCAGGCAACTTTTTAGTAGTATCAAGAACACTGGCCAAATACCCCGTACAACCACGATGCAACAACTTTCTAGCTTTCACATAAGAAATAATACGAATTCCCTTACCCAGAGGAGCAGCCTCAAAAGTAAATTCAGGCACATCAGGAATAGAAAATGTAACCACCTTTTTATAACAATCAACTGAAGCATGGTATTTACTCAACCAATCCATTCCCAAGATAATATCAAAATCTTGTAATGGCAAAACAACTAAATCAGCAAATAAAACATGCTCCCAAATATGCACATCACAGCCATGTAACACCTTATTAGTCACCAAACACTCCCCTATTGGAGTAGACACTTCTAACACATAAGGTAGAGATTCAGAAAAAACATGCAATCGAGAAGCAAAATGCACAGACAAATAAGAATGCGAAGAGCCAGGGTCTATAAGTGCTCGTGCCCTCAAACTAGACACATAAATTATACCTCCTATCACGTTAGAAGAATTTGAAGCCTGTTGTTGATTGATAGCAAAAACACGACCTTGCACCTTAGGCTTCCCTGAGGCATCCCTCTTCTGACCCTGAGATGATCCCGCTCCACTCCCATATGGTACAATCCTTGATCTTGGACAATCCTTCTGAAAATGGCCAAGCTGACCACAATTCAAACACTTTTCCTGCTTCTTCTAACATCGCTCTTCAGTATGCCCTTCCTTCAGACAGTAATTACATATTCTTCTACTTTGATTTCCCGGGGTATTACCTTGATTTCTGATAATTGGTTGTCCCTGCGGTTGCCCTCTAAATTGTGATGGTAGTCCCTGACCTCCTCGATTATCACCACGCTGTGGTTGAGGTCTTCCTTGCCTTCCTGTACCTGCTAACTCAACTTTCCTCTTATGCTCTTCTATATCATGCTCCACCTGATATGCTCTATCAACAGCATCTTGAAAATCTTTCAACTTGTGGGATACTAGTTGACTTCTAATCACAGTTTTCAAACCCTTTACAAATCTAGTTGCTTTCCTTTCCTCAGTTGCCACCAAATGAGTACAGTACCTGGATAATTCTGTGAATTTGGATGTATACTGAGCCACAGACATAGTATTCCGCTCCAGGTTAAGAAACTCCATTTCCTTCTTGTCTTGATCTACCCGAGGAATGAAATGTTCCTTGAACTTCCTCAGAAAATTCTCCCAAGTATAGGGTACATGATTCTCATCCCAATTTGTTTTCAAAGCTCTCCACCAGTGCTCAGCAGCTCCACTCAGTTTATAAGTAGCAAACCTAACTTGTTCTTCATCTGTACATCTCAAGACATCAAATATTTTCTCCATCGATTCAATCCACCTCTCTACCTTTATTACCTCTGGTTCTCCTTCATAACCCATAGGTTTCATCTCCAGGAACTGTTCTAACCCATATCTCGGAGGTGCTTGTTCTCCTCCTTGCCTCTGATCATTTAAAGTTTTCATTGCTGCCTCGAACATCCCTTGAAACATGATTCGGGCCTCTTCTCTGGCATCCCCTTGCCCTGAAGAACCAGCCTAATCTCCTTCAGTTTCACCCATTTTCAATAAGTACCTGCATAAGACACTCAACGTTACTCACTCTATACACTACTACCCTCCTAGGTCACTTAGTCATTCTAGACCATCTACAACCTAGCTCTGATACCAACTCTCGGGCCCCGTACCCGTGGTCCTACTTGGCCCCATGCTCGGGACACGCACGGAAGACGTCATAAAACATTTTAGGAATTTTTTTCGAAATTTACTTTCATAAAAGTTTCATACAACCAAACACATTTACTTGAAACTTGACTTCATTTCACACAAACAAACTTTCACAATCCAAAGTACTTAGCCATAAGGCTTACACACTTTACTTACAAATTTACAACTCACCAACATGATCCAAAAATAGGTGATACAAAGATGAAGTCACGGGTACACTACCCAAAAGGTTATACATTTACATAATGTAGCCTTTACATAACACATATCCCAAAATGTCTTACCCAAAATCACCACCTCGACGTCCTCCCTTGTGCAGTGACCTATCCCCTGGGCTCTCCTTTATCTAAACCAGTAAACAAATATGGGTGATAATGAATCTCAGTAAGCTACTAAAATGCAACCATGTTACATACTGAAATGATACTCGAAATTGAACAATGTCAATAAACATCCACATAGAACATAACAAGAGAGGCTCCCTATCACCAACCGTCCGATACCGGTTGAAATAATGACCAACTCATCATACCACACATAAGGCGGAAATAAACACTCATACGTGGATACTGAGCCAAGGTTCTCGAATCAAACATATAACCATCTGAGAGGTATCAACTGAGCAGCACCAAAGGGCTGAAACCGGTTCATGAACCAAACAACAACAACAACAACAACAAGAGGGGGGAAATGACACATAGTTATAACCCAAACGGTGACTACACTAACACAAAGGAGAGCTAGCCCAGACCCAATCCGTGGCCCAAGGAAGGGGGTTAAAAATGGGAAACCAATGGTAGAATCCTTACAATGAACTTGGCTCGTGTGCCATTATAATCCCTACCACTGCCCGACTTTACAACAAGTACCAGCTGGACTTCCAAACGAGCATACTAATGAATACTTGCTTAAACAACAATCGGGGGGCAATGATTCCAAAGTAGGGAATCAAGCCAAACACATCACAAATATGAACCAATCCAACACACATCAAAAGATGTTCACCCAAATCCAATTAGCATTTAGTCAAATTCCACAACACATATGTTCACAAAGGAACCAATTTCAAACACTAGGGTGTTCCACAACAACCCTCTTGGTACTCTAGGATATCACCTAAGACCTAGACCAAGCTTGAACTTTAAATCACTTGAAATGGAACAACTCCATTTTTCAGCAACCCTGGGCGGTCCCCCACACCAGCCTGTCCGGCCGCCCAAAACACTCTGCCCCAAGACAAAAACCTTCCAGATAAGTGTGCGGGCGCACACCCTATTTGGGCGGCCGCCCAACACACCCGCCAGGCCCAAAACTTGCTAATTTTACTCCCTTCGTTTCACCGTCCCAAAAGTATAGTACTTATATTACTAAAACGTTTGTAATACAACTTGGCTACACAACTTAACCTTTCAACCCATCAAAACCAACCATACCAAATACTCACTTTGTCCCAAAATTACAAGTATCACAAATATCATTCAAATCACAAAATTAACAAGTACAAGTATCAAGTATAACATATATGACCATTTTAATATTTAAAGGGGAATTAGTAACTTACATATTTCCAGAAAAAGTATCCCTGAAATAAGTTTTGTTCGGGTAGAAATGACCTATTCAACGTCCTGATCATTTTTATATAATTAGTTTTTAAAACGGATAAGTAAATAAAAAGAATTAAATCGAAATAGGTTGAACTTACCTTTTCTTCTTAACCCTAAGGAAAGAACGAGAAAGAAAAGTTTGCAGAGAAAAAATAAAACACTGAGAGAGAGAAAGAAGATAACTTATAAAGGTTTTTTTACTCCATTTTCCAACTTAAGTCACTAGACTTTCAATTTCAACACTTAAGCCCCTTAACTTATATTTTCAACAAGGACCCTAAAGTTTCAACTTAATCATTTAACTCCTTTAACCATTATTACTACTAACTAAATAAATAACACAAATAATCAAGTAAGATGTGCAAATCATAAAATATGATGCAACACATAAAATGCACACATAAGTCAAATAAAAATCCCCAAAAATATAAAATAAATAGGGACGGGTTTTGGGGTCGTTACAAGTGCTTGAGCCATCCAACTCTGGCGTCAGAGTGGACCGAAAAAGTAACCAAATTTTTAGAGGGTCAATTTCAAATAAATCCAAAAGAGACCGGAGGGTAAACAATTTTTTGAGAGGGTCAATTTCGAGTAAATCCAAAAGAGACCGGAGGGTAACCAATTTTTTGAGAGGTCAATTTCGAATAAATCCAAAAAATAACCGGAGGGGTACCCAAATTTTTTTTTGAGAGGGTCATATTCGAATAAATCCAAAAATGACCGGAAGGGTAACCAAATTTTTGAGTGGGTCAATTTCGAATAAATCCAAAAATGACCGGAGGGGTAACCAAATTTTTAGAGGGGGGCTAATTCGGGGGATGACCGAACAGACCCGGGTAACCACAATTTAAGACCCAGGATAATCTAACAATTATGAGAAGTATCATGAAAAGAGTTTAGAGGATACGCTGCCCGTCGAGGTTTTGCTCTGTTTCCTTTAGCTTTGAGATTGCGTCGTGATGAGTTCTGAGCTTCGCCTTATAGTGGAGAACCATTAGGGGGAACGGAGTTGATAAGCTTGGGGGGGGGGGGGCGCACCTGTTCAATCAAGAAACATTTGCATACCACAGAAATATTTGTGCTCGTGTCAGTTATGTTTGATTGTGACCTAAGTGCACAAGCTTCTTTTCTTTTTGCAAAATCACGTTTTCAAAGATTATGATTTATAACCTACGTGATCGTGGGTGCAATTGTGACGCTAGCATAATAAGCATAGGGGCGTGAAAAATGGCATGCTAGGGAATGGGGCTACAACATTGCATGGGGCATGATATGATGATGGCATGGAATAATGATGGCATGGCAAGAACAAGATACTCAAAAATTGAATCACACATTTATATTTGAGGGATAGAGGATACGCTGCAAGCTGCTGCTATGGGCGAATCCAGGGGCCTTGTAGCTGTTGTGTGATTAGATTTTTTATTCTTGTTGTGCAAGAAGCCATTGGATGTGCGGGGCCATCTTGAGTTCCTCCCGAATGTGTATTTCGTAGTGGGGGTCGCCGTTTGGGGCATCTTTAGGTATGTGCGGTCACGCCTATGAGGGGCTCTCCTTTGCATCATCTCGATGAGTGCATGGGCCTGAGGTGACTGGCTTTCCCTTTTCAGCATTTCGATGAGAGTATGGTCGCACCTGAGGTGACAGGCTCTCCTTTGCATCATTTTGATGAGTGTGTGGTCACACCTGGGGTGACAGGCTCTCCTTTGCATCATTTTGATGAGTGTGTGGTCGCACCTGGGCTGACAGGCTGCCTACGTATCCCTTTCAGGAATCAGACCTTCGTAGTTCGAGTTTTTGTGAAAAACTCGAAAAAACTCAGTCTGATTCGAGAAAGATATTTGTTGGAGAGGATCTGATTTGATTGTATCGCGACTTCGCATTTGGGTACCTGCATAAGACTTTCATAAGCATACAAATATAGCGTGACATTTATGTGCTTGAAAGTGTCATACACGTGCAGCAAGAGCATTTGTGATTTAGAGATTTGGAGATTAAGAACACATTCTTTTTCTTCGGATAGCTTTGATTTTGATGATATTTTAAATGATGATGATTTCTTTTTTCTTTTCTTCTTTTTTTGTTTTTTTGTTTTTTTAGACATATGTGCAATGCTCGCATTTCAATCTTTACTTTGAAAAAAAGATGAAAGAAAAGTATGTATGCAAATAGGGAGAATCAGGAAAGAAGGGGATTGTGTATGTATTTTTCTTTTGAGAGTTTGTACAAGAAATGAGAGTCAAGGTAAGTGTATGGTGAAGCAAAGTTGGAGGCCTAGCGTGAGTACTCGAAAAGTCAATTCCCGACACCCTTTTGATCAAGTTTTCTCGACGACGTCTCTCGGGATGTAACATTCAGAACAGCCCCAGTTTTTCATCGCGAAAGCCCCAGTTTTTCATCATAGAAGACCCAATGTGTCTCAAGGGCAAGTCTTTAGATGTTGGCCGTAGAAGACCCAGTATCTCACTGCGTCACCATCGAGGGCTCAACTATTTAGAAGAGCGGTCCTATTCATTCAATAATCATTCATGTGACTCGGGAGCGGAAACATTTACCATGGAAGATCGAGGAGACCAATGCGTAACCCAAAGGTTGCATCCAAGATTGATGTCGCTTTGTTGGGGACCAAACTGCTTTGAGGAGTTTTCCCTACCACTTGATGTATGCCCATGTGGTCAGATGCAGGACCCTTTAAATGTGACCTTGGAGTGGATCTCGAGTTTTTGACTAGTAGATTGTTCTGACGTCCTACTGGTGGAGGACTTAACTGTTCTCGAGAATTTTCACAGAGTTTGATATTTCGCCGCAGGGATTCAAAGAAGCCCAAGTGTTACCTAAAAGTAAGCTTCACAATCAATGTTCAATTGATGGGGACCGAACTGCTTTGAGGAGTTGTCCCAACTATGGCATTCCCTTGGATGGACATATATGTGAACCCGAACAAACCATGCTTGACCATTGTGAGTTCGATTTTTTCTTTCGAAGTAAGCTCCAAACTAATAATGTGCAGCCCAGATTAGGTCTTTTCATTTGAGAGTATCTGTCTACTTGAGGTTGTGCACTTTGGAGACTTTGATTCATTTGTCTCTCTTGCTGTGACAAATTACAGGAATTGACAGGGGAAGGCACGAGGCCAGTATTTTAGGAAGGCAAAGGAAAATCTCGTAAGATCTTCGACATTGTGTTTTCGCAAAATGAATTTGACGGACGGACGAGGGTAAGGGAAAGCCCCTAGACTCGAGAAATTTGCTCACATTTTGAATTCAAAGACTCAAGATTAGAATTCGCGTTAATGGTCAAGTACTTCGAAATCAGCTGGATTTTCGCAATCAAATTAATTTTAACTTTAGAAAAGCAGATAATTCATTTGTACTTAAATTAGACCGCAACAGCTTGAGATGAGAACACCATTGAACAATTGTAATTAGCGTCGTCTGTTGACCTCGTGGTGGTGGGGGGGGGTCCTCGATCCATCACGAAAGTATTAATTTGTGTCGACGTTAATTTGCGTACGCATCATGATCAAGTGGTGAATCTCAGTGTGTGTGTGAATACCGACTCTCCTTTCGTTTTCAAACTTGGCTTAGTTTACAAAGTCGAGTACACCGTCATCCCTTACTTTATTGATTTTGTCCATCAAATAAGACATTCCTGGAAAGCAAAATATGAGTACCATTTAGCAATTGATTGTTAACGCAAAAGGGGCACCCCTAAATTTTTTGTCATTGAAATTCTTTTTTTTTACACACGACATTGGGAATAAATTAAAATGGGGTGAGGAAGCCCCTTGCTTCGGATTCGAGCTTAGAACGGACCATAGCGGCTGGAAAGCTCTTCCTCCATAACGCTACTGCATACCCAAAAATCTGGTTAAGCTAGGATAGCCCCTACCCGGCTAACCTACACGTCTAGAGGTGAAACCAAAGCAGGATGAACATAAGGGGGGGAGATAGCCTTCACTTCGGTTTTCGAGCTTGGAAAGGACCATTGTGGTGGGAAATCTCTTCCTCCATAACGCTGCTGCATACCCAGGAACCTGGTTAAGCTAGGATAGCCCCTACCCGGCTAACCTACACGTCTGGAAGTGACCAAAGCAACAATGCAAATTGCCATTGCTCCCTCTTTTCCCTTAAGTCATCAATTCGATTTTTTTCATTTTTTTTTTTTTGAAATGACAAGGGGTGCCAAAATATAAAAATTTCAGGTACCTAAAGGGTACCCATATTTTGATTTTTAAATTTTGTATTTGCAAACAAATTCGATAACCCAAAGGATGACAGCGTACTGTGGACTTGATAAATTAAATAAAAAATTATCGACTCAGGGATTTTCAGTATAAGTGAATTTTTTGAGAGATTCACGATTCGATCACGATACTTAGACAAATTTCCAAGATTAACCTAACACGTATTAAGACCAAGCTAGATAAATCAAGGCACATTCTTTTCTTCGTCGGCGATCTTCGGTTGCGGATTTAGTTCTCAACTTAATTAGTCGCAGCCTAAGATTAGTCCGCTTTCATATTTAGCTCTTAATAAAGTGATTTCAAAGAGATGCGTGATTAAGAAGTACTTGATTATGAGGCGAATTCATTGACTGAAAACTTTTATTTATAAGACAAGCAAGAAATTAAAAGTAGTACAAAAGAATGACTGGCAAATTGGATTTGGAAAGCAAAAGAAGTGTGAGCACACTTTAAGAACGGGCCCGAAAGCAAAAGGGATTGGAGTTGGGCGGTGTGCCCTATTCACAGCAAAAGAAAATTATCCCATCGGGTCTCTGAACTTTCATTAGCACAAAGCGTCACAAATCTTCATGTTGACAGGCTGCGGTCATCGTAGCAAAAAGGGAACACTTTTCCTCGGGGGTCGAGGAGCCCCTAGGATACCATCGTCGGGATCGAAGCCTTGCACATCCCGGCTCAAAGTTGGGCGAGCCTCTAGTCACATTTTCTGTTGTCTAAAAGGGATTGGAGTTCGGCGGTGTGCCCTATTCACAGCAAAAGAAAATTATCCCATCGGGTCTCTGAACTTTCATTAGCACAAAGCGTCACAAATCTTCATGTCGACAGGCTGCGGTCATCGTAGCAAAAAGGGAACACTTTTCCTCGGGGGTCGAGGAGCCCCTAGGATACCATCGTCGGGATCGAAGCCTTGCACATCCCGGCTCAAAGTTGGGCGAGCCTCTAGTCACATTTTCTGTTGTCTATCCTTTGTTTGTCATCGCTGATTAAGAGATTCGGAGCAGACCTTGATCAAAAAGATGCTCGGAACGGACCTTGAATACTACGCTAGAGAACAAACGGGATTCTCCCTCTACGAAATTGATTGAAAGGAAAAGAATGTTTTAGTTTTTATGGGGACGGAATTTTTTTTTGTCTAAAAGAATGATTGTTTAAAGAATAAAAGGATGCAAAATGATTTTATTTTGAAAGATTGAAAAGCAAGCACAATACAAAAATCCTAGAAAGCCGGACAAGTACATTGCTTAGTTTTGACACCTTGTCTTGATTAATTCCTGGAATAGTGGATTCTTTCTCCCGAGTATAGGACCAATGTTTTGCACCTGTACCTATGGCCGTCATAAGCCTCTAGCAAAGGGCCTATACCCTTTCGGGGATCCACCATTCTCGTTACAGTCTAAGTGTAAGTCTTTGACAATTTCGAGTCAATCCTCGACATCCCATTTTGAATATCAATTTTTTTTTTGAAATTGCTTTGTATATATTTTTTTTGTTTGGGAGTGAAATAGGATTGACTGGAAATTGACTCGGACAAGAACCGGCTAAAAGTCAAGGACGTGTATTTTTTGAAAAAAATAGTCACTGACGCGGCTTTTGATACGGCTAGTTGGATGGGGGCCTAACCTCTCAACCACGGCAGTGAGATGCGGCATCGAGTCGGGAAAGGCAACCGCGGATATCAATTCAGGGGAATAAGAGGTCCCCATCATCCTCGGGCTCCAAGTCCCCAAGGGTTTGTACGGTAACAGGCGACGGTATAAGTTCGCAATGTGATTGTGTGTGAGGTATCTATTTTTTGAGAAAAAAGAGAATTTTTGAAAAAAAGAAAACCACATTATTTTATGTTTTATTTTTGTTTTGATTTTATTCACACAAAGAATAAAGGAGAGAGAAAGTACCTACAAAATGAACAAACGTTAAGGCATATATATATACATAAAAAGGCAAGTAATGGCGGAAGCACGCATATTGAGTTTAGCCCACTTTTGAAAAATGTCCCCAGCAGAGTCGCCACTGTGAGAGTCCGCACGCGAAACTAAACCGGTCGTTCGTGTAAGAGCGACTAGTTTGCCTCGTGCGAATGCGGATTGAATCCGCTCGGTTCTCACACAATGGTTACCCTCCTTTGGTTTTGAAAATCAGAGAGTCACCACCTCATTTTATTAAGGAAAATATAGATAAAACCTTTTTGTTTAGAGAAGTGGGTTCGGGGGCTAAGTTACGAGAGGAGAAGGTGATAAGCAGCACTCCGCTCCCCTTTCGGTCTCTAGCATGCTTCCGCCTACGCTTTATTTTAATGTCTTATTTGAAAGATTTATTTTATGCCTTAACTTGAAAGAATGTGTGTATTTATGTGCAAAGGAGTCTTCCTAGTCTAGGTCGATTCATTTGATCACAACCGGGAATCAGTTTGGGTGGATTCGCGACCGGTTTTGGAAATGGTTTGAATTATTTAAGACAAGTAAGACAATTAAGGGGGAAGGGGGAATATTGTACAAGTAATACAATTATATGAAGAATGGGGAAATCCCATGAAAAGAATGTCCGTAGCCAAGGTTGATCCTCCAAGTTCATGGGTTGCTGTGGATCGCCGTGGATGTACCTGTGAATAACCTATCCAAAAAGAGATCTAAAACTTGGGATTCACTCCCAAGATGTTAGAGAACACGTATGAATTTTGGTTGGATTTATATGTTGATATTTCATGTT
This sequence comes from Campanula takesimana, assembly GCA_026119855.1. Lineage (NCBI taxonomy): Eukaryota > Viridiplantae > Streptophyta > Magnoliopsida > Asterales > Campanulaceae > Campanula > Campanula takesimana. The sequence goes on from JAOWBW010000727.1 coordinate 532,306, forward strand.
GGGATCATGCCAAGAACATTAAAGCAAGAAGACAGCCCAGAACAGCAAAGGATGGCATACCAGACTTTTATAAACAATTTACTCTATTATAACTTAAGAATCTGGAAACACTCAAAACATGGAAGTTGAAGATCACATATTAAACATAATGTGTGCCAAGTTTCATTGTCATAAAGAAAGTTTTGATACTTCAAAAGTGTTCTGACATTTATATATCAGAATCTGGGAATTATGAATCTGGGAGAAAACCTTGATTTAGAAAATGGAAAGAAGCCTTTCCTCAGGTCATAAATTCATTTCAAAGACATGAACATATTTATTGGCTTGTTAAAACATTTTTCATGCCTTGACTTTGACTTGAAAATCTAGTTTTGATAGGGTTTTATACTTGAAAACCCAGGTTAGCAAAAAGTGCAGCAAATAGAGCAGCAGGTTTGATCTACGAAAATTCCTATCAAAACATGACCTAGACATGTATTTAGACCACGAAACTTGGCATCCATCATATTCCGTATATGAGGAACAACTTTGATGTTTTGTGTTAGATCTATAAACTAAGTTGAGATAGAGTAAAAAGCACATCAAAAGCCTTGGTTGAAACAGCACTTACTGGACAGAACACTCATGGCATGAAGATGAAGATCAAAACATGGCTTAAACCCAGAGCAATCCTATGAAACTTTGGGAACTTATTTATTAACATCTTATTAACATTATTGAGTATCTATCTATGGACAAACATGAACAAAAACGAGATAAAACATGAAAGAAGAAGAAGAGGACAGATTGTGAACATGCTGAATGAAAAGGCCATAACTTGCTGGGATTTATGATTTAAACCATGAAATCAACAACAAAATAAACTTAACACATGTATATACATGCTAGGACAGAAACTTGAACATTTATAATACATAGAACATGTTTATTCACAAAGTTAAAACATAGTTACATAGATAAAAATGGGGAATCTAGTCACTAGTTGACTAGATTCCCAAACAACTCATACAAACTTACATATTTAAATCTAATGAGTTACATGAATGAAACTTACCTAGGTTAGGGGAGGGTGGTGCGCTTCTTTTGTCTCCAAGTGAAGACTTTTTTTTGTTGTTTGATGTTTGAGAGTTTGATTGCTTGAAATGCTTGAGTTGAGTTGTGTTTTGGTGGTGTTTTGTGGTGGTTGTGTGGTGGTTGTTTGGTGGTTTAGTGGTGGGCTTATGGTGGCCACTTGGTGGGGCTATGAATGTGGTGAAGAAGGGGTTTAGGACTGAGAATGAGAGAGAGAGGGCTGGTTAGAGAGAACTGAGGAGTGTTGAGGAGTATATGTGGTAAGAATTGGTTAGGATGAGGGTCATTTTTGGGTAGTAATTAGGAGGAGGAGGGAGGTGAAAATTGGTGCCCAAGTTTTAGGGTGTAGGGGGTAGGTTGTAGGGTAGAAAAAGTTGTGGTTGTGAGAGGAAGAGTGAAGAGGAAGAGGAGGAAAAAGATGGGCAAAAAATGATCACAAATTGGAAAAATCTGGAGAGCTCGAACTGAACTGTACGGCCGTGCAGTTTAAAGCGCACGGCCGTGCACTTCAAAACTTGGTGCCCAATCTTGAATTTTGAATTATTTATCTTGACCAATCACAAAATTCCAAGTGGCACTAAGGGGCTGGTCCAAGCAGTCTTGGTGCACTCTTGTTCCAGCTCCGTCTTTCCGCTCCGCAACTGCTCCGTTGTGCGCGCTCCGGTGTCCGGTTGCCCGCGGGCCCAGCAGGAAAGTTGCTCGGTTGATTTTTTGGTCACGCCGGTGTACCTACAAAATTTTAGAAAGAAAGGAAAAACAAATATAATATTTTAAATGCATTAGATGACGGGTAAAAGGCTTTTTAGGCAGTGCGGGACCCGGCGAGGGGTCCCGGCACGCGAAATTTCGAGGATGAACCTTTTTACTCGGTTTTGAGCCCTGATCATGAATCCGAACTTGGTTTTTGCATCCAATGCACCGATAAGGCGTACGGTAGTCCGTACGGCCAAATCTGGGGGTTTAGGTCGATTATCGCGCTTTAGACCGATTAAAGGGTAGGTTTTAGGGGTGCGAGATCGGGGTGTCTACAGTATACGGTGCACCATTCGCATCCTTTGCAATCGATGGGCTCACAAAATCAGGAACAACAAGATCCATTCCGGGATTAGCTTCTCGAAGTTGAGTTACAATCATAGATGTAAGACTGGGGGCAAGTTGTTGCACCAACTCTGTTTTCATACTCTCCAAGAATTCTTCTGGAATTATAAAACCTGGTTTTTTTTTTTTATCCTTTTTCTTCAAATCAGCCTTTGTCACACCTTTTCCGAAAAGTCGCAACCCTCTTTTGCTTTTGGAATCTTGTATTAGTTCAAAGTAAGGATCTTTTGAGTTGCTACCTTCACCATGTTCGGCTGACTCTATAGCATCTATCTTTGCCTATTAATTGAACATAAAGTCATCATCTTACTAAGTTACAAAAGTATAAAAATATATAATAATGCAACTCGTTAACTCACAATATTCTCTTCAGTTTTCTCATTGCCAGTAAGGTATTTTCTTCCAGAAACTCTTTTCCTTGATTCCTTGTAGACCTTTGCTTGTGAAGGTTCTTGCTTATTCGGATCAGCTTGTTGCTAAAATCAGAATGTCCAAACCCAGTAAGTAACTAGACTAGAAAATCATGGCTTAAATAAACAGAATTTCGATACTAATGGCCAAAGTATAAAAAATTACTAGAAATGAGAAAAAGTAGTTACCAATTCATGACGTAAAATTGCATAAGACTTGCGTCCCATCGTGTGCATATCATCTAAACACATGCGATTGTCTCTATTTATTTTACTTTCTTCCTATGCAATTAAAAAATTACAATTACATATAGACATATGCTTAAAAGAAATATATAGGGAAATCACATTAAGTACCTCAATCTTTTCACAATGCCAATAATCCAATAGCTGCTTAAACTGAGGTGCTGGAATAGTGTCTGGTTTGTTAGCCCATCTCAACTCATCAGTGTCATACTCATAGAAGTGCTTCTTCTTAAATCTACATTTGTAAGTACGCCAACTTTCATTCACAGCCTCCATAACGTATTTTCTTCCAGCTTCAGGAACCATATACTTTTCCTATTCCAATAAGTAAAGTGTCACTTTAATATTCCTAGCAATCATAACATATTTTACTACCAAACTTATGTAAAACTTATACAAAAGAGATAATATTCTGGAACATACCACTACATACTCCCATATCATGTCATGTGTAGACAAACAAGAGAAATTTGTATAATTAAGTGGCGCAATCTCGGAATCCTTCCCCAGGGTTCCCAAGAAGAACTTAAATTCTTCAACAATTTCTTTTGTAGGTCCAATTGGTTGGCCAAACGAGTTTAAAATAATCATTTGGCGCTCATCTCTTGTATGCGCATGAACATTTTTAAGCTTTGTTGGCCCTCGATGCTTCTTCTTTTTAGCTGCTATTTATTTCGAATATTTTTTCAATATACTAACAAGCAAGCTAAAAAAATTAATTGAAACAAAATTGTAAATAACTTGTAAATTATACCTTCCTTTGCATTAGCTGCTCGTGCATCCAACTCCAAATCAAAATTAGGGTCATACCCAACATTGTTGTCATTGTCATTCAGTTGTAAATCATCATCATAATCATCACTTATCGGTGTAGTATTAGTATTACTCAAAATCAAATTATCCGATGCAGCCATTTCATTTTTTTCAGATTTTTTTTTGAAACTCAAGATATATTGACATGGAACCTGGAGAACAAAATGACATTTTCTTTTGCTTCTTTTTCACCACAAGATCATGTTGCTGTTTGTCCGAGTTAGAAAGGTTGAGAGCATTTGAATAGAGTGCTCTTGAACCTTTCGAACATCATTAGTTGAGATATTATCTCGGACTTGCTCTTGATGTTGCTTTTGCCTTGGGTTATTCCTCTTCACAAAGTCACCCATAGTTTGTGGGCGAGCCAAAACCTACAATATAAACATAATTAGAAATTTCCAAACAATAAGGGACAGTTTAGTAACTTCTCTAAAATTCAAACATTCATTTTCCAGACAAGTTATACAAGTATTTTTAACATACAACATAAAAGTGGAACTTCAAAACTCTGTCCAGGTGAGAAAGTTGTTACCCGAGTTCAAGATTTTGCCAAAGCAAAATCTTACCAAATGCATTAACTAGCTTCATCTTTGAAAATGCAGATCAGGCTTAAGAAGTAAAGGAAAATATGAATTTTTTTTTTTGTTTTTGCTGAGACAGGAGAGACAAGGAAAATAAATCAATGAAAAAGCTTAAGCTAAAAATATTAACATAGTAACTAGTTATAAACGATTACAAATACGACTTGCATAGACAGAAAAGAACTTATTTCTTGTAATTATATGCGCAACCAGAATGGAGCAATTTTTCTTTCAAACCAAAAAAAAAAAATGCAGAAACATGAGAGAAAAAAAAAACAGTGCTCAAATGTAACCGGTATCAATGTGTGAGAAGTAAAAACCCCATTATATATCAACAGACCACCATAATTATGGCACACTTAACATACAACAAAAATAATGATTCATTAGGGCCCCATCAGCTGTGGGATAAGAAAATACTAGGTCTGCAGCTCCATCTAATAGTGCAAAATAAGCCAAAAACTTAAATAATTTGAAAGCTGGGAGGTCCTCATACTAACTGGTAATGGAATCAACATGGAAATAGAAATCGAACTACAGAGCCAACTCGTGCCAATGAAAAATTTTCCTGTTCTTATGCTATTTTATAGGTATATATGAAAGTTTAACTGCAACCTTTTACCTTTTTTATTCGGTGAGTGAAATTTTCAGTTTCCATGATTCTTGTGGTTTCATCTTCATTACCGTCTCCATCATATTCAGATGTTGACTCATCATCTCTGTCGCGCCCCGACCCGTGGTCCTACTTGGCCCCACGTCCGGGACACGCACGGAAGACGTCATAAAACATTTTTAAGAAAATTTTCGAAATATACTTTCATAAAAGTGTTATATAACCAAACAACATTCACTAAACGTGACTACAAGTCACAACACAAACTTTCACAAACAAATTCTAAGCCACTTGGCTACACACTTCACTTACTTATTTACAACACGAACATCTACTAAAAGAGATATTACAAACCAAGTCACGGGTATACTACCCAAAAGGTATTACATTTACATAATGTATCCTTTAATGACACCATATTTCCCAAAATGTCTTACCCTAAAATCTCCTCGACGTCCTCCCTGGGTGTGTGAACTATCCCCTGGGCTCCTTCTTATCTAAAACGGTAAACAAATAAAGGGTGAGAATAAATCTCAGTAAGTTACTAAAATGCAACTACATTACATGCTAATATGATAAACATAAAGGAACAATGCCACCAATGATCATATAGCACATAGCACATAATATGAGAGGCTCCCTATCGCCAACCGTCCCATACCGGTTGGAAATAACGACCAACTCATCATGCAACACATAAAGCGGAAATAAACACTCATACGTGGATACTGAGCCAAGGTTCTCAAACCAAACAATAGCCATCTGAGAGGCATCAACTGAGCAGCATCGAAGAGCTGAAACGGGTTCCGGAACCAAACAACAACAACAACAACAACGGGGGGAAAATGACACAAAGTCATAACCCAAAGTGCCCAACCTTTGGCCTAAGGAAGGGGTTTAAAAATGGGAAACCAATGATAGGAGCCTTATAATGTACTTGGCTCGGAGACCATTATAATCCCTATCACTGCCCAACACACACAAAAGTACCAGCTGGACTTTACACGCAAGCACCACATAGAAATACTTGCTTAAACAACAACCAGGGACAATGATTCCAATGTAGGGAATCATGCCAAACACATCAAGAAGATGAACTACTCCAACACATTACAAAGAGTTCAACAATGCTCATTTAATCACTTACTAACATTTCACAACACTTGTGTTCACAAAGGAACCAATTCTACCACTTTAGTGATCCACAACAACCATCTAAGTACTTTAGAACACTACCCCAAAATTAGACCAAGATCGACCTCTAAACCCCTTAGTTTGAAAACTCTCAACTTTTCCAGACAACTGGGCGGTCGCCCAAACAGGGCTGTGCGGCCGCCCAAAATGCTCTGTCCCAAGAACAAAACCCTTCAGATAGGTGTGCGGCCGCACGCCCATTTTTGGGCGGCCGCCCACATCACCCGGCAGGCCTAAAAACTTAAACAAAATTTACTCCTTTTGTTTCACAACCCAAAATTACCAATACTCATAACCCTTAACATCAGCACTTTCACAAAGGCTAAAACTTAGCCTAAGAACAATACTAACACCAACAATAACCATTCCATACTACTCCCTTTGTCCCAAAATTTACAAGTATGAATAAAACATACCAAAACATTATTTTATCACATACAAAGCATATAAAGCATACTTATGACCATTTTAACATTTAAAGGGGGATTAGTAACTTACCTATTTTCCGGAAAAGATGTCAAGAAAAATAATAATGATCGGTAGATATGATCTATTCAACACCCTGAACATTTATATATAATTAGATTTGAAAATGGAGTAGTAAATAAAAATAGGGAAAATAAACAAAACCAAATCTTACCTAGCTCTTTCTTCTTAAAATGGAGGTTTCTCAGAGAAAAGAAATTTTGGGAAATGATGGTGTGCAAACTAAGGGGAGGGAGGGAGATGAGGTAAAGGTAAGATTTACTCACTTCTTCATATAAATCACCCAAGTTTCATGTTAAGCAATTAAGACCCTAAAGTTTAATTCTACAAGGGACCCTAATATTTCCACTTCTATCACTTAACTCCCCAATTAAACTTTACTATTAACACTTAACTAACACAAAAATCAAATAAGATGTGCAAATTCATATAAGATGATGCAACACATAAAATGCACATAAAATTTTAAATTAAATTTATCAAAATATAAAATAAATATTAAAATAAATAAAACGAATTTTGGGGTCGTTACACTCACTCCCCCTTAAAGAAAATTCGACCCGAATTTTAGGATTGCTTACCTCAACCCTCAAACAACCAAGGGTACTTCCTCTCGATCTCCTCCCGAAGCTCCCAAGTCGACTCTTCCACGTTATGATTTCTCCACACAACTCGAACAAGGGGAATACTCTTAGTTCGCAACTCTTGAACTTTCGAATCAATAACTTGGACTGGATGCTCCTCGTAAGACATACTTGGTTCAATATCCTCGGGAACCTCGGACAAGACATGAGAAGGATCATACACATACTTCCTAAGCATCGAGACATGAAAAACATTATGGATCTTGTCGAGAGAATGAGGTAACGCAAGACGATACGCTCTATCACCAACTCTACTCAAAATCTCGAATGGACCAATATACCTCGGTGCCAGCTTGCCTTTCTTCCCGTACCTTCGAATCCCCACTTTAGGTGAAACTTTCAGAAACACAAGGTCACCCTTTTCAAACTCGAGATCTCACCTCCGGTGATCGGCATAACTTTTCTGTCTACTCTGAGCGGTACTCAAACGATCTCGGATAAGCTTAACCTCCTCAACTGACTTGTTCACCATATCAATACCCCAAATCTTTGCTTCTCCCACTTCATCCCAACAAATTGGAGACCGACATTTCCTCCCATACAAAGCTTCATACGGGGCCATCCCTATACTTGACTGGAAACTGTTGTTATAGGCAAATTCCACGAGAGGTAAATGAGAATCCCAAGAATCTGAAAAATCAACTGAGCAAGCTCGTAACATATCTTCGAGAATCTGAATAGTCCTCTCTGACTGCCCATCTGTCTGGGGATGAAAAGCTGTACTGAACTTCAACTCTGAACCCAAAGCCTTCTGAAACGCTTGCCAAAATCGAGATATAAATCTAGGGTCACGATCAGACACAATACTTACCGGGACACCATGCAATCTCACAATCTCATTTATATACAAAGTCGCAAGCCTTTCCATCGAGTAACTAATCTCAATAGGTAGAAAATGAGAAGACTTGGTTAATCTATCCACAACCACCCAAACTGCATCAAACCTTCTTCGAGTGCGAGGTAATCCCGTCACGAAATCCATAGTAACATGTTCCCACTTCCATTCCGGAATCTCTAACGGTTGAAGTAACCCCGCAGGCCTTTGATGTTCCGCTTTCACTTGTTGACATGTCAAACATCTAGATACATAATCCGCTATTTCTCTCTTCATATTATTCCACCAAAAATGTTGCTTCAAATTCTGATACATTTTTGTGCTCCCGGGATGAATAGTATATCTCGACTTGTGGCCCTCATCAAGAACTTGGCGTTTAATCCCATCAACGCAAGGTACACATAACCGACCTCTGAAAGTTAACACTCCTTCGGAATTAAGAGAGAAATCCCCAAATTTGCCATCTTCGATTTTATCCACGATTTTCACCAACTCCGGATCATCCTTCTGAGCTTCTTTTATTTGTTGAATCAAAACTGGTAATACTCGAATACTCGCAAAAATAGCCCCATGCTTTGACTCACAAGGATCCCAATCTCGAGCATCCTCTAACATCTTCCATTCACGCACCATCAATGAAGCCATAAAAGATTTCCGGCTAATGGCATCCGCTACCACATTTGCTTTACCCGGGTGATACGAGATAGTGCAATCATAATCCTTCAATAGCTCCATCCATCTTCTTTGCCTGTTATTCAACTCTTTTTGGGAGAAAAGGTACTTCAAACTTTGATGATCGGTAAATATCTCAAATTTTGCTCCGTACAGATAGTGTTTCCACTTGTGCAACGCAAAAACAATCGCAGCTAACTCCATGTCATGGGTAGGATAATTCTGCTCACTCGGAGTCAATTTTCTTGAAGCATACGCAATCACCCTTCCGTTTTGCATTAACACACACCCAAGGCCTTCTTTGGAAGCATCGCTATAAATTACTAAATCATCATTTCCATTAGGAAGCGCAAGGATAGGAGCTGTAGTCAACCTCTTCTTTAACTCTTCAAAGCTAGCTTGACACTTGCCATCCCACACATAAGGAACATTCTTTCGAGTCAACTGAGTCAAAGGAGTTGCAATTTTAGAAAACCCCTCGATAAATCTTCTATAATACCCGGCAAGACCCAAGAAACTTCGAATCTCCGTAACTGATTCAGGCCTATTCCAATTCACAATAGCTTCAATCTTGGAAGGATCTACGGATATTCCTCTATTAGAAACCACGTGCCCCAGAAAAGACACTTCATCGAGCCAAAAAGCACACTTACTGAATTTCGCAAACAGTTGCTTCTCACGAAGAACAGATAGAACCATTCGCAAGTGTTGCTCGTGCTCCTCCTTAGACTTGGAATACACAAGAATGTCGTCAATAAATACAACCACGAAGGTGTCAAGATAAGGCTTAAAAACCCGATTCATCATATCCATGAAAACAGCCGGAGCATTAGTCAACCCGAAAGGCATAACAAGAAACTCGTAATGACCATACCTACTACGGAAAGCAGTCTTAGAAATATCCTCAGAACGGATCTTTAACTGATGGTACCCACTTCTCTAGTCAAGCTTTGAAAAGACGACTGACCCTTGGAGTTGATCAAACAAGTCATCAATATGAGGTAGAGGATACTTATTCTTTACAGTTACCTGATTCAACTTCCTGTAGTCGATGCATAATCTCAAAGACCCATCTTTCTTCTTGACAAACAACACAGGAGCTCCCCACGGTGACACACTAGGACGGATGAATCCCCGATCAAGTAACTCTTGCAATTGCACCTTCAATTCTTTCAGTTCAGCTGGAGCCATTCTATAAGGTGCTTCAGATATAGGGGTAGTACCTGGAATCAAGTCAATACCAAACTCGACCTCTCTATCGGGAGGCATAGAATATTCAGAAGAGAACACATCAGGAAATTCTTTAACAACATTCACATCTTCTACTTTAGGAGACTTTTTAGTAGTATCCAAAACACAAGCCAAATATCCCACACAACCCCGGTGCAATAGCCTCTTAGCTTTCACATACGAAATAATACGAATTCCCTTACCCAAAGAAGTTGCCTCAAAAGTAAACACAGGCACACTAGGGATAGAAAACGTAACCACTTTCTTAAAACAATCAACAGAGGCATGATATTTACTTAACCAATCCATACCCAAAATAACATCAAAGTCTTGCAATGGCAAAATAACTAGATCAGCAAGTAAAACATGCTCACTAATATGCACATCACAATCACACAACACCTTGTCAGCTATCAAACAATTTCCCATAGGAGTCGACACTTCTAGCACATAAGGCAAAGACTCAAAGGAAGAATGCAATCGAGATGCAAAAGACACAGAAACATATGAATGCGATGAGCCGGGGTCTATAAGTGCACGTGCCCTCAAACTGGACATAGAAATTATACCTCCAATTACGGTGGAAGCATCCGAAGCTTGTTGTTGATTGATTGCAAACACACGACCTTGAACCTTTGGTTTTCCTGAGGCATCCCTTTTTTGACCCTGGGACGGTCCAACACCACTCCCCGGTGGTTGACTCCCCAATCTCGGGCAATTTCTTTGAAAATGGCCAAGTTGCCCACAGTTCAAACACTTTCCTTGTTTCTTCCAACACCGCTCCTCACTGTGCCCTTCCCTTTGACAATAATTACATACTCTCTTGCTTTGACCACCGGAGAAATTACCTTGATTTCTAATACTCGGTTGCCCTTGTGGTTGTCCTCTAAATGGGGTTGAAGTCCCTTGTCCTCCACGATTATCATTCCTTTGCGGTTGTGGTCTACCTTGCCTTCCAGCACTTGTTAATTCCACCTTCCTCTTGTGTTCCTCAATGTCGTGCTCCACTTGATAAGCTCGGTCAACTGCATCTTGAAATTCTTGTAGCTTGTGGGACACCAATTGAGTTCGGATCACTGTTTTTAACCCTTTCACAAACCTTGTTGCTTTCCTCTCCTCCGTGGCAATCAAATGAGTACAATACCTTGATAACTCCGTGAACTTGGCTGCATACTGAGCCACCGACATTGTATTCTGTTCCAAGCTAAGAAATTCCACTTCCTTCCGGTCTTGATCCACTCTTGGAATGAAATGTTCCTTCAACTTCCTCAGAAAATTTGCCCAAGTATAAGGTACATGAGCTTCATCCCAGCTAGCCTTCAGTGTTCTCCACCAATACTCCGCAGCTCCACTCAACTTGTAGGTAGCAAACCTAACTCGATCTTCTTCAGTACATACTAAGACATCAAATATCTTCTCCATGGATTCAATCCATCTCTCAACTTTGGTCACATCTGGTTTACCATCATAGCCGGTTGGTTTCATCTTTAAAAACTGTTCTAGACCATACCTCGGAGGTGCATGCTCTCCTCCTTGCCTCTGATCATGGATGGTTTTCATTGCGGCCTCGAACATCCCTTGAAACATAGCTCGAGCCTCTTCCCTTACATTACTCTGGCCTGCAGTACCAGACTGTTCACCCTCATGTTCCGGCATTTTTACTGTGTACCTGCATAAAACACTCAACGTTACTCACTCCATACTCAACTACCCTCCTAGGTCACTTAGTCATTCTAGACCATCTACAACCTAGCTCTGATACCAACTGTCGCGCCCCGACCCGTGGTCCTACTTGGCCCCACGTCCGGGACACGCACGGAAGACGTCATAAAACATTTTTAAGAAAATTTTCGAAATATACTTTCATAAAAGTGTTATATAACCAACCAACATTCACTAAACGTGACTACAAGTCACAACACAAACTTTCACAAACAAATTCTAAGCCACTTGGCTACACACTTCACTTACTTATTTACAACACGAACATCTACTAAAAGAGATATTACAAACCAAGTCACGGGTATACTACCCAAAAGGTATTACATTTACATAATGTATCCTTTACTGACACCATATTTCCCAAAATGTCTTACCCTAAAATCTCCTCGACGTCCTCCCTGAGTGTGTGAACTATCCCCTGGGCTCCTTCTTATCTAAAACGGTAAACAAATAAAGGGTGAGAATAAATCTCAGTAAGTTACTAAAATGCAACTACATTACATGCTAATATGATAAACATAAAGGAACAATGCCACCAATGATCATATAGCACATAGCACATAATATGAGAGGCTCCCTATCGCCAACCGTCCCATACCGGTTGGAAATAACGACCAACTCATCATGCAACACATAAAGCGGAAATAAACACTCATACGTGGATACTGAGCCAAGGTTCTCAAACCAAACAATAGCCATCTGAGAGGCATCAACTGAGCAGCATCGAAGAGCTGAAACGGGTTCCGGAACCAAACAACAACAACAACAACAACGGGGGGAAAATTGACACAAAGTCATAACCCAAAGTGCCCAACCTTTGGCCTAAGGAAGGGGTTTAAAAATGGGAAACCAATGATAGGAGCCTTATAATGTACTTGGCTCGGAGACCATTATAATCCCTATCACTGCCCAACACACACAAAAGTACCAGCTGGACTTTACACGCAAGCACCACATAGAAATACTTGCTTAAACAACAACCAGGGACAATGATTCCAATGTAGGGAATCATGCCAAACACATCAAGAAGATGAACTACTCCAACACATTACAAAGAGTTCAACAATGCTCATTTAATCACTTACTAACATTTCACAACACTTGTGTTCACAAAGGAACCAATTCTACCACTTTAGTGATCCACAACAACCATCTAAGTACTTTAGAACACTACCCCAAAATTAGACCAAGATCGACCTCTAAACCCCTTAGTTTGAAAACTCTCAACTTTTCCAGACAACTGGGCGGTCGCCCAAACAGGGCTGTGCGGCCGCCCAAAATGCTCTGTCCCAAGAACAAAACCCTTCAGATAGGTGTGCGGCCGCACGCCCATTTTTGGGCGGCCGCCCACATCACCCGGCAGGCCTAAAAACTTAAACAAAATTTACTCCTTTTGTTTCACAACCCAAAATTACCAATACTCATAACCCTTAACATCAGCACTTTCACAAAGGCTAAAACTTAGCCTAAGAACAATACTAACACCAACAATAACCATTCCATACTACTCCCTTTGTCCCAAAATTTACAAGTATGAATAAAACATACCAAAACATTATTTTATCACATACAAAGCATATAAAGCATACTTATGACCATTTTAACATTTAAAGGGGGATTAGTAACTTACCTATTTTCCGGAAAAGATGTCAAGAAAAATAATAATGATCGGTAGATATGATCTATTCAACACCCTGAACATTTATATATAATTAGATTTGAAAATGGAGTAGTAAATAAAAATAGGGAAAATAAACAAAACCAAATCTTACCTAGCTCTTTCTTCTTAACAATGGAGGTTTCTCAGAGAAAAGAAATTTTGGGAAATGATGGTGTGCAAACTAAGGGGAGGGAGGGAGATGAGGTAAAGGTAAGATTTACTCACTTCTTCATATAAATCACCCAAGTTTCATGTTAAGCAATTAAGACCCTAAAGTTTAATTCTACAAGGGACCCTAATATTTCCACTTCTATCACTTAACTCCCCAATTAAACTTTACTATTAACACTTAACTAACACAAAAATCAAATAAGATGTGCAAATTCATATAAGATGATGCAACACATAAAATGCACACAAAATTTTAAATTAAATTTATCAAAATATAAAATAAATATTAAAATAAATAAAACGAATTTTGGGGTCGTTACAATATCTTTCTTCCAACAGTTGACTGTGCTTTCTACTTGGAAAATCGAAACCTTGAGTTTTTTGTTGCAATATCATGTTAGCCAAGAATCCAGCACCTTGAGCATTCATTATTTCAGCATTCCTTTTCAACTTTTCGATACGTTGTCGTTCATATTCTGAAATCTGACTTTATACACCAGGAGTTTTGGGCTTATTACCTTTCATCTGCAATACCAAAAGGCAGAAAATCATGTGACAAGTCAAGATGTGATCATATGAATGAACTAAAATGCAAAACATAAGTTAGAACATGAGACTAAAAATCATGAACACAAGATAATACCATCAGAAAATTCTCTAGGTGGAATTTGAACAGCATACTTCCAACCCTCTTTATTTAAATTTTCTACAAAAAATACTTGATACGACTGAGATGCCAAGATAAATGGTTCTCCTTCATAAATAGTCTTATTCATATTAACCATGATAAGCTCATCATCATCTTTTTCAGATTGAAACCAGACACATTTAAACAAGACAACACTAAAATAACCACGATAAGATGTCTCAAAGATGTCTTGTATTGAACCGTAGTAATTGACATCTCCCACTACAGGATGTTTATCTTTTTAACTCGCGGAACTATGCGTTACTGCTGTAAGAGTGACTCCATTGTTTTGAGTCACACTTTGCGTCGCACTTCATGGTATGAAACCTATAACCATTAATAGAGTACCCTGTGTACTTTTTAGAAACATAAGAAGGTTCTTTCGATAACCATAAGATATGGTCCGGGATGATGTCTTGACCTTCTTGAACTTTGAAATCAACTCTCTCCCTAAACAATTCCATGAAGTCCTTGCTATGGTCCTGAGCACTATTCCACTTTCGTTTTCGTTTACTGCTTACACTCATCTTGTGCTCACTGTGATAAAAACAAATGAAAATAACATCTTACTAACATGTAATACACAAAAAACTAATTAAAAATAAAAAAAGCTATTGTATAGTTTGCTATCTTACTTTATGTATCTTTCAACTTCCTCGCAATCACAATTGAATAAGACATAACGATGCGCTTGTGCCCATGTGATACGATCGATCATGTTTCCAATATAATTTTTCTTTGAGGTCCTTCCTTTCCCCTTGATGGGACGTCCTATCTTAGGAAAAAATGATTGTGAGACACTACAATTATTAGCATCAGGTGTGGATATCTTTGGTCGTTTTAGATGTCTAGCAATGAAGACAACACATTCTTTAGCTAGGTATCCTTCAGTCATTGAGCCTTTTGGACGACCCTTGTTCCGAACATCCTGCTTTAACTCTCGTAGATACCTCTCAATTCCGTACATACTCCTTGAACTAACAGGTCCGCCTAACCTAATTTGGTCCACCAAATGTATAGGTAAATGCACCATTATGTCAAAAAAAAAAAGGAGGAAAAATCCGTTCAAATAGGCAAAGTGTTTCAACTATCTCCGAATGAAGTTTGCCAAGATGCTGAGCATCAATATTTTTACTCCATATGCCTTTGAAAAAAGCACAAAGTCTTATCAATGGAGTAGCAACATATTTAGGCAATGTTGTTTTCACAGCAATAGGTAGCAAGTAATTCATCATAAAATGAGCATCATGGCTCTTATAGCTGGTGATTTTCCTGTCTTCAACTTGCACACATCGAGCAATATTAGAAGCATAGCCTTGTGGCAACTTAGCATTTTTTATGACTTCACAGAACTTGCGCTCTTCCCGTGGCATCCAAAAGCGAGATCTTGGGAATTCTTCACTACCATCTTCTAATTCAATTGGTTGAAGCTCCGGCATAATTCTAAGTTCTACCAAGTCTCGACGAGCACTTTCATGATCTTTAGTCTTTCCAGGAATGTCTAACAATGTCGCAATGACATTATCAAACACATTTTTATCAATATGCATTACGTCGAGATTATGGCGGTTAGAACAATGCTTCCAATATGGCAATTGAAAAAATATGGGTAACTTCCTCTAAGGATTTGGATCACCCTCATTGCACTTCTTTTTCTTCCGTTTCTTGCCAAACTCGTTTGGAAAATTGAGCAACATATTCTCAATATCAGTTCCTTTCAACGGAATAGGTTCACTTCTTTCCTCACTTTTCCCATCAAAATTCCTCTTATTATGATGCCAAGGGTGAGAAGAATCAAGAAATCTACGGCTTGCCCTGTAGCAAATCTTATTACTACAAGGCAAACGGTGAGAATCAGTTTCATAATGGCATGAAGGACATGCCAAATATCCTTTTGTAGACCATCCAGAGAGAATTTCATAAGCAGGAAAATCATTAACGGTTGTTGTCAAAGCTACACGCATGTCAAATCTTTGATTGCTTAAACAATCGTAAGTTTCCACCCCAAACTCCCATAAATCCTTGAGATCCTTAATTAAGGGCTGCAAATAGATGTCAATATCATTACCCGAGGAAGAAGGACCAGGGATAAGTAAAGCTAACATCAAAAACTCTGGTTTCATAATCATCCAAGGAGGCAAGTTATAATTAATCAATATAACCGGCCATGTGCTGTGTACAATGCTCATTGAGTTGAATGGGATAAATCCATCTGTGGCTAACCCCAACCTCACATTGCGTGGATCCTCAGCAAAGTTCGGATACATACAATCCAAATCCTTCCAAGCTTGGCCATCTGCTGGATGTTGTAAAAACTGATCCTCTTCACGCCCATTAATATGCCATGTCATATACCTTGCCGTCTCTTGGCACATAAACAACCTTTGTAGCCTTTTCTTTATAGGAAAGTACCTAAGGATCTTTTGAGGAATCCTATAGATCTTTCCACTTGCAGGTTGCGTGTCATTCTCTGTATCATTCGGCTTCCATCTTGGCATCTCACATACATGGCAACTTGTAGCATTTGCATGCTCTTCCCAATACAACATGCAATTATTAGGGCATGCGTCTATCTTCGTATAATCCAACCCTAACACTTTTAAAACTTTCTTCGCTTCATTAAAAGACGTAGGCAATTTTGCATCAGGCAACACCTCTCTTATGAGCTCTAATATATCACTAAAGGCACCATTAGTCAGCTTGTGATCACACTTCAAAATAAATAATCGGATCATGAAGGAAAGTTTTGAATGCTTCTTGCATCCAGGATACAACTCCTCCTGTCCTTCCTCAACTAATTTTAGAAACTTTTTTGCCTCGTCATTTGGCCCCTCTCTAAAAGCATCACGTGCATCATGCAACAAGCCTACCACATCATCATTGAAATCATCAAGGTTTGGCCGTTCATCTTCACTAACATTGGATGTTCCTCTTTCAATGTTTATTCCTATTTCTGACAACTTGTCCGTTCTTGGCACAAAACCATTACAAATTAGGTGATCTCTCACAACATTCTCATAACACCAATAATGATAATGACAACATTCACATGGACAACAAATTTGATTTCCTTGAGACTTGGTAGAAAAGGCCTTTTCAATATATTCATTGACTCCTCGTTCATATTCCTCACTCCATCTAGGTGCCATCCACCACTCCTTAATTCTACTATCCATTTCTCCAAGGTAATAATAAATACAATTACTCTAATTAAACGCTACTGCATCAAAACAAGTATGAAAAGATAGTAGAGAACCTATCAAACATATTCAATCAAAGAAATATACTAAAAAGTGTAAAGTGTTTTTCGCAAATGGCACTCAGACACAATTATTTCCAATAATTCAATATTGCATACTTTTAATTCTTATTCATATTCTGCTCAGTCAAGTTTAACATAGTGATCCAGTCAACTTTAACATAGTGATCCAGTCAAGTATTTATTTTTGGATTCTTTACTTGTTCAAATTAGCTTACACCCTCCAGTTGATACTCCCTTCTATATGTGAATTACCTTAAGTAATTGATTTATTAATATCTCATTATGTATACATACAATGTGTAAAAGGGATTATAAATATACCTACAACAACGCTACTAGTGCCCACAAACAAATACAACAACAAATACAACAAATAAGTACTAAAATTGATAACTCAATGAATATAAAAATAATAGGAATAATAAAAAAAATAGTAAGAAATATAATAGTTTAAAGGTACAAACCTCCGATACGGGCATATAGTAAGATTTAGAGCTAGAATAAGCAAAGTCATAGTGATGTATTCATTTTCGAGGAGGGGACCCATTTTGAGTTGCAAAACAATCAGGAATTTAAATTTCAAACTGAATTTTATTGAAAAATATATTGTTATTATTAGTGACATAAATAGAGAAATTATTTCAAACTGATATACCTGGCAAGTTTCGACCAGAGTACATTGGTGACCGATTCTGAGCTGGAATCTGATTTTAATGATCTCAAGTCTCAACAAGAACTAAAAACAATGTACTCCCTCCGTCCCAAAATGATCTTCCTTCTTTCTTCTTTTTTCGCCGTTACTACGAAAGATCTTTGAGAAATAATTTTAGGTTAACTCAAATGTACTAATGAAAATTTAAAAGTTGTTATTGGCACACCATTAACAATACGATCAATAACAAATTTTAGATTTTCATTAGGATAATTAAATCAACCTAAACTCATTGCTCAAAGTTCCTTCGTAGTGACGTTGAATGAAAAAAGTGCGAAGATCATTTTGGGACGGAGAGAGTATAATCTAAGAATTCCTTGCATCAAATCTTTGATTATATGCAGTGAGAATGATAGAGATGAATGACACACTTTGGGTGGGGGGGGGGGGGGGGGAATACAAAGCTTAATAACCTAATTAGAATCTCTTCTTAAGACCATGTACAATGGATTAAACGGCATTTCCCATTCAACACCCACTTTGTCACTCCACATCAGCTTCTCTCTCTTCCAACTCATCCATTCAACACTCATTCAACTTTTAACCCTACAATGGTTTGTTTAATCCCCATTCAACACTTTTCCCACTCATCATCCTATACCCCACCACTTAAAATTTATTTTATATTTTTTTATTTTTATGATTAGTATAATAATAATAATAATAATAAGAAAAAAAAATTAAAAACGAAAAACTCAATAATTTTTTTTTCGATCACGCATTTAATAAAAAATAAACGAAAAATAATAATAAAAAAATTAATAATAAAAATTCTGAGAAATGACTATAATTATTATTAAAACAAAAAAAAGTTACATTAAGCTTAATTCGCGACGCATTTAATGAAATACAAATAATTAAACGATACAATAAACTCGAATCACAATACACTAAAAATAATATTTTCTATCACGCATTTCCGAACTTTGCCCATATGTGCTTGATTAGATCCGCCTGTAATTCGTGATGACCCCTTGGATCGCGCATTTCTGATCTAGCACGCACATGATTTGCAAATGCAGGTAGTACCTCACTCGATAATGGTTGTTGTGTACTAGACCCACTTGCCTCGGATAGATAGTCGGTCCAATTCTGAGAATACGTATCTCGTTCATGTTGCGCCCCAGACCCGTGGTCCTACTTGGCCCCACGCTCGGGACACGATTGGAAGACGTCATAAAACACTTTTAGAATATTATTTTTTTTCGAAATATACTTTCATAAAGTTTAACATAATCCACACTTGAAGTTCAAAGACTTCCACTAACTTTCAAACAAACTTTTCAAACAACTTTCACAAACGGAAGTATTTAGCCCGAAGGCTTACAAACTTTTATACAAATGTACAAACACCGACATTATCCAAAATATAGGTGTTACAAGATGATAAAGTCAAGGAAACTCTACCTAAAAGGTTTCACATTTACATAATGCAACCTTAACAAAACAAGTCTCAACTCTTACCACTCCAACGTCCTCCCGTGCCAAGTGTCCTATCCCCTGGACCCGCCTTATCTAAAACAGTAAACAAATAAAGGGTGAGAATAAATCTCAGTAAGCTACTAAAATGCAACTACGTTACATGCTGATATGATAATCATAAAGAAACAATATCAACAATTAATCATATAGCATATAGCACATAACATGAGAGATAACATCAACTCATATATCACAATTACCACATATCCCACACTCCGGTGGATACCAAGCCAAGGTTTATCCTATAACATAACTGTCTGAGAATACCATCTGAGAAAACCAACTGAGAAAACCATCTGAGCAGCAAAAATAGCTGAAGCCGGGATCCCGAAAACCAAACCATAACCAATAGAACCAAGTAACCAGAGAGGGAAATATGACACAAAGTCATAACCCAAATACTCACCAAAGGGAGCAATTCATCCCATCCAAGGCCAATCTGGACTGGGGAAACAAAGAAGGCGCAGTGGACACCTTATAGTGAACTTGGCTTGTGTGCCACTATAATTCTCCCACCGCCTGACTCAGAAGCTCCCAATGGAAAACCTTATAGTGGACTTACCTGTACCACTATAATTCTTCCATTGGCTGACTCAGAAGCTCCCAATGGAAAACCTTATAGTGGACTTACCTGTACCACTATAATTCTTCCATTCGCTGACTCCACAACAAGACCAGCTGGACTTTTCACAAGAATCACAGTAATGAATACTTGCTAAATAAAACCCGGGGCATTTAATCCAAGAAGGAACTAAGCCAAATACATCACAAGATGCACACGAAAGATTTCTCATAAAGAGTCCATAATAAGGACATTTAGTCACAACCCAATCTTTTTCATCAACGACATAAAAGTCATACACATTCACGTTTGGGTCCTAAACAACCCCAAGGACTACACGAACAATTGTCCTCTTGTACCCAAGTTAAACAAACTATCAAACCTGAAAAACAGGGGTGGTGCGCACGCCCCACCCAATAGGGTGCGCGCGCTCCCTTTCATCAGAACCTCACAATTTTTTGCCAAACAAAGGGTGCGCGCGCCCCACCCAAAAGGGTGCGAACGCTTCCCTTGATCAGATACTTTGCCTAAGTTGGAACCATGGGGTGCGTGCGCCTCCTTATTTAGGGTGCGCGCGCCCCCTCCCATTTTGGGCCAAATCCCAGATTTCTTCCTTAGTTCATTTTTACTCTTTCCGTCCCAAAAGTATAACACATATACTACATAACTTTAGCAACTTTATTTAAGGTTACAACTTGGTTTCTAAACCATTCCAACATCTAGCTAAAACAAATTCTATATACTCCCTTTGTCCCAAAATTACAAGTATAACAAATATTACCCATATCGCAAAATAACAATTACAAGTATCAATTATAAATATAATTTTTCTAATATACTAATATACTCATTTAAGAATACTTTCATTTAATTTCCCCGTCC
Source organism: Campanula takesimana (assembly GCA_026119855.1). Lineage (NCBI taxonomy): Eukaryota > Viridiplantae > Streptophyta > Magnoliopsida > Asterales > Campanulaceae > Campanula > Campanula takesimana. Next base: position 553,340 of record JAOWBW010000727.1, read on the forward strand.
CAAGAATAATAGTATAATTTTATAATATACTTATTTAACATTTAACTTAAGTTAATATTTTATCGTCCCACAAGTAGGAGTATACTGTCAAACACTTATACTAACATTCTCAGGATATAAACATACTACATATACACCCTTGCATACAAACCAAGTCACTTACCCAGTATAATTATACTCCCTTTGTCCCAAATAACAAGTATCACAAATAAATTCATTTCACAATAATTTCACCACATATCACACATATAGCAAATATATGACCATTTTACTATTTAAGGGGAATTAGTAACTTACCTATTTCCCAGAAAAGTATCGCAGAAATATGTTTTGTTCGGGTAGAAATGACCTACTCAACGCCCTGATCATTTTTATATAATTAGTTTTTAAAACTGATAAGTAAATAAAAAGAATTAAATCGAAATGGGTTGAACTTACTTTTTCTTCGTGAACCAGAGAGAAACTACGAGAGAAATTGTTCAGCAAAAGCAAAGTGTGAACACAGAGAGAGAGAGAGGTGAGGGATAAGAAGCTTTTGATATTTTCTACTTTTCACTTTGGTCCCTCTACTTTCATTTTCAACAATTAAGCCCTTGAACTTTAAAGTTACACTTTGGACCCTAAAGTTTCAACTAACTCATTTATTCCTTTTAACAAAATTTCTACTAACACTTTAACTAACTCATATACTCAAATAATATATGCAAGTCATAAAAATATTTTCTAACACATAAAATGCACATAAAAGTTCCATTTTAAGTTAAGAAAATTAGGGTGGTTTTGGGGTCGTTACAATCACTCCCCCTTAAAGAAAATTCGTCCCGAATTTTAGGGTAACTTACCAACAGTGTCAAATAACCAAGGGTATTTCCTCTCAATCTCCTCCCGAAGCTCCCAAGTAGATTCTTTCACGTTATGGTTCATCTATACAACTCAAGCAAAATGAATACTCTCACTTCTCAATTCTCGAATTCTAGAATCAATCACTTGAACTGAATGCTCTTCATAAGACATACTGGGTTCAATATCCTCTAAAACTTTAGACATACATGAGAAGAATCATAAACAGATTTGCGTAGCATCGACACATGGAACACGTTATAAACCTTTTCAAGAGAAGGAAGTAACACAAAATGATAAGCCCAATCTCCAACTCTTCCCTATATCTCAAAAGAATTGATATATTAAGCAAACTCCACGAGAAGTAAATGTATATCCCACGAATTCTAAGAATTAACTGAACAAGTTCTCAACATGTCCTCAAGAATCTGAATGGTTCTTCCTAACTAACCATCTGTCTGAGGATGAAAAGTCATTCTAAATCCAAATTCTGAATTCAAAGCCTTCTGAATTGCTTACTAAAATCAAGATGTAAATGAAGAACCCATATCTAATACCATGCTCGTAGGCATCCCATGAAATCGAACTATCTTCTGAACAAATAAGTAACAACTAGAATTAACATTTATACTCTCAAAATAGATAAGGTGAGAAAACTTGGTAACCAATCCGCTATCAATCAATATCATTGGTCTCATCTATTCAGTGTAACTCCTTCAATGAAACCTTTCGCAATAGATTCATATCCACTCAGAAATCTCAAAGGCTTGTGACAAGCCAACTGGTCACTGATATTTTACTTCCAGATTATTCACAACTCAAGGACATTGTTGAATGCATAGAATTTCGCGTGTCAAACAAATCAAATGTAACTCTTCAAATTATCTCAATACTCTTCAAGTACCTGTAGTTGAATTCCGTTGTAAATGTTGGTTCCACTAAGTATCGACTACATACTCTGCTACAAAAGTTAAAGTTCCATCACTAGCAACGAACAAAGTCGTGTTGTCTATCATCATTCATTCCACTAGTAAGTTTCTATAGTTGAAATCATTCAATAGAGTAGAAACTTAAAGCTTCCACAATCACAAAATCATCACATCACTCGACTCACAAAGACTCCAATATGTCAAATCCTCTACTACACTTGCCTTTCCCGGATGATATAACATGTATTCTACTTGCATTGTCTCATGTATAACTCTTTTTGAGGAAACAAATACGTCAACTCTCATGGTCGGTAAGCACTTCAAATATAGCTCCACAAAAGTCATTCGCTAATGCAATGGATGTATAATCGCAATCAATCTCAAGTTATGGGTAGGATAATTTTGGTTCATAATGAATCAATCTTCTCGAAGCATACATAACTACCATTCCATTCTGAATGAATGAATATCTCAATTACTCCTTGAGGCATCTCCAAGAACAATGAATTGACTAGATCCAATATAATGGTAAAACTCGATATATCCACTAGAAAATAGTAACACTGATCATATCTTCTAGATAACTGTAATACTAGTCAAATCCACTAAGGGATGTCAATACTGAAGTTGTCATCAACTCTCGTTTCAACAATTGAAACTCGTTCCATTCTTACCAATCCATCGAGAAAGTGTATATTTCTGTGTCATATAGTTAACAGTGTAGCTACCTTAGAAATCCATCAATGATTCTTTAACCATATACCAATCTCAACAAGTTACATACCGCTGCTACTGAAGTAGGATTTTTCCAATTACTGTTGCCTCCATTGAAGGATCAAAAGCTATGCCTGAATTGAACTCCCTCAAAATAATATATCCTCTAACAAGAAGACATAATGCCTTGATTTCACAACTGTTGCCTCTCACGTAGATATATTAAACAAAATGAATCCCTTGTCAAGAAATATCTCAAGCTAAAGCTTCTATTCCTGTAACTCAACCGATGTTATAAGCATATTGGACTAAATATCAACACTGCAACACTGCACCATAACAACTCAAGATAACCCAAGCTTCTCATCAAGTAACATATACTACTCAATAGAAAATCTATCTGAGATTTCTCAAAGAAATGGTACATTCTCAATTTTAGATGCAAACACTCTGCTGCTAACCCCCTAAACCAAATACCAGGCACAACCTTGTGCTAAAAAAAATTTAGAATTTAATGCATAAAAAGCATGAATGCCAAACACATATATCTACCATGCTTAACTAAATCACACTAGCATATAAGACTCCACCACCACACTATCAAAATCTTGCTACGGCAAAATAACTAAACCAGCAAGTAAAACATGCTTTTGCACATCACAAGTGCGCAACACTCTATTAATCACCAAACACTCCCCCTTAGGATAGACACCTCTAACACCTAAGGTAGAGACTCAGGAGACACATGTAATCGAGAAGCAAAATGCACAGACACATAAGAATGCGAAGATCCAGGGTCTATAAGTGTATGTGCTCTCAAACTAGACATAGAAATTATACCTCCAATCACATTAGAAGGATCTGAAATCTGTTGTTGATTGATGGCAGAAACACTATCCTGCACCTTAACCTTCCCTGAAGCATCCCTCTTTTGGCCCTGAGAAAACCCAACTGACCACATCTCATACATTTGCCTTGTTTCTTCCAACATTTCTCCTCTGAGTGTCCTGTCCTTCGACAATAGTTACATACTCGTTTACCTTGAGTTCTTCTATTATGTGGCCCTTGAAAAGATTCCTTAGCTTACGAAAATATCCCTTGGTTTTCTCTACTATCACCACGCTGGGGTTGTGGTTTTAACTGTCCTCCTTGTTTTGTCACATCTGAGGCTTTAACCTTGCTTTTATGCTCAACTATATCGTCAATTGTTTTCATGACAACTTCAAACATACCTTGGAACATTGTTCGAACCTCTTCTCTAGCATTACCCGACCCTGAAGGCCTTGACTGATTTCCTTCTATTCCAACCATTTTTCAATAAGTACCTGCATAAAACTCTCAACGTTACTCACTCTCTACACAACTACCCTCCTAGGTCACTTAGTCATTCTAGACCAGCTACAACCTAGCTCTGATACCAACTGTCGCGCCCCAGACCCGTGGTCCTACTTGGCCCCACACTCGGGACACGATTGGAAGACGTCATAAAACACTTTTAGAATATTATTTTTTTCGAAATATACTTTCATAAAGTTTAACATAATCCACACTTGAAGTTCAAAGACTTCCACTAACTTTCAAACAAACTTTTCAAACAACTTTCACAAACGGAAGTATTTAGCCCGAAGGCTTACAAACTTTTATACAAATGTACAAACACCGACATTATCCAAAATATAGGTGTTACAAGATGATAAAGTCAAGGAAACTCTACCTAAAAGGTTTCACATTTACATAATGCAACCTTAACAAAACAAGTCCCAACTCTTACCACTCCAACGTCCTCCCGTGCCAAGTGTCCTATCCCCTGGACCCGCCTTATCTAAAACAGTAAACAAATAAAGGGTGAGAATAAATCTCAGTAAGCTACTAAAATGCAACTACGTTACATGCTGATATGATAATCATAAAGAAACAATATCAATAATTAATCATATAGCATATAGCACATAACATGAGATATAACATCAACTCATATATCACAATTACCACATAGCCCACACTCCGGTGGATACCAAGCCAAGGTTTACCCCATAACATAACTGTCTGAGAATACCATCTGAGAAAACCAACTGAGAAAACCATCTGAGCAGCATAAATAGCTGAAGCCGGGATCCCGAAAACCAAACCATAACCAATAGAACCAAGTAACCAGAGAGGGAAATATGACACCGAGTCATAACCCAAATACTCACCAAAGGGAGCAATTCATCCCATCCAAGGCCAATCTGGACTGGGAAACAAAGAAGGCGCAGTGGACACCTTATAGTGAACTTAGCTTGTGTGCCACTATAATTCTCCCACCGCCTGACTCAGAAGCTCCCAATGGAAAACCTTATAGTGGACTTACCTGTACCACTATAATTCTTCCATTGGCTGACTCCACAACAAGACCAGCTGGACTTTTCACAAGAAGCATAGTAATGAATACTTGCTAAACAAAACCCGGGGCATTTATCCAAGAAGGAACTAAGCCAAATACATCACAAGATGCACACGAAAGATTTCTCATAAAGAGTCCATAATAAGGACATTTAGTCACAACCCAATCTTTTTCATCAACGACATAAAAGTCATACACATTCACGTTTGGGTCCTAAACAACCCCAAGGACTACACGAACAATTGTCCTCTTGTACCCAAGTTAAACAAACTATCAAACCTGAAAAACAGGGGTGGTGCGCACGCCCCACCCAATAGGGTGCGCGCGCTCCCTTTCATCAGAACCTCACAATTTTTGGCCAACTAAGGGTGCGCGCGCCCCACCCAAAAGGGTGCGCACGCTTCCCTTGATCAGATACTTTGCCTAAGTTGGAACCATGGGGTGCGTGCGCCTCCTTATTTAGGGTGCGCGCGCGCCCTCCCCTTTTGGGCCAAATCCCAGATTTCTTCCTTAGTTCATTTTTACTCTTTCCGTCCCAAAAGTATAACACATATACTACATAACTTTAGCAACTTTATTTAAGGTTACAACTTGGTTTCTAAACCATTCCAACATCTAGCTAAAACAAATTCTATATACTCCCTTTGTCCCAAAATTACAAGTATAACAAATATTACCCATATCGCAAAATAACAATTACAAGTATCAATTATAAATATAATTTTTCTAATATACTAATATACTCATTTAAGAATACTTTCATTTAATTTCCCCGTCCCAAGAATAATAGTATAATTTTATAATATACTTATTTAACATTTAACTTAAGTTAATATTTTATCGTCCCACAAGTAGGAGTATACTGTCAAACACTTATACTAACATTCTCAGGATATAAACATACTCCATATACACCCTTGCATACAAACCAAGTCACTTACCCAGTATAATTATACTCCCTTTGTCCCAAATAACAAGTATCACAAATAAATTCATTTCACAATAATTTCACCACATATCACACATATAGCAAATATATGACCATTTTACTATTTAAGGGGAATTAGTAACTTACCTATTTCCCGGAAAAGTATCGCAGAAATATGTTTTGTTCGGGTAGAAATGACCTACTCAACGCCCTGATCATTTTTATATAATTAGTTTTTAAAACTGATAAGTAAATAAAAAGAATTAAATCGAAATGGGTTGAACTTACTTTTTCTTCGTGAACCAGAGAGAAACTACGAGAGAAATTGTTCAGCAAAAGCAAAGTGTGAACACAGAGAAAGAGAGAGGTGAGGGATAAGAAGCTTTTGATATTTTCTACTTTTCACTTTGGTCCCTCTACTTTCATTTTCAACAATTAAGCCCCTGAACTTTAAAGTTACACTTTGGACCCTAAAGTTTCAACTAACTCATTTATTCCTTTTAACAAAATTTCTACTAACACTTTAATTAACTCATATACTCAAATAATATATGCAAGTCATAAAAATATTTTCTAACACATAAAATGCACATAAAAGTTCCATTTTAAGTTAAGAAAATTAGGGTGGTTTTGGGGTCGTTACAGTTCATCCTCAACAATCATATTATGTAATATGATACATGACCTCATGATGATAGCCAAGTCGTTTATCTCCCACATTCGAGCTGGCTCTCGAATGATTTTAAATCGAGCATGGAGCACGCCAAATGCACGTTCTATATCCTTCCGACATCCCTCCTGAAATTTTGCAAATAGCTTACTTCTTCACTTTGAGGAAGTCTAACTGATTTGACGAAAGTTGGATACGAAGGGTAGATACCGTCAGCAAGATAGTACGCCATATTATACGGATGTTGATTCACAAAGAAGTTGACTCGTGGAGTCTTTCCTTGTTCAACATCATCGAACACTGGCGATCGATCCAGAACATTTATATCGTTCAGTGTGCCCGGACATCCGAAAAAGGCATGATCCATAAATCATGAGAGGCGACGGCTTCAAGAATAACCGTAGTGGTCCCTTTATCACCCCTAGTAAATTGACCTTCCCAAGCCGTAGGACAATTTTTCTGTCGCGCCCCAGACCCGTGGTCCTACTTTGCCCCACGCTCGGGACACGATCGGAAGACGTCATAAAACATTTTAGGAAAATTTTTCGAAATGTACTTTCATAAAAGTTTAACACTTTAAAATAACTTTACAAACAACTTCCAAAAGGAAGTACTTAGCCTGAAGGCTTACAAACTTTGTTTATAAATACACAACACCAACATTTTCCAAAATATAAGTTTTAAAAGATGATGAAGTCACGGATACTCTACCCCAAAAGGTTATACATTACATAATGTAGCCTTTACAAGACTCATATCCCAAACTCTTACCACCACGACATCCTCCCGTTCAAGTGTCCTATTCCCTGGACTTGCCTTTATCTAAAACAGTAAACAAATAAGGGGTGAGAATGAATCTCAGTAAGCTACTAAAATGCAACTACGTTACATGCTGATATGGTAATCATAAAGAAACAATATCAACATATAATCAAATAGTATATAGTATATAGCACATAACATGAGAGGCTCCCTATCGCCAACCATCCCATACCAGTTGGAAATAACGACCAACTCATCATGCAGCACATAAGGCGGAAATAAACACTCATACGTGGATACTGTGAGCCAAGGTTCTCGAAACAAACATAACCATCTGAGAAAACCAGTTGAGTAGCATAAATAGCTGAAGCCGGGATCCCGTACTCGAAACAAACATAACCATCAGAGAGGTATCAACTGAGCAGCACCAAAGGGCTGAAACGGGTTCATGAACCAAACAATAACAACAACAACTAGAGGGGGAAAATGACACCAAGTCATAACCCAAAGTGCCCAACCTTTGGCCTAAGGAAGGGGGTTAAAAATGGGAAACCAATGATAGAAGACTTACAATGAACTTGGCTCGTGTGCCATTGAAATCCCTACCACTGCCCGATATCATAAACAATGGGAAACTAATGATAGAAGCCTTACAATGATGTAATCCCTACCACTGTCCCGACACCACGCAAGAAGTACCAGCTGGACTTTGCACGAGAGCACAGTAATGAATACTTGCTTAAACAACAACCAGGGCATGATTCCAAAGTAGGAACCAAGCCAAACACATCACAAGTTGCACACGAAAGAAACACTCATAAAAAGTTCACAACACAATTCTTTACAATTGACATTAAGTCACCTCACAAGCTTACACCCATTCACAATTAATCCAAAACACATCAAAAGGATGTTCCATAATATCCATTTAATACTTAGTTAAATTCCACAACACATATGTTCACAAAGGAACCATTTCGAACACAAGAGTATTCCACAACAACCCTCTAGGTACTCTAGGATATCACCTAAGACCTAGACCAAGATTGAACTTTAAATCCCTTGAAATGAAACAACTCAACTATTTCAGCAACCCTGGGCGGTCGCCCACACCAGACTGTGCGGCCGCCCAAAACACTCTGTCCCACGACCAAAATCTTCCAGATAATTGTGCGGTCGCACGCCCTATTTGGGCGGCCGCCCAACACACCCGCCAGGCCAAAACTTGAACAAACTATACTCCTTTCGTTTCACCGTCCCAAAAGTACAACACTTAACGTTTATCACTTTACTAAGACTACAAAATCAGTCTCAAAACAACTTTAATACTACTTTGAGCCCAACCAAACCAACATACCAAATACTCCCTTTGTCCCAAAATTACAAGTATAACAAATATTACCCAAATCGCAAAATAACAATTACAAGTATCAATTATAAATATAATTTTTCTAATATACTAATATACTCATTTAGGGATACTTTCATTTAATTTCCCCGTCCCAGGAATAATAGTATAATTTTATAATATACTTATTTAACATTTAACTCAAGTTAATATTTTACCGTCCCACAAGTAGGAGTATACTTTCAAACACTTATACTAACATTCTCAGGATATAAACATACTCCATATACATCCTTGTATACAAACCAAGTCACTTACCCAGTATAATTATACTCCCTTTGTCCCAAATAAACAAGTGTCACAAACAAATTCCTTTCACAATAATTTCACCACATATCACACATATAGCAAATATATGACCATTTTACTATTTAAGGGGAATTAGTAACTTACCTATTTCCCGGAAAAGTATCGCAGAAATATGTTTTGTTCGGTTAGAAATGACCTACTCAACGCCCTGATCATTTTTATATAATTAGATTTTAAAACGGAGAAGTAAATAAAAAGATATAAATCGAAATGGGTTGAACTTACCTTTTTCTCCACCCTAAGAAGGAACGAGAGAGTTGCAGAAAGAAATTAACACAGAGAAAGAGGAGAAGGAAGGATAGTTATACTAAAGTTTTCTACCCATTTTACATTTTGGTCACTGGACTTTCAAATTCCACACTTAAGCCCCTTAACTTTAAAGTTACACTTTGGACCCTAAAGTTTTCACTAATTTAATTAACTCCTTTAACCATTATTACTACTAACTAAATAAATAACACAATTAAGCAAATAATATAAGCAAGTCATAAAATGTAATGCAACACATAAAATGCACACATAAGTTCAAATTAAAATTCCTAAAAATATAAAATAAATAGGGACGGGTTTTGGGGTCGTTACAATCACTCCCCCTTAAAGAAAACTCGTCCCGAATTTTAGGGTAACTTACCAACAGTGTCAAATAACCAAGGGTATTTCCTCTAAATCTCCTCCCGAAGCTCCCAAGTTGATTCTTCCACATTATGGTTCCTCCACACAACTCTAACAAGAGGAATACTCTTAGTTCTCAGTTCCTGAACCTTAGAGTCAATCACCTGAACTGAACTGGATGCTCCTCATAGGACATACTTGGTTTAATATCCTCTAAAACTTTAGACATACATGAGAAGAATCATAAACAGATTTGCGTAGTATCGACACATGGAACACGTTATAAACCTTTTCAAGAGAATGAAGTAACACAAGATGATAAGCCCAATCTCCAACTCTTCCCAAAATCTCAAAAGAACTGATATATTAAGCAAACTCTACGAGAAGTAAAGGTATATCCCACAAATTCTAAGAATCAACTGAACAAATTCTCAACATGTCCTCAAGAATCTGAATGGTTCTTCCTAACTGACCATCTGTCTGAGGATGAAAAGTCGTTCTAAGTCCCAATTGTGAATTCAAAGCCTTCTAAATTGCTTACTAAAATCAAGATGTAAATAAGGAACCCATATCTAATACCATGCTCGTAGGCATCCCATGAAATCGAACTATCTTCTGAACAAATAAGTAACAACTGGAAATAACATTTATACCCTCAAAATAGGTAAGGTGAGAAAACTTGGTAATCAATCTGCTATCAATCAACATCGTTGATCTCATCTATTCAGTGTAACCCTTTAATGAAACTTTTCGCAATAGATTCATATCCACTCAGAAATCTCAAAGGCTTGTCACAAACCAACTGATCACTGATATTTTACTTCCAGATTATTCGCAACTCAAGGACTTAGTTGAATGCTTAAAATTCCTCGTGTCAACAAATAAAATGTAACTCTTCAAATTTATCTCAATACTCTACATTTACTTGGATTCATAATTAAATTGGTCTTGTGTATCTCTTCAAGTATCTGTAGTTGAATTCCGTTATGCATGTTGGTTCCACTAAGTGTCGACTACATACCCTGCTACAAAAGTTAAAGTTCCATCACTAGCAACGAACAAAATCGTGTTGTTATCATCGTTCATTCCACTAGTAATTTTCTATAGTTGAAATCATTCAATAGAGTAGAAACTTAAATCTTCCACCATCGCAAAATCACACCATGTCTCAACTCACAAAGACTCCAAAATGTTAATTCCTCTAACATTCCTCATTTAGTTTTATCAAACATGAACTATAAGTCAATGTATCCTCTAACACATTACCTTTCCCGGATGATATAACATGGTACTCTACCTGTATTATCTCATGTGTAACTTTCTTTGAAAAAACCAATACTTCAACTCTCATGGTTGGTAAACACTTCAAATATAGCTCAATCAAAAGTCATTCACTAATGCAATGGATGTATAATCGTAATAAATCTCAAATTATGGGTAGGATGATTTTGTTCATAGGGAATCAATCTTCTCAAAGCACTCATTGTTACCATACATTTCTCAAGCGATGAACATCTCAATCACTCTTCAAGGCATCACCATGAATAATGAATTTATTAAGTCCACTATAATAGTAAAGCTCGACATATCCACTAGAAAATAGTAACACTGATCATATCCTCTAGATAACTGTAACACCAATCAAATCCATTAAGCAATATCAATACTGAAGTTGTCATCAACTCTCGTTTCAACAATTAAAAACTCGTTTCACTCTTACCAATCCATCGAGAAAGTGTATCTTTCTGTGTCATATAGTTAACTGTGTAGCTACCTTATCCATCAATGAATCTCTAACCATATGCCAATCTCAACAAGTTACATACCTCTGCTATTGAAGTAGGATTTTTCCAGTTATTGTTGCTTCCATATTTAAAGAATCAATAGCCATGCCTGAATTGAAACTTCCTCAAAATAATATATCCTCTAACAAGAAGACACAATGCCTTGATTTCACAACTGTTGCCTCTCACAAAACAATCCAATTACTGCTACAGATACAACTCAGCATATCCAACAATACCACTGAAGTAGTTGTTAATTCAAACACTATGACCACAATTTATGATGCCCATACCTGGTATGAAAAACCATCTTTGACATACACCCAACTCAAATTTTCAACTAATGATAATCACTTCAAGTCAACCACTGAATAAACCACTGATGCATCCCACAAAGGAAGAGTACATTCTCAATTTTAGATGCAAAAACTCTGCTGCTAACCCCATAAACCAAATACCAGGCACAACCTTGTGCTAAAAAAAATATTTAAACTTTAATGCATAAATAGCATGAATGCTAAACACATATATCTACCATGCTTAATTAAAGCACACTAGCATATAAAACTCCACCACAATAATATCAAAATCTTGCTATAGCAAAATAACTAAACCAGCAAGTAAAACATGCTCACAAATTTGCACATCACAAGTGCGCAACACTCTATCAATCACTAAACACTCCCCCTTAAGGGTAGACACCTCTAACACATAAGGTAGAGACTCAGGAGACACATGAAATCAAGAAGCAAAATGCACAGACACATAAGAATGCGAAGATCCAGGGTCTATAAGTGTATGTGCTCTCAAACTAGACATAGAAATTATACCTCCAATCACATTAGAAGGATCTGAAATCTGTTGTTGATTGATGGCAGAAACACTATCCTGCACCTTAACCTTCCCTGAAGCATCCCTCTTTTGGCCCTGAGAAGACCCAACTGCACTTCCTGATGCTTGTACTCTAAATCTAGGGCAATCCTTCTGAAAATGACCCAACTGACTACATCTCATACATTTGCCTTGTTTGTTCCAACATTTCTCCTCTGAGTGTCCTGTCCTTCGACAATAGCTACATACTCGTTTACCTTGAGTTCTTCTATTATGTGGCCCTTGAAAAGATTCCCTACTATCACCAAGCTGGGGTTGAGGTTTTAACTGTTCTCCTTGTTTTGTCACATCTGAGGCTTCAACCTTGCTTTTATGCTCCACTATATCGTCAATTTTTTTCATTACAGTTTCAAACATACCTTGGAACATTGTTCGAACCTCTTCTCTAGCATTACCCGACCCTGAAGGCCCAGACTGATTTCCTTCTGTTCCAACCATTTTTCAATAAGTACCTGCATAAAACACTCTACGTTACTCACTCTCTACACAACTACCCTCCTAGGTCACTTAGTCATTCTAGAACATCTACAACCTAGCTCTGATACCAACTGTCGCGCCCCAGACCCGTGGTCCTACTTGGCCCCACGCTCGGGACACGATCGGAAGACGTCATAAAACATTTTAGGAAATTTTTTTGAAATGTACTTTCATAAAAGTTTAATACTTTAAAATAACTTTACAAACAACTTCCAAAAGGAAGTACTTAGCCCGAAGGCTTACAAACTTTGTTTACAAATACACAACACCAACACTTTCCAAAATATAAGTTTTAAAAGATGATGAAGTCACGGATACTCTACCGCAAAAGGTTATACATTACATAATGTAGCCTTTACAAGACTCATATCCCAAACTCTTACCACCACGACGTCCTCCCGTGCAAGTGTCCTATTCCCTGGACTTGCCTTTATCTAAAACAGTAAACAAATAAGGGGTGAGAATGAATCTCAGTAAGCTACTAAAATGCAACTACGTTACATGCTGATATGGTAATCATAAAGAACCAATATCAACAAATAATCAAATAGTATATAGTATATAGCACATAACATGAGAGGCTCCTTATCGCCAACCGTCCCATATCAGTTGGAAATAACGACCAACTCATCATGCAGCACATAAGGCGGAAATAAACACTCATACGTGGATACTGTGAGCCAAGGTTCTCGAAACAAACATAACCATCTGAGAAAACCAGTTGAGTAACATAAATAGCTGAAGCCGGGATCCCGTACTCGAAACAAACATAACCATCAGAGAGGTATCAACTGAGCAGCACCAAAGGGCTGAAACGGGTTCATGAACCAAACAATAACAACAACAACAAGAGGGGGGAAAATGACACCAAGTCATAACCCAAAGTGCCCAACCTTTGGCCTAAGGAAGGGCGTTAAAAATGGGAAACCAATGATAGAAACCTTACAATGAACTTGGCTCGTGTGCCATTGTAATCCCTACCACTGCCCGATATCATAAACAATGGGAAACCAATGATAGAAGCCTTACAATGATGTAATCCTTACCACTGTCCCGACACCACACAAGAAGTACCAGCTGGACTTTACACGAGAGCACAGTAATGAATACTTGCTTAAACAACAACCAGGGCATGATTCCAAAGTAGGGAACCAAGCCAAACACATCACAAGTTGCACACGAAATAAACACTCATAAAGAGTTCACAACACAATCCTTTACCATTGACATTAAGTCACCTCACAAGCTTGCACCCATTCACAATTAATCCAAAACACATCAAAAGGATGTTCCATAATATCCATTTAATACTTAGTTAAATTCCACAACACATATGTTCACAAATGAACCATTTCGAACACAAGAGTATTCCACAACAACCCTCTAGGTACTCTAGGATATCACCTAAGACCTAGACCAAGATTGAACTTTAAATCCCTTGAAATGAAACAACTCAACTATTTCAGCAACCCTGGGCGGTCGCCCACACCAGACTGTGCGGCCGCCCAAAACACTCTGTCCCACGACCAAAATCTTCCAGATAATTGTGCGGTCGCACGCCCTATTTGGGCGGCCGCCCAACACACCCGCCAGGCCAAAACTTGAACAAACTATACTCCTTTCGTTTCACCGTCCCAAAAGTACAACACTTAATGTTTATCACTTTACTAAGACTACAAAATCAGTCTCAAAACAACTTTAATACTACTTTGAGCCCAACCAAACCAACATACCAAATACTCTCTTTGTCCCAAAATTACAAATATAACAAATATTACCCAAATCGCAAAATAACAATTACAAGTATCAATTATAAATATAATTTTTCTAATATACTAATATACTCATTTAGGGATACTTTCATTTAATTTCCCCGTCCCAGGAATAATAGTATAATTTTATAATATACTTATTTAACATTTAACTCAAGTTAATATTCTACCGTCCCACAAGTAGGAGTATACTTTCAAACACTTATACTAACATTCTCAGGATATAAACATACTCCATATACATCCTTGCATACAAACCAAGTCACTTACCCAGTATAATTATACTCCCTTTGTCCCAAATAAACAAGTATCACAAATAAATTCCTTTCACAATAATTTCACCACATATCACACATATAGCAAATATATGACCATTTTACTATTTAAGGGGAATTAGTAACTTACCTATTTCCCGGAAAAGTATCGCAGAAATATGTTTTGTTCGGGTAGAAATGACCTACTCAACGCCCTGATCATTTTTATATAATTAGATTTTAAAACGGAGAAGTAAATAAAAAGATATAAATCGAAATGGGTTGAACTTACCTTTTTCTCCACCCTAAGAAGGAACGAGAGAGTTGCAGAAAGAAATTAACACAGAGAAAAAGGAGAAGGAAGGATAGTTATACTAAAGTTTTCTACCCATTTTACATTATGGTCACTGGACTTTCAAATTCCACACTTAAGCCCCTTAACTTTAAAGTTACACTTTGGACCCTAAAGTTTCCACTAATTTAATTAACTCTTTTAACCATTATTACTACTAACTAAATAAATAACACAATTAAGCAAATAATATAAGCAAGTCATAAAATGTAATGCAACACATAAAATGCACACATAAGTTCAAATTAAAATTCTCAAAAATATAAAATAAATAGGGACGGGTTTTGGGGTCGTTACAAAACCATTCCCAGTGCATGCAATCAATACTCCCGATCATACCTGGAAACCCCCGCATCTCACTAACATGAAGTTTTCTTTGCAAGTCGTCTTCGTTTGGGGCTCTCAAGTACTCAGCCTCGTACAATTGAATTATTCCATTGCAAAATCTAAGTAATGTCTCCAATGCCGTAGTACCTCTAATTTTGATGTATTCATCAATAGCATCGGCCGCCATACCATATGCTAACATTCGCATGGCTGTGGTACATTTTGCTAACGAAGATATGCCTTCTTTGCCGGCAGCATCGAATCTTTGGGTGAAGTAGATGTCATGGTTTGAAAGGTCGCCGGCGATTCAAAGGAATACATGTTCCCGCATGCGATATTGTCTGCGTAAAAATTCTTTGTAAACAGCATTTTCGAAAAAGTAGTCGTTAACCAGGCTTTGGTTTGCCCAAGCGTGATCTCTTTTGAAGTATCTTCTCGTGGGAGGTTGATCTTCTAATATTTTTTTTCGATGCTCTGTAAAGTGGTTGACGATATACCTGTCCTCCAAATCAGATTGCCATTTGTAGGCTTCGATATCAAAAGGAAATTCTAATTCATCCATTGAAATTTGGAAAAAGGAGAAATAGAGAGTGTTTAATTTATGAAGAAGGAAAGAAGGGAATGGTTGATGTAGGAAGAAAGAAGGAAAGGAGTATTATTTATAGAGAAATTGAGTAGTACATCATACTGCCTTACCTTGGAAAGATGAGAAATACAGAGTGTTAAATTGAGAACGTGGGGTTAACCAGGACAATTTTGCAAATAACCCTTTTGTCCTCATAACTTCCATGATACTACAATTTGGCCCTTATAGATTACTATCTGACATAAAGCAGAAAACTAACATTAAAGTAGTACATCATTACATAAAACTGACACAAAGCCAAAAATTAATCGATAAATAACTCTGAACCCAACTTTTCAAAAAGCTGTTTGCTCCGATCATCGAGATGCTCCTTCTCATTTAACTTCATCCACATTTTCATTTTTTTAGTTTGAGTCTTGTCTTTCTGAACTTTGATAGCCTCCTCCTGTTGTGTAGCTATCAGACTCAATCGTTCAAACTCTTTCTCTTTGAATTGTTTGAATTCTGCCCAGTCTTCGTTTACTGATTCTAGTCCTACTGCGTTACCTTTTTTTTCCCCTTTTTTCTTAGCTGACTCCCTTCCCATAGGACGAGGAATGGAGCCAACTTCGTTTGAATCACAACCATCACTTTCGCGTGATATGTTAAATCCACTGCTTCCAGATCCCGTATTTCCTCCTACCTGACTTGCAAAGCGTGGTTCATCTCGGATAGCATGCCACTCATCCATCAAAGTAAAATTGACATTGTGATCACATTTATAGATTTCATGCGCTTTTGCCAATACATCGGTCTCTGACCACCCGCTTGCTTGCGTACGTTTAGCTTTATCGTAAGTACCTATCCATTTATTCAATATTTTGCTTACATAGGAATAGCGATTTCTGCAGGCAGTTCCATCACGAGGAGAGTCAAATGAGCAATGCTCGTTACAGTATTCCGCAATTTGACCCCAAAACGTCTCGCCTTTCTGATTTCTTACGATGATACTGTTTGTTCCGAATTTAATCCACCCACTAAGTAGGACTAAATTTTGAGGGGTAGTCCATTTGGCGCTTTTTTTGCGAGTAGCGGCTGAACCCTCACCAGCTGGATTGGCTATACCCTCTACAATTTCAGTAGATTCGTTAGCACCGCTCATACTACCCAGACCAATTTGAGTTGAAAATTCTGGAAATTGTGATGATTCATTTCCAGAAATATTTTCATTTCTCATCATTGGCATATAAGGATATTGATTATAAGGGGGTGGTTGCATTGGCATCCCATAATATGGATTCCAATTTTGGATAGGTGAAGGCATGAAATTTGGTGGAAAACCAGGATTTGGAAAATGTTGAGGACGTGGTTGGTTGAAAGATGGATTTTCGTACAGAAAATTGTTAGGATTGTTGTAGGGAAAAGGAGGATTACTTGAATTTTGATTATTGGAAAGGTTATTATTGGGATCCATTTCAAGAGAAATATGGTTTTTTTTGTTTGGTGTTGGAATACAATGAAACTCATGTCCATTTATAGAGAAAAAAAATTCTGGATTATTGGTGAAAAAAAAAAGGTCAAATAATTGAGCTGCAAAGGTTGGGATAAGAAAGTAAAAAGAAAATATGGCCAGTCAATCAGTCGCCAACACGTGGCGACACCAGGAAAAAAAAAGGACCGCGGCTGGTTTGACGGGCCTCACTAGCGCGTGTGTCGCACGCGCCCATGTCAGCCCAATTCCAGCGCGCCGCGTGTCCGTCCTACCCGACAACTTCTGCGTTCACGGGTGTTTAACGCAGAAAACGAAATTGCAATTCCATCC
Source organism: Campanula takesimana (assembly GCA_026119855.1). Classification (NCBI taxonomy): domain Eukaryota; kingdom Viridiplantae; phylum Streptophyta; class Magnoliopsida; order Asterales; family Campanulaceae; genus Campanula; species Campanula takesimana. The sequence goes on from JAOWBW010000727.1 coordinate 571,139, forward strand.
CCATTCAACCAACCATTGCAAGGATTAAACACCTCATTTTTTGTGAATCTTCCATTCAACACCCTAAGTTTTGCCCATTGTAGATGGTCTAACAGCTAAAGATTTTCAATAATTTTATTCTATATCACCCACGTTACCATACCAATATATATATATATATATATATATATATATATATATATATATATATTGAGAGAGAGAGAGAGATATTCCTCCGTCCCAGCTCACATGACACTTATTTCCATTTTGGTCTGTCCCAGCTCACTTGACACTTCCCAAAATAGCCTACTTTTTATAATTTTATATTCACTCTACAGCTCCACTCATTCTCTCTCTTCATTTTCCACCACTCATTTTATTCAACCAACACTACTATTTACCCCACTCATTCTCTCTCTTCATTTCTACCACACATTTTCATTATTTTATTCTTTTTCTTTAGTTATTGTGCCCACCTCTTGGGTGTCAAGTGACTTGAGACGGAGGGAATATATATTGAGTATAAATGAAATATCACCTACGCAATAGCATGATAGATTTATAGAGTTATTAAAAATATAAAAAACTATTTTGTGATTTTTGCAGTAACTACTCAAATTCTGGAAAAAAGAATAATAATAAATAAAAATACAATGATGATATTCCATTGAAAAATTGATTGACTGACTCTAACAATCTCGTTTCAAAGAAAACTTATTGCAATAAAAGTCAGAGAAATAGGAAACCTTCATATTGAACAACCTACAAACAGTAAAATATGACTACTAATTTGGGATTGAAAAGGGGTTTCCAAGTCCAATTCAATGAGAAATTGAAAGGGAGTTTTCAATTATAAATCACTAAATTTACTAGGGATATATAAATTTAGGGATTTCGATCAATTTGTTTGGGATTAGATATTTGATTAGGAGAGGGAGGCAGTGAGGGAAGAGAAACCTGTTCGATGAGACGACGGTGGCGATGGAGATGTGTGGTGGCGTATGCGGCGGCTTTAGCTTTGTATGCGGCGGCTCTAGCTTTGTTCTCGTTCGTATCTCACAAGCCAAAAGAAAAAACGCAAAGATTCTTATTTTTTTTTACGCTTCTATTCTTCCTGGTAACTATTTTATATATGGTCATTGTGAAATTTGAGAGGACTCATTATAAAATTTGAGTGGGGTTAGGCATAATTTTTCAGGGGGTCAAGGTGTAAATCTAAGAAAAACTCAAGGGTCATAGTGACAAAACTGGAAAAGTCCCTCCTCCCAAATGTACATCTGCATGTGGGAAAAAAAAAGGAGGGAAAAGGAAAAAGGGTATTCCTTTTGTTTGACTTTTTCCGGAAAAAAAAACGAGGGAATATAACCCGCGCATTATATTAATTGGTACGTGGACCTAACCTATCAAATGCGATGGCATTATTGTAGGCGTTGCATTAGTTATTGAGTTGTTGCATTTGAAGAATCTAATGCAACGCCAGATGACTTAAGGCAACGCTTAGGCCAATGGTATTACAATAACTCAAATAATTGTTGCATTAGATGATATAATGCAACGCCATTCTTAAATCGTTGCATTAAATGCGTTGCATTTGTTTAAAAATGTAGTACTCTCCCCATATAAAAAGATTGGGGCAATCAAAGAAACATAACTAAAAGTTTAAAAACATTGACTTTTCAACTATGACATTATATATATATATATATATATTTTTTTTTGGGGGGGGGGGGGGGTTGTTATGCTAACTAAAATTACCCGATGTTCTTCACGTGATTGCTTGTTTTTTTCTATATTCGATCAAAAGTGATATTCTGGTGAAATTTTCCCTGTAAAACGTGTTTTTTCTAATGAGTAGGAAAACGTGTTTTTTCTAATCATCTGGCGCTCATTGACACACTCGCTGGACTTTCGTAACACAACAACTGGTCATCCTAAATATTGTTTCTTGCTATCTATTGACACATCTACTGTTCTTCAAATTTCCTTTCAGAAAAAACCTTCTGGCTATCACTTTTAAGGGTTCTAGCTATCAATCTCAAATGTTCTTTTCAGCTTTAAAAAAGTTTTTTCTCTCACAGGCGATGCTTGATAAATTACATCCAGAAGACCTTGTTATTTATATCCAGAACCTCTTGAGCTTGATATCCAGAAGGTTTATGTGCTTGAAAATCATATCCAGAATGCTTTATATTGATATCCAGAACCGTTTGAAAAGTTCCGATTATTTACGAAAATGTCGCCGCGCGTCTTTTTAAAGAAGTTCCACATATTTTTGAAAAATGTCACCGAAACACGTTTTTCCTGGGACTTATGTAAAACGCGTTTTACTCAAGGTTTTGGCTTAATTGACGATAATGTTACATTAAGCTTTACTTTAAAAACATTTTTTGGGCTTTAAGCCTTTTGATGATGTCAAAATGTGAAGGGAAGTCCAAGCCCATTAATTTTAGATTATACCGCTGATGATGACACTCTGGTGTGAGAGTAAGAGTAAGTGTTTGTATGTAAAAGAAAAATCAACAAGTAAACTATGACGTAAGAGCATTTAGCAAAGAATTTAACTGTTACCTTTAACGTATGGATTGTATAAGGTGTAAATAGTTGATATAGAGTGGTCTTCGATCACGTGCCTTTGATTTTAGGAGGTAATAAAAGTGTGATCCACGTCACATCTAACAACTTTACCACGTGAATTGTACTTAAATGAGAACCCTTGAGTCGTCCTCGGTTGGGGCCGAGGACGTCCCTTCACGTACTACTTGTAAAGTTGATAATTGTATAAGTGATGATGACGAGTCGGTCCATAGAAGGTTGGGTCTTCGTATGGACGAGCTTGGGGGTTGTAACCAGACTCATTTTCGGGCTTTCTAACCTTGGGCTACATGGGCTTGATGACTGAGCTCGACCTGTCGGGCCTAGCTCGGTTAATTTTCTTCTCCTTTATTATCACCAATTATATCTAGAGATGTAAAAGTATTTTTGAAGTTGAATTAAAAAAAGAAAAAAACTCCCTCTGTCCTTCAAAGAATGTCTATTTTGAAGAATATTTTGTCCTAAAATGAATGTTTTTTTTTAAATTAACTTTGTTCATAATTATTTTTTCCAAATTTTTGTTTTCACTAGTCTCTTTATACTTACAAATTAAATGTTTGAAAAGAATATTATATAATTATATGTGAACTCATACCACTAAACTATATGATGTTGATGATTTTAGTGTCATCAACGATTTTATGTAATTGGATTTACTAGAGACCAATGCGATCTCATATTAAGCTCGGATATGAGTAAGGGAAAGTGTGGAGTACACACTCATTTTGAGTCAATGTGTTTTTCGACCACGATAAAGAAGCAGAGGTCAAGGGGGCTGCGCCCCCTTGCGGGGTCAAGGGGCAGCGCCCCTTGTTGCAGTACCAACGGTATTGTTGGTACTGCAATTAATCTCCCGCCAGTTTCCCCACCAAAAACCCGCCAAAAACCAAGAGACATGATCAGTTAAATATTATGACTGTTGGGTCAACAGTCATGACTGTAAACAGTGCAACTGATTCTGCTCTTTTACTACAATCTCTTTATAACCTGATTTGGTATCTCAGTTTCATTAACGAAAAAAAAACCCTAACTAATCTCTGAGTTTCTGATCAGTTTTCTCTGCCTAAGATACAGATTGTTTTTGATTGTCTTATCCCAATAAGGATTTCGTGAAACCCAGGCAAAAGGGTCGAAATACTTTATTCGGAGAGTGAATTATACACGATTCAATCAATCATCCAGGATTATCAATTTACCCTAACCCCAATTTCTAACATATGAAATGTAGAAATTTCCAGATATTTATTCATTTAGAGACAGAGAAACTAAAATTGTTATTATGGAATTTTTTATTAAAACAGTAAAGACGGCTAAATATAAAGTCACAAAAAAGTGCCACAAAATTTGATATACAAAATAAAGTGTCAAAATTTTATTGGTGTTTTTAATTAGAGTGTACCGGATCCACTATCAATGTAACCAATAAAAATTATCACCTCATTTTGTGAACTTCTTTTGTTCCATTAGGATTGACCCAATAAAGACTATTCTCAGATAGGAATAGCATTGCCCCAATAAAGACTATTCTCACATAGGAATACGTTACGCAGTGCCATTTTCTGTCCTTCTCTTGATCGGTAAGTGGTCAAATCAATATGAGTTTTATGTAGGGGAAATAATAAAGTACTCCCTCCGTCATGGTTTAAAGTTTTTAGTTTGACTTTATACGCTTATTAAGGAACTAATGCAAATTGAGTCAAAAATAGTAGTGGGTGGAAGATATAATTGTCCATTTATAATGTAAGTGGATAAAAAGTAGATGGGTAAGTGATGGGCTTTTTGTAATATATGAACTTTATGAAGACAAAAATGTCCAAAACACTATTCATTTTTTGCCATTTAAGGAATAAAGCATCTAAGAACCTTAAACTGAGACATACCAAAAAGAAAAGTAAGAACCTTAAACTGTGATAGAGGGAGTATAAAAGATGGCTACAAAATGTAGCTTATAAAATAAGGTGTCATAATTGTGTTTTTAATTGAAGTGTGTCGGATCCACTATCGATGTTGCCAAAGAAACATCATCACCACATCTTATATCCTTCGTTTTGTAAAATTCTTTTTTAAACCTAGCATCCCCCTTTATTTCGGTCATCCACGATTTTTTTCACAAAATCTTGGGTAAAACGCGTTTTACGCAAGTCCCAAGAAAAACGTGTTTTCGGTGGCATTTTTGAAAATATGTGGTACTTTTTTTAAAAACGCGCGGTGACATATTTGTAAATAATCAAAACTTTTCATCGGTTCTGGATATCAATAACAAGCTTTCTGGATATGATTTCTAGCACATTTGAAGAAGGTCATAGCCAATAAACTTTCTGAATATCAAGCTCAAGAGGTTTTGGATACAGATAATATAGTCTTCTGGATATTAGGGGTGGATTTGTAGGTATACCGAGTGTATTTTGCTTATACCATGTACCAGCCAAGTATGATTTGGTACACAAAAATATGTACCAGTACCAACCACGAAAGTTGGTATACCAAATTTATTGGTATGGTTGGTATTCGGTTGGTACTCGATATATACCAAATGTAAATGAAGACAATTTTTTTTTTTTTTATTAGAGTTTCTTGTCTAGTATAAAAAAACACATTATAACATAAAAATATATTTAAAATACAAATTATAAAGTCTTGAAATTAAAGAAAAGTAGAACAATTGAAGTTTTGAAAACTAAACAACACAGTGAATCTACATAATATTCACCACGACTCCAAAAACCAAAAGATTACAATAAGGCAGTTTGATTTATTTATTTTTCCTAAATCGTAATAAAGTAACTTAAAGACTTAAGGTTAGAAAAAGGAAATTAATGTTTGATACTCCATTCGTCCCAAAATATTTGTAATCTTAGAACTTCTCACACTTATTAAAAAAGACAATCAATAAATATCAAATAGACCAAACTATCGTTTGAATATTTCAAGTACCTAGACAATTAGACAGAGTATTATATATGTGAGTCTGTGTGTGTGCGTGTATGTGTGTGTGTGTGTGTGTGTATATATTCATATATATAAAGTTGGTATATGGTATACCAACCAAAATCGATATTGTATACCTTGTACCAACCAATTAGACAAAAATTGATACGGTGCTACCTACGAAAAAGTTCGGTATACCGACTTCTTTATACCAATTAAAATTGGTACGGTTGGTATACGAGTTGGTTGGTACGGACGAGTAGAATTTGCCACCCCTACTGGATATAATCTATTATGCATCTCCAATGAGAAAAAAAGCTGAAAAGAACTTTTGAGACTGATATCCAGAACCTTTGAGACTCATAACCAGAACTTTTAAAGTGATAGCCGAAAAGTTTTTTCGGAGAAACAATTTGAAGAACAGTTGATGTGTTAATATATACTCCCTCCGTCCCACTTGAATTAGGACAAATTTCCATTTTGGGTGTCCCATTCGAATTAGGACAACCCAAAAATGGAAATATTTTATTTGATGAGACCCACATTCACACTCATAATAACTTTTCACTCATTATTTTCTACCCCACTTTCTCTCTTATACTTTACTTTTTATACTCACAACACCTACTCCACTAATACGTTTTCCTTAATCCCTGTGCCCAACCCAAAAATCCTAATTCGGGTGGGACGGAGGGAGTATCCAGTAACAGTGTTTAGGATGACCAGTTGATGTTATATAAAGGTTCAGCGAGTGTGTTGAGGAACGCCATATAATTATTCCTAATGACTAGGAAAAACGCGTTTTATAGGAGACTAACATCGAGTTTTTCTACTGCACTCTCATTTTTCATTATGTACAAAAGATGGCTACAAAATGTAGCTTACAAAATGAGGTGTCATAATTGTATTTGTGTTTTAAATTGAAGTTTGTCGGGTCCACAAAAGATGGCTACAAAATGTAGCTTAAAACTAATGTACGAATAAATATATTTATATCTTGTTTTACAAAAATAGTACTCTCCCTCCCCCGTCTTTTAATGATTGTCCATACTCTTTCCGTCTCAGCTCACTTGAGACCTCTCCAAAATAACCAACTTTTAATAATTTATATTGTATCTACCCCACCACTCATTCTCTCTCTTCATTTTACACCACTCAATTTATTCAACCAACACTACTATTTACCACATTATTTTTCTCTCTTCATTTTCTATCATACATTTTCCTTATTTTATTCTTTTTCCTTAGTTATTGTGCTCACATCTTACGTATCAAGTGAGGTGGGACAGAGGGAGTAATTCATTTAAAAAGACATTCTAAAAATTTCTGGTTTTTATATTTTATACTCCCTCCATCCCACTCGAACTAAGATTCTGGGTCAATCTAATTATACTTTGACCAATAATTTGAAGAAAAATAATTATCTTAATGAAAATCTAAAAATAGTTATTGAATTAATTAGTAACCGTGATACAATAACAATTTGTAAATTTTTATTAACATCATTATTTTTCTTCAAATTATTGGTCAAAGTATAACTAGATTGACCCAGAATCCTAGTTCGAGTGGGACGGAGGGAGTATAGTTTAGTGACAAAAATTCATATACTCCCTCTGTCCCATACCAATGGGTACTTTTGGTCAAACAAACTTGAACTTTGATCAATATTTTTTTGCTAAAATATTAATCTCCATAAAAAAAATTAATAAGTTACTAAATTAGTAATAGAAACATTATCAATTACTATTTTTAAATTTTTATGGAGATAAATTATTTAGCTTAAAATGTTAATCAAAGTTCAAGTATGTTTGACTAAAAATGTCCATTGGTATGAGACGGAAGGAGTATATTCTTATAATCCTCTTTCAAACATTTAGTTTCGAAGTATAAAACAATAGTGAAAGCATTTGTAAACAATTAATCTAAGGACAATTTTTTTTCTAAAAAGCAAATAACTATTTTGAAACAAAAATAATTTAAAAACAGATATTCAGAGTAGTAAATTAAACTTCAATATTTTAATTCATTAAACAGGAATGAATGGACTAATTTTTCATTTTTATTTTTAAATGGAGAAAGATAAGTAGGTTGGGCAGTAGGCTTATGAGGTGCCCTAATGAAGTTGATAAGAAAAGGTGGTCCAATACTCCAATTAGACGTGTCCAATTCCTAGCCGGAACCGGCTAACCGGCGGTCAACCGGCCGGTCAAAACCGGTCAAAACCGGCAAACCGGCTAACCGTTTCGGATGTTAACCGGATGGGGCCGGTCCGGTTAAGGTTGGACATTACACAAACCGGTAAACCGGCGGTTATAACCGTCGGTTAAGTAACCGGTTGGACCGGCGGTTATAACCGGCGGTTAGACCGGCGGTTAACGGTTTAACCGGATTTTCCAGAAATGCCAGTGTGGCCCCTCCCCAACGGCTAGTTGACCAGAAAGGTCCAAAACGGCTAGTTTGTCAGTTTTTGGCCGTTACTTTTCTGACCAAAAACGGCTATAATGCAGAAAAAAAAAAAAAAAAAGTTTTTTTTTCCAGTTTTTGATACTATAAATATCCCCTCCCTCCTCCCAATCTTTTCCCACAATTCTACCCTACAACTTCTCTCCATATTTCTCTCTCTACTCTTCAAAGACTCCAGTTAATTTTCAAATTTCAGTTAGTTTCCAGTCAGTTATTTAACAAATTCCAGTTAGTTTCCAGATTCCTGTCAGTTATTTAACGAATTCCAGTCAGTTTTTTAACGGTTCCAGTTAGTTTATCAGTTTTCAGTTAGTTTTTTTCAGACTTCCAGTCAGTTTTTAACGGTTCCAGTTAGTTTATCACTTTTCAGTTAATTTTTTCAGATTTCCAGTCATTTTTTAACGGTTCCAGTTAGTTTTATCAGTTTTCAGTTAATTTTTTTCAGATTTCCAGTCAGTTTTCTAAGGTTCCAGTTAGTTTGTCAAATTGTCAGTTTTTAGTTAATTTTTTCCAGTTTTCCAGTCAGTTTTTAACGGTTCCAGTCAATTTTTTAACGGTTCCAGTCAGTTTTTTGACATTTTCCAGTTAAATTTCAAGATTTCAGTTAGTTTTCCAGATTTCAGTTCAAAAAATGTCTTCATCTCGAAATCTTGGCAAGTCTCATGTTGATTCTACCTCCCAAAACCAAGATTTTGATCAATTTTTTGAGGAACCCTTTGTTGAAAATCAAAATGAGCAAGGGACGGAAGAAAATGTTTTTGAAAGTCAAAGTGGTAGAGGCGGCCGAGGCCGAGGTCGAGGTGGTCGGAGTCGCGGACAAGGACAAGCACAACAACGTCAACCACGAGAATCTAGATCCGACATTTTTGCCATCCATTTCCAAAAAATACAAATTGACCCCAATGACCATATCCATTTCAAAGCGCAATGCAACTATTGTCCAAAATGGTACGGCTTTAAAAAGGGTGGAGGGTATGGGTCAATGAACGCGCATATGTCATCAAAACATCCCGAAAAACTTGGGATTGAGGGCGATCAATCTCAATTACAATTCAATCCAATTGCTCAAGGTCAAGGCCAAGGTACGTCTTCGATATTATTTAAATTTAATGATATCTTTTATAGGAAAGAGTTGGCCAAATTTGTGTGTGTTAAAGGGCTTCCTTTTAATTTTGCGGATGATGATTTTTTTCAAAATTTTATTAGACTTTCTTTAAATCCATCCGGTCATAAAGTGCCACGGTCGACTCTAGTACGCGATATTAAAATGGTGGTGTCGGAATATAAATTAAAATTAATTGAGGATTTAGCAAAATTAAATCATAGAGTTTCAATTTGTGCCGATGGTTGGAGTGATCATTGGCTTAGAAATAGTTATTTGGGTGTTACATGCCATTGGATAGATAATTCATGGACTATCCAAAAAAGATTAATTGCATATGATAGTTTTGAACCACCCCATTCCGCGGAAAATATTTGTAGAAAGTTGCACGGCGTTTTGGCAAAGTATGGTCTTATTCAAAAAATATTCACTATTTCATTCGACAACGCTAGTGCTAATACCGCTAGTATACCGGAGTTGAAGCTTATTTGTCAACCGTCACTTGGGGGTAAGTTTTTTCATATAAGATGTTTATGTCATATAATTAATTTATGTGTTAAAGACGGTTTGGATGCGTTGGATATATATGTTAAACCCATTAGAGATGCTCTCGTTTTTATTGCAAAAAAAAATAGAGTTACAAGAAAATGGATCAATTTTTTGAAAAGTAAGGGTTTAAATGAATTTTTTTTTTCTATGGATGTTCCGACTAGGTGGAATTCCACCTATACAATGTTAAAGGATGGTTTTGAGTATAAAGAGCTTCTCATGGAATTTTTTCTTCATTTGGGTACGGACATCCCTTTATTTGCTTATCATTGGAACGCTTGCATTAATTTATGCCAATTATTAAAGATTTTCTTTACCGCTACCGAGGCTTTGTCGGGAGTTTATTATCCAACTTCTTTTTTGGTACTTGAGCAATGTGGTGCAATTGTTCGAAGTTTTAACATGCTAGCAAGTTGCGACGTTTTGGGCCCAAGCATTATTGAAATGAGGGCAAAGTGGCTAAAATATTTTGATACTATTCCGTCTCTATTTTTGGTTGCAAAATTATTTGATCCCCGTGTTACATTGGACAACCTAGAGGCGATAGTAAAGTTTTATTATGAGAATTTATACCCAAATGGGGACGGAGTACATGAAAGCCCGGCGATTATTGTTCAAAATACAAAACAAGATTTGGTGACTCTTTATAATGAGTATAATGCAAAGTATGGAAATCCTTCTCAACAACAACAAGAACCCTCATATACTAATCAAGATTTTGCTACACAAGAAGATGGTGGGCTCACTTTCAATCCATATGGATTTTTTGACGACTTGTTTTCCTCAAAACGTCCTAGAATGGCTTCTTCTTCTTCTACCATTCCTTACGAGTTGGAATTATATTTCAACTCCAATTTTGATTATGTACAAAACACTTCAAATAATTCTAAATTTGACGTTTTGAGGTGGTGGGCACAAAGGCATGAAAGTTATCCCATACTCTCTTTAATTGCAAAAGAAGTATTAGCCGCTCCCGCTTCAACGGTGGCGGTCGAATCGGCATTTAGCGTGGGAGAAAATGTTTTGGATGCAAGACGTTCCCAACTAACGGTTGATAATTTGGAAAATCAACTCTTACTTGGTGATTGGATTAGAGCGGAAAAGAGAGAGCAAGATATGCCTTATGAAGAGGATATACAAGATCCACGATATCAATACGACTTGGAAGGGTCTACGGGAAGTTCCGAAGGGGAAGGCAATTAGAAAGTTTTTTTATTTTTTTAATGTTTACAATAGTTTTATTTTAGTTTCATTGTAATAGTTAAGTTGAGGTAAAGGTTCCATTATGTCATCCCTTAATTATAAAAGGGCAAGGTTTGGTTGTCCCCCTCTTTGTAATTTTAATTTTAATTAATAAAATTTAAGGGTACCGTCCCTTTTTTTAAAAAAAATACACTATATTTCTTGAGTATTTTTTGAAAAAAGCTCAAAAAAAATCTTTTGGGTTTCAATTTAAATGCTAACACATTTTTTAAGATTTTTGAAAAAAAATAATTACATTTTACAAGTTTATTACCATCAATTTAACTATAAATACCCCCTCCCTCCTCACTATTTTTTCACACTACTACCTCACAAACCCTTTCTCTACAATATAAATCTTTCTCTACAATCAAACATCCCCAAGTTTATTACTTTTTTCGTTAACTTTCTAACGAAATGGTTTCCAATTCAAACAATGAGAGGGTGGGACAATTTACTATTATGGGGAGGCATTTTACAATCAAACATCCCCAAGTTTATTACTTTTTTCGTTAACTTTTTTCGTTATTTTCATATTTCCAGTCAGATTTTTAACGATTCCAGTTACTTTCAGCCAGTTTATTCAAATTTTCCGTTAGTTTTTTGACATTTTCAGTTAAATTTCCAGATTTCAAGTCACTTTTTTTACATTTTCAGTTTTTTTTTTTTTTTAAAAAAAGTTACAAATTAGGCGGTTTAACCGGTTTAACCGGGTTAACCGGTTAACCGGTTAACCGCCTAACCTTAACCGTTATATCCGGTTAGCCGGGCCGGTTCCGGTTGGTTCTATGTTACATTTTCAGTTTTTTTAAAAAAAAAAAAAAGGTTAAAAATTAGGCGGTTTAACCGGTTTAACCGGGTTAACCGGTTAACCGGTTAACCGCCTAACCTTAACCGTTATATCCGGTTAGCCGGGCCGGTTCCGGTTGGTTCTATGTTACATTTCTAACCGCCGGTTATAACCGGTTAACCGGCGGTTAACCGGATTGGACACGTCTAACTCCAATGCAATGGAGACTTTGAGGTCGGCGTTTTGCCAGTTGTTTAGGCTCTTAATCTTAATCTTAAGGGTAAATATAAAATCACAAAAAAGTGCTACTCCCTCTGTCCCTAAATGAGTGTCAAATTTCATTTCAAGGGACATTGAAAATCACAACTTTTTGAACAATTTGATAACAACGATTCATATATAATCTTGTAATCTCCTTTCCAAACCTTTAGTTTTACACGTATAAAGAAACCGGTGAAAATAATTTCGAAAAAAAACGTTTAGGGAGAAAGTTATGTTAAAAAAAGACACTCATTTAGGGACAAAGATTTCTTGAAAATGGACACTCATTTAGGGACAGAGAGAGTACAAAATTTGGTTTACAAAATGATGTGTCAAGATTTTATTGGTGTTTTTAATTAGAGTGTGCCGGGTCTACTATCGATACAACCAATAAAATATCGCCACCTCATTTTGTATCATTCATTTTGTGAAATCCTTTTGTGCCCCTAGCATTACCCTAATCTTAAACTGTTATTCATTTCTTTCCTATTTTAACTCACCTTCTTCTCAAGAATAACCCTGCATATACATGATACATTGATTTGGAGCGTTGCTTATGTGTCTGAGAATTTGGCGTTTTGCTAAAGTGATAATATAACAGTCTGGATTTAACAATGTTTTTTCTTATTTTAAGATACATGCTTGAAATTAAAATAAAATAAAAAGATTAGGTAAATTTTACTTGAGCCAAATTGATTATCGATCATTGAGGAAGCCATAATTTTTTCACAGAGGGTCAAAATTGCTTAGCGAATAAAAATTATATTTTTCATGAAAAAGATTGACACAAAAGAGGTTAAAATGATCTTGAAAAGACAATTTACCACAATGTAAGGTGATCAAAATTGAAGAAAAGTGTATTTTTTAGATTATCCTTTAAATTCTAATATAATGTATTAAAAGTTATTTTTCGAAATTTAAGAGAATCAATTGAACCCAATGCGCTTTATGTGCCACTGATCTTCTGTTTGGACCGCGACCACTACTATCACTCCACATCGACATTGTCTGTTTTGGGCTAACCTGTACGAATTTATTTTTTGGCATCTCCAAAAGGCCTCATGCTAATAGTTGGGAGGACTTCTTTATATGCTAGGCAATTATTGTTTCAATTGCCGATGTGTGACATGGGTTGACACCCTGTGAGAGCCCGCGCTCGAACCTTTGTTTTGAGAATAGGGAGTCGCCACCTCATTTTATTTGGGAAAATAGAGATAAAGCCCTTTTTGATTTTGAAGTGGGTTCGGGGGCTAAGTTACGAGTAGAGAAGGTGATTAGCAGCACTCCACTTGCCCTTTCGGTCTCTAGCATGCTTCCGCCTACGATTCATTTTAGTGCCTTATTTTGAAAGATTGATTTTATGCCTTAACTTGAAAAGAATGTGTATTTATATACAATGGTGTCTCCTAATCTAGGAATGTTCATTGAAGTCACAGCCAGGAATCGGCTTGGGTGGATTCCCGATCGGTTTTCGAAAATGGTTTTGTACATATTAAGAAAACAAAACACATAAGGGGGAGGGGATTTAATACATTATATTACAAAAGGGGAAACAAATCCCTCGAAGGAATAAGCATCCTCGCCACGAGCTCGGTCATTGGATTCGACATGATTTTCCGTCCCCGAGCTAATGTACCTATCCTAAATCAGTCCAAATCCAAAAACTAGAAATTGGGATTTAATCCCAGAAGGTTAGAGATCCTTTGTAAGTTTTTTATGGATTTTTTGGATGAATTTTAGACTAAATAATTAGCAAGAACATTATTCAAGAAAAACAACCCAGCACAGCAAAACAGTGATTTTGACACTTTCATCACAGAATTTAACCATCTTAGCTCATGAATCTGAAGAAACTCAAAGCATGAAAGTTGAATACAGCATACCAAATATGAACTTCCCAAAATTTGGAATCCAGAAAGCATGTTTAAGTAATTCAAAACGTCTCTGACATTTCGATGTCAGAGACTGGAAATGCAAGTTCTGATTCTTGAAGGCTTAAACAAAGGAGCAAAAAGGGTATTTCCTTGGATCCAAAAATTATTCCAAAAATATGTTCATCTTTCTGAGTTTTCTGGGAACAAAGTTCATGTTTTGACTTTAGTCCAAAAACCGATTTTTAGCTATGTTTTTAGCATAAGAACAGAACATGGTACAGAGATGAATAATCAGGACAGCACATCTGTAACTCAAGTTTACGCATGAAAACCTAAGCTAAACATGTAATATGGACATGAAACGTTACGAGCATGAACTTCAATACATAATGAACAACTTTCATGTTTTGACCCAAGTCCAGAAACCACTTTAAGATGGGGTTTTTAGGGGATGAAAATCGTTGGTTGCAACAGAATGTAGAAACTGGTTGCATAGCTCACAAACATGGGTTCCAAAACATAATCAAAACTCAAAACCAAGCCATTAAACTCAAGGGACTTGTTATTTAACATGTTAAGATAATTACAAAAGAATTATTTTACATCAAAAGCTAATCTAAATATGAATATACATGAGAAAAGGGAAAAGAGGACAGATTTGTGACTCTCAAGGGAAAGAGGCATATTTAGAAAATTGATAAGGTTCTTAGAAGATTCCGTATGGAAGACTCTAAGAGTGGTAGCCTGCCAGTGTTACATGGTAAAACTCTTAGCAAGACTCAGTGTCCTCAGACAACTGATGAGCGGGATCGCATGAATGGAATCCCATATGCTTCTGCAATTGGATCCATTATGTATGCAATGATATGTACTAGACCGGATGTCTCTTATGCTTTGAGCATGACGAGCAGATACCAATCGGATCCTGGTGAGAGTCACTGGATAGCTGTCAAAGCGATTCTTAAGTACTTGAGAAGGACTAAAGACTCGTTTTTAGTATATGGAGGTTTTGGAAGATGATCTTGTTGTAAGGGGTTACACAGATGCAAGCTTCCAAACTGACAATGATGATTATAGACCGCAATCTGGTTTTGTGTTTATGCTAAATGGTGGTGCAGTAAGCTGGAAGAGTTCTAAGCAGAGTACCGTTGCTGCTTCTACAACTGAACCTGAGTATATAGCTGCATCCGATGCTGCTAAAGAGGCTGTTTGGATTAAGAAGTTCATTGGTGAACTAGAGGTGGTTCCTAGCATTGCTAATCCAATAGACCTTTATTGTGATAATAATGGTGCTATTGCTCAAGCAAAGGAACCCAGATTGCATCAGAAATCTAAACACATACTTAGGCGTTTTCATACCATTCGAGAGATCGTTGATAGAGGAGACGTGAATATATGCAAAGTACCAACTGACGATAACATTGCTGACCCATTGACAAATGGTCTTTCGCAAGCAAAGCATGATGGTTATGTTAGGTCTATGGTTATTCGATACATTAATTAGGCCTAGTGTAAGGGGAAGATTATTGGTGTGTATGCCCTAGGCATGTTGTTTGAATAATTAATGTTATTATTTATAAAGATATTGAATGTTTGATTATTATATCTTTTGTATGTTTATTATAATAATCCCCATCCCTAGTAATTATGAATTACTAGTATAATTTAATGATAGTCATATGATGATTATGTATGCGATACAATTAGACTTATGGGTATTTGTTGGAGAACAAATACTGGACTGACCCCTATGAGATTTATGTCATGGTCACAATGTCATAATTAAGTCTCATATAGTTATATCACTTGAATCTTTAGACCTGAGGTTATTACAGTCTTCCACTTGATGAACATTATGTTTGACATATTCAAACGTTACCTTTAACTGGGTAGCTATAAAGGATATGATTGGCATGATCGGAATCATGTAGGGAAAGGTAATAAGCCAAGATATGATTTGTTCCTCTTTAAGAGAGATGTCAAGCTTGGGCCCCTCGATGAATAGTATTGATGAAATGCACGGCCGCGCTCAAATGAATTGATTTGATCAATATCATTTGTGTTATAAATATATTCGGGATCGAGAAAGCATTGAACAAGTAAGTTGACCATTGATCATGGCTTACGTTCAATAGACATCGTGTAACAAAGATATTATGATATGTTCTATTTTAGGAAACTTTTGATTTCAAAGTTATACTAATTGGGTAGTCATAATGGCTTGCTAGAGTCCGCTTATGACTTACGAGGTCTGAATGGTTCGGACTCGTTGCCAACTTAGTATAATCCTATTGAGTCACACACGCAGAACGGATAATTAAAAGGAGCGAAAAACGAGGAAACTGAAGGTAGGCACCGTACGGCTGTCTAAGCCCCGTAGGGCTGGTAAGCCGCCGTACGGCTGTCCCCCCGGCTGACAGTTTTATTTTAAGAAATTCTTGTTGATAAACAATACCTAAGTCCTAAAGGGTTTTGGACACCCCTTGTATATAATGTGGACTGACGGGAATTGTTCCCACAATGTTGATTTGATCAATTCAAAACTCTTTCTTAGAGAAAGATAATACACATTATTTACTTGGATCATCAAGTTTGATTATTTCAATTATCAAACTTGAATAATCGTTAGGAGCAATTGAAAAATCGTTCTTCGTCAAAGTTTTTCAATCCGAAGGACCTAGCAGTCAAGTTCAAGAATCGTTCTTTAATCCGTTCGAAGTGTGGATCACCGGTAGATGGTGCTCTTCTTAGCATCTAAGTCCAAGGCTTCACATATCGATCTACAAGGGTTAGTTTCTTTCATCTTCATATTATGATTTATTGAACATAACGGATCTAGGCTTTTGGGTTTCTACATGTTATTTTTCCGCTGCGCATGATTGCACGAAACCCAACAAAGATAGGGGTAGAGGAGGGGGAGGCAGATTAGGGTAGATGGAGGTGGAGACTTGATGGAGAAGAGTTGATGATTAAGTTTGAAAATAAGAGAGAAAAGCTGAGAAATGATGAAAATAGGGGTGCTCGGCGGAGCAGCTTATAGTGCTCGGCCGAGCATCAGGCCAAAAAGTCAAAATTTTGTTTTTTTTCTTCTCAGCCACTCATGTTGTGACATGTGGCACTCTTGAGGTTGATCTTTACGTGCACTTGTGGACATCTCTTCTGGATCTGGCTTTCAGCTCCGCAACTGCTCCGTTGTGCGCGCTCCAGTGTCCCGGGTATCCGTGGGCCCAACATAAAAATTGCTCGAAATATTTCTTCGGTTCCGCCGGTGTATCTGTAATTTATTAAAGAGCAAGGAATACCATAGTATAATTTTAAATGCATTAGATGGATAGTAAAAGGCCTTTTTTAGTATTTCGGGACCCGTTAAAGGGTCCGCGCGGGTGATTTTTTGAGAATATGCCTATTTACCCAGTTTTGAGCCCTGATCATAAATCTGGACTCGGTTTATTCATCAGATGTACCGATAAGGCGCTCGGTAGTCCCGAACGGCCAAATCTGGGGTTTTAGGTCAATTATCGGGTTTAGACCAATTAAATTAGGGTTTAATAGGGGTGCGAGATCGGGGTGTCTACACACCCCAACAATCACACAATTGGTAATAGAAACATATTTCGTGGATGGGCCAACACAGTGGACCGGGTGTGTGCGATATGTAGGATTCTTTATGGTGTGACCTCGCGAATGGAGAGCCTTATGTCGACAGTCTTTCTGATAATCGGGTTGTGTGTCCCGCGAGTGGTAATAATGGCGATACACGTTTTGCTAGAAGTACTAAGTTTGAGGGGAGGTTTGTTAGAGAGTCAACTCAAATTCCACATCGTAAATTGAAAGAAGAATTGCCTAGTATATATAGAAGTCCACCCACTCCATTAGTTTGAGACATTTGGGAGATGCCCAAAACCATATATGTGCGAGCTGCGGTGAACATGGACAATACCATACTAATGAGTGGTAGGATTGGTCGTGGTCTCAACAAGTGATATAAGAGCTTATGATTTAGGTCAGGTGTGTAATTCTTGGTCGTTCGCTGCGTGATTGGAGATTTTTGGAGTTATGCGCTTGAATACAAATTTGAGATATTTGTGAAGAACATGAAATTTTGCATTAAGTACAAGATTTAAGGAGGACGATCAATGAAGGAAAGATCATTGAAGTTTCAAGTTTGAAGACCATCGGTGACGACGTGGTGAAACCTGAAGATCATGTAAAGTTTGAAGATGACAACGATGCAATTGAATTTGAGTCAAGGGGAAATTTGTTGGGATTTTGACTCAATCCCTCATTTGACTAGAATTATGCTTTTATTTGATTGGCTTGTAGAATGAGAGAATCCTAAATATATTAGTAAAAGTGAGTAATTTTAATTGATGTATATCATTATTGTCCTAATTTAATAAGGATGGTACTAATTAGGCTTATATAAAGGCTAAATGAGCTGTTGTTTTAGGTGTGCTTTAGTGGTACCAAGAGGGGCTCCCTTAGAGGAGAGAGCGTATTTGCAAAGTATACAATTATGAATGAATTATATATTGTTTGTGTGTGTTTGCAATAATGTTGAGAAGATGATGATGCCTCCATTCTTTGAATATCGTATGCTTGGGTGAATGATGAGTCTGTTGTGAGTTTGTTGATTAAAAATTTGCGTTCTTGTAATTTCATGATGATATAGTGAAAGTCGCTGATCGGTCTGTGGACGTAGCCCATAGTTGTTGGTGTGAACCACGTTAAGTCTTGTGCTATTTATTTTTCTTACTATATTATATAGTTGTCTATCCTGGAGATAATAATTTGGTCAATATCAAGAGGAAGGGTGGCGTTCGGGTTAATGAACCAAATGGAGATGTGTTGCGGTTACGATATGTGCGACATATTTTGAATATGAAGAGGAACTTGATTTCTGTAGGGATGTTGGATAAACAAGGTTGTCTTGTGACATTCAGCTACAGGCCATAAAATATATTAGAGTAACTATCGTGGTAGCTCGGGGTGGAATGTAGAAGATGTTGTATACCATATATAACATCCTTTTGCATGGGGTTCGGGGTGCAACCAGAGATACATGCAAAATTGCCACGTTGGGAGAGGATTGTTTTCAAGAAATTGGTATGTTGCGCAGTGGGTTGATAGTTCTAGTTGTTTAGTCATAAGAACATGAAGTCAACAACACCAACATTAAAGTGAATCTGAAACCGTGAAGCGATAGGGTTTTTAGAGGATATGGAGGGACCGTGATCATGTCGAGCATGAGGATTTGCAAGGTTTGTGGATGAAACCGGGAAAAATTAGGTAGAAGCTTCAATCAGATTTAACTAAACTTGAAAATTAAGAAAGGAGGTCAGCGCTAAGCATTCAGTTAGCTACTGGCCAAAAAGGTGCTTTTGGCGAGTCATTTTTTGTTGGTGGAAGTTGACAAGATAGTTACGGGAGTTGGTTTATCTCCACGTGGGAGATACTTGGGATTGAAGTCAAAATGGGAACCAAGGGTTCCGGTATGTGCTAGAAGAGAAAGGAAACAAAAACAACACTTTGAATCTTATCCAAATAGGGGCCATAATTCGTTATTTCTTTATAGCAGATTCTTTTTTAGCATACGCTTAGGGATTCTTTAGGGTTATGGTTTTGAATCATATTTAAAGTCTACTGAAGGCCATAAACATATTGTAACACAACGTCGAGAGAGTGTTACGTATAATCATGTCCTATTACCGCCTTCAGATGTAATCTAATCTTTTGACGAGCTCGGTTAACAATTTCTGCTCTTATGTTTGATTTCCGTGATTTATTTTCTTCTTTTATTCTCATATTGGTTGGGCAGCTGAATTCCCAACATCATTAAACTTTATAATTGTCTTTGTAATAACCAAGGATGAATGGTGGGAAAGAGAGAAAGTAAGGGTACGATGAAAGGTAAAAGAAGAAAATGGGATAATAATGATAAAAATGATATTGTATATGTGTTTTTAATATGTTTGAATAGTCTTTCAATATATAATACTAAATGACTGAGGGAATATATATGTGTTTATTTTTGCTTGAAATAATGATGATATGTGAATAAATAATACTAGATGACTGAGGGAATAAATATGTGTTTATTATTTCTTGTAATAATGATGATTTGATCACATGAACATCAGTTTGAGGTGGAATATATTTGATATATTTTGTGGGGAAAAAGTGTTTCCCCAAGTGAAACAAACTCAACGGACCCGGTTTCGAACATGTGTGACCAGCCAAATTGCACAGGGCCAGAAAAATTAGGGGCCCCAAATTTTATATATTTAGGATATATATATTAGAAACTGATTAATGGCATTCATGCTGAGGGTGCTTGGTTGGTAAGTTGTTGCATGATGCATCTAGGTTGTCTGAGTTCGAATCTTTTTGTAATTTTTCTTTTTTTCCTTCTTGGACTTTGTTATTTCATTTTTGTGCTTTCTTTCTCCTACTTTGGGATTTTTACTGATTTTCATTTTTGGGCTTTGTACACACCCCGCCTTGGACCGCTCACCCCTATTGTACATTTGATTTTGTTTTTCTCCCTATTTTAAATGTTTCTCGTTAGTTTCTGTTACTTCCGTTAAGTTCCTGACTGACTTCGTTAAGTCCAGGGACCAAACTGAATAACAGTGCTGACTTTCTAGTCCATTCTGTCATTTTTACCATCTCCAAGGCGCTCGCATCCTCCCTTTGGGACTAGAGGCGCACGCATCCCGCCACCAAGGCAGGAGGCACGCGCACCTGGGCGTCAGTTACAGATTTCTGTCCAAGAATCCCTCCCTTATTCCTTTTAACAGGATTTGCCCGGGAAACTGACCTTTGTGACTTGGTTTTGGCACCAAAAACTCACCTTATTCACATATATAAACACCTCTAATTCACTTTTGAATGGAGGAGGATTTTGATCGTTAACAAAACTATACACAAATACTTACAAGGCATTTTCCTAAGAACCTCTTGAAGGAGTCCTTGAAGGTCTTTGAAGTATAGGTAAAAGACTACTCTTTTCCCTCATTTTCTACTTCATCTCTTCTCTCTTTCTTTTGTTTTAATCAAAAGTGAAATCACCCAAACATTTTTGGGACATGACATCAAAGACTACTCCACTTCATTGAAGCTAGTCACGAAGTCATCTCCCTACATTCCAAACACCCCTTTTTTTACCCCCTTTTATCATCAAGAATAAGAAGAACATTTCATCATTTATGTAGATTTTGATCAAGCAAGACCAACTTTAGTTGGGCGAGATGGGTGTTTAAGTACTTCCCATCTCGTAACCTAGCCCCCGAACCTCATAACAAAGAATCTCTGTTTTCGTAATCAAACTTAGGCTATACACATTAGGTTTTTCTTATGTTCCTCTAAAACATAGGTGACGACTCTAAAACACAAATAGACATCCTAGGGTAACACACGTGCTCTAGCCAAGCCGTGGCCCCCGGGGTATCTACAGTGGCGATTCCGCTGGGGACGTTTGAGGGTTAAACTTGCGTTTCTGATCAAATCTACATCTTTTCTGGGCATTCTGGTTCCTGATGGGGGAAGCGTGCGCTTCTGGCCTTCTTGGCCTAAGGCCCGCGCGGCCCACATCAAGTACCAGAGTCGCCCGCTTCCTGATGTTCTTCCTGTTCTTCTTTTTTTTTTTTTCTACACTAATCATTTCTGCATGGGTTACAATATACATTCAGGACCAGGGCAATCCCCTGAGTCCAAAGTCTGACAATCTGACAGGTTTGCCCAGAAGCGGGCGCCTCCCATAGACTCTACACCAGGCGCGCGCATCCCACAACACAAGCCAGAGGCGCGCGCTTCCGGGTGGTTTTTCAGAACATGGACAGTTTCAGAACAGAGCAAAATGATTGGGGTGTGGGCACAGTTGCCTGCATTATGGACTGATTTGGACCTCTTAACTGTTTCATTTTGTGTTTTGTTTTATCGGTCACACGGGTGATTCGAGAGTTGTAATTACGTGCTTA
This sequence comes from Campanula takesimana, assembly GCA_026119855.1. Taxonomy (NCBI): domain Eukaryota; kingdom Viridiplantae; phylum Streptophyta; class Magnoliopsida; order Asterales; family Campanulaceae; genus Campanula; species Campanula takesimana. The sequence continues at coordinate 592,898 of JAOWBW010000727.1, forward strand.
CTTGCTTTTCTTTCATAAAAAAAAGTAAAAAAAAATGTTTTGTCACATGTTGGACCTCACACCACGTGCACAATCTCCTATAAATTGCTCACTATCGAGTCGCACAAGTTCATAACCCCAAACCCGTCGAGGCCCGTCCTAGAGATTTTCAAGCTCCACCCGACCTTGACTCCCTCGAAGCGGTAAACCTCAACCCGTGGCGTAGTTCATGACTACATGCTGGGGGTGACCTTAAGCCTCTCATTAGTCGAGCACAAGCCAACACAATTCTAGTTACGGTCTAACACTCCGTGACTAAAGTCGGTTTTCATGTGCCGAGATTTCCCAAACTAATGTCTTCAAAATATACATGCCAAGTGGTTATCATGGATGAAATAAAACTCCGTCCCCAAGTGGTTATTATGGACGAAAATAAAAAATCCGTCCCCGTATGTATGCTTTACTACATTAATTTAGTTTAATCCCGACATGTGTAGGATTCACAAGCGTGATGGAATCCGATGAGTATATGGGACCGCGAGATGGTCTATATACTAGTGTGACGATTCCATTATTTTCTTAGAAACTCAAAAGGGATCTCGTCCCTCCGAGTTATAAAAAAAAGAAAAAAAAAAAAGAGTCTTTTCTTATGTGGTTTGAGTCGTGTGCCCAATGTGTGTTCTAAGCCTCTTCATGGACCCAAAGTGTTACTCAAGACTGACAAGGGCCTCTTCTGCAATATAGGTTCAATTGGTACTTTTAGAGTCTACCGGGATTCAGCGAATCGGTTAGTTCGTGAAGAGATTACTCCAACAGCTTCGACAGCATCAATGGCCGGCGGATCCAACACCGACAACACCATGTCTCTTGAGCAACTCTCAGTTATGGTCCAACTTATCCTAGAGCAAGTCTCCACTCTTAATAAGGAGGCCCAACAAGGATGATCTTTGGCAATCCCACGTTGACAATCAAAGGGAGGCCCACGAGGCCGAGATGGAGCAAATGAAAGAGAAGCTCACCAAGCTCTCGAGTGGTAAAGACAAAGAGAACAATGAAGAGTCCGAATGGACTAAGGGTTTGTTTCAAAGCCCTTATGTTAATGCCCGTACCAAGAAAGTGGGGGAACCAAGCACTGAGAACAATGAGCACAAAATGGTTGATTCAATTATGGCCTACATAGATCAACGCTTCAATGGTCTCAACTTGGGGAAAGGCTCCGACACAAGCCTTTATCTGTCATCCATCCTCATGAACACGATGGCTTCTCTCCCCGACAAGTTCAAGATGCCCAACATCAGCAAGTTCAAGGGCAACTCTTGTCCCATGGCACACATCGAGACTTACATTTGGGCTATGGTTCCAAAGAAGGTCTCTCCGAAAGTTATGGCACAATGCTTCCCTCTTACTCTCGAGAGGGCGGCAAAGGATTGGTATGCAACTCTCCCGCTCACAGTCCGTCTTGATTGGGATGCCGCCATGCTTGCCTTCAAAAGTCAATACCAAGGCAACACCACCCACTGGCTAACTAAGAAAGAGCTCGAGAACACTACTCAAAGGGACAATGAGTCCTTCATTGACTTCACGAGAAGATGGAATGACAAGATTGCTGAAATTGTCGAGAGGCCTAACACTAAGGAGCAAATGGACATCTTTCTTAAGTGTCTAAAGACTGATATCCGCACCCACCTAAGTGGGGCTTGCTATGCCGATTTCTCACAAATGTATGAGGCGGGAATCTGAATGGATGAGTTGCTCAAGGAAATAAAGAAAAGTTCTCCTAGCTTCCGTTACAAGGCCGCCTCTAACTCCACAAAAGAGGCTTCAGTTAATGCCGTCACTACCGACAAGGGGCATTACAAAAGGGTTCATCCACCACAAGGCAAGAAATTTCAAGATGATCGTGTCTACATGCCTCTCCATGGCATGACTATCACCGAGGCCTTCGAAGCTCTCAAGGCCAAAGGGCAAGTTACTCCTCTCCAAGGGTACAAACCCAAGACAATGCGTCCCAACCATGCCTACCACAAGCATTGTGACTACCACCAACATAGTGGCCACACCACCGAGGAATGCTTTGTCCTCCGCAATGTCATCCAAGATCTCATAGACAAGAAAGAGTTCATAGTGCCTAATGGCGAGGATTTCATTGTAATAGAGGTAGGAGAATTTGAGGAGACCACTCATTCAATCCCAATTGTGAATGAGGGCTCCAATGTGATGAATAAATTTGAAAATTCTTGTTACGTTATGACTTACGATGAGGTAATGAGGGAAGTACTAGAGAATAGGAAAAAGAAGCAAGATGGGAACGTCAACATGCTAACTCGATCCGGACGAGTCATAGCAAGCAACCCCACCACTTCTGCACCAAGCACCTCTTCTCAAAGACCGCAAGCTCGCGACACTCCCAAAGACCCTTTATTGGTTTAACTCAAGAAAACTCAAGCCAACATCTCCATTTGGGACCTCATTGCATCCTCAAAGAAGCACAGAGATCTTGTCATCAAAAATCTCGACGACACGTCGATCTCTGCCGATACAACTCCCGAAGACCTTACAGCAAGATAGGTCACATTCATTTTGGCAATGTCATCACCTTTGCCGACATGAACCTTCCACCATTTGATCCCGACCACAATGAGGCCATTTATCTCAAGGTGAGAGCAAGGGGGAGACCTATTTCTAGAGTCTTGGTTGACGGTGGTTCCGCACTCAATTTGATGCCCGGCCGAATCATGGGCATACTGGGGCTTAAGAATTCAGACTTAAATCCTTCTACTCAAGTGATCCGAGGTTACGATAGCACTACCCCCACAGTCATGGTATGGTAGAAATAGACATTGAGTTTGGGAGCATGGTCATGTCCGTCCCGTTCCAAGTACTCGACGTCCCTTCCTCATTCAATTTGCTCTTGGGCCGACCGTGGATACACAGTTCTAATGCCGTCCCTTCGACTCTCCATCAGTGTGTGAAGTTCAGAAATGGGGATGAAATAGTGACCGTTATGGCAGAAAACATCACTATCCACATAAAGGGGGAACCCATTCACCAAATTCAGCATGGTTTAGCAGACTCTACCCTCTCCGGCGTCTCAATCAACGCCATTGACAAAGAAGGGGGAAACGGATCATGGACCCTTGGCAATCGCAAAGTCCTCCGCATAATGAGGAACATGAATTACTTCCCTGGTTTAGGCCTAGGGAAATATCAACAAGGAAGGATGCAACCTTTTGAGGTTCCTTTTGTTAAGAACACGTTCGGTTTAGGATATGAGACTTCTAGAGATGACTTGAAACACGAGCAAGCCATCAAGAATGAAAAGGCCCGAGCCCGAAGGGAAGGTCGTCATTATGAGATTCCCAATTTGAGGCCTTACCGCAAGACACTGAATGGCTACTTTGTCCGTCAAGGGGAAGAAGTTTCGTACGTAATCTTTCCCGAGCCATGGGTTAACAGCAAGGGCATCAGAAAGCCCGGTCTTGAAATATTTTCCATCTGCGAGATTCAGAAATCCGAAAGAGAACCATCTCCCATGTCTCCCCGAGAATGGTGGGGGGAAGAAAGTTACCATAGAGTCCGAAACAGAGATTACCGTGGGGGAGGAGTCGACAGACCTAGCCTCCATGTTCGAAGAACTCGCCATCATGGATGAGTGCCAAGTCAATGCCAACTACGATACTGACACGAGAAAGGAAACAATCAGCGAGATCCAGCCAAGCTCCGAGCTGATAAACAACTGGTATTCTACGAAGGGACCCGTGGTATCCGAGGAATTCTTGGTCGAGAAGATGGGTTGCATTCCACGCAAGGTCACAAGGGAAGACTTGTTCACATTCACTTTTGAGTCCGAGTGTGTTTCCGATACCCTCACCCAAGAGGATATGGAGGCCATATGACACGCCCCCAGGTCCCGGGATCCCCTAATAGAACCTCGAACCTGGATGCGCGTGACTAACAAGAAACGAGAAACTGAATGACACCTGAATAACTCAACTGGTATCATATATATATATACTCAAGAGGAACGAGCTAAGACAGCTCACAAACGAGTTCTATATCAAGAAATTTAAACCAAATGGTTGTACACAGCGGAAAACATGCCTAGCACATACGCTGGCATTACAAGAACACTATACAAGTCTACCCAATATACTGAGTCTAAACAACTGATACCAAATCGTCCTCACCAAAACTGGAAAGGATAACAATTCCCAACAAGAACAATCTGCTAAGTAGGCCCCTGCTAAGTCGAGCCTCACAACGTATTACCACTTGCTTTCCTTGGGGGGGGAAACAAATAAACAAGGAACAAGGTGAGATAAATCTCAGTAAGTTACTAGATACAAGTACATAACATGTTATCATGTAACCATGCAAATCAAGAAGATTATCAAGTAATCATGCTCAAGGTATCATCAAGTAACAAGTATATGAGAGGCTAAGCTAACTCATCAAGTAGCTAACACATAAGGCTAAACTAACACGTTACAAAGGATATCCCAACCTTATTCCTCCCAAGTAAACCACTGTTGTCGTTGCTTATTGCAGTTGACAAATCATGATCAATCAAGTTGCTGCTGTGCAGTACACAAGAGGACCCGGTAACCAGTGTCACTTACAAGAACAAGATTCACGAGGTGTTCAAGAGTTTAGCATTCACTTAAGTCAGGCGAATTGCTCCAACCAAGGAAGCTATGCCCTTACTATGGCCGGTAGTAAGGGGTCAAGTGCAAATACATAGGGACCCGATTATCACTTAATCTCCATCTCTCGCGATAAGCGTGAACCTATATATTTCCGAACAAGCAAGGAGAACCAGCTGGACTCACACAAGAATGCACAAGTAGATGTTTACTTGAACTACAAGAGTATAGAACTAAGTCCAAAAGTAGTGGACTAGCTCTTCATGAACCATGTAATTATGTGCTCACCAAATACAAGTACACGTATGCTATATTTGCAAATACAAATCAGTATAACAATGGCACATAATGTGTCCACGTAACACAATCAAGCCAAATTAGAGTCCATTAATAACCGACCCCAACCAAGTAGTAGGGTATGTCATTTTATATCACTTTGTCATATGCCATATTTGCACGTACATATTCATATAACCTTTAACACACTAATGTGTCTATCACGATACCCTTACTTTCAAGTAGAGCCCAACATCTTAGACTCTAAGCACGTAGTCGGATAGGTCGTATTGTACCTAGTCACAATCATATCTCGCGTATATGTATCGTTAATAATTGAATACATTTTCCAACACATATTGTGTTCTATAATCATTGTTTTATGAATTATCTTCATATTACACTAGTCCCTCTTTCTTTAGGAACTCATCTCAAGAACAAGATATCTTCTTTATACTTTATATACTTCATTGAGTATGTACATGATTAAAACCAATTACTAGCACATTAGTGCTTATTCCTAGCACTTTCAATACACACGTATTAGATTCAAGTATGTCTTAGAGTTGTTCATTCTCTATATAGTTCCACATTCCAATTCTTTGGTTATTCATACCAAGTATCAAGTAGTCAACAAGCCACATTCTATCAAGTAGCTATATGCAAGATTTGCACATACACACCAAGAATAGTTCTAACACGTTAGTGCTTGTTCATAGCACTTTCAAGTTCATTACCATACACATGTATTGGTTTCAAGTCATGAACAAGATTTTATCATCTTACATTCAAGTTCTCAATCCACTTCTATGGATGTTCAAGACATGTACAAGAATTAATTATCTTATACTCATGTTATTATTCCAATCTTTGGATATTCAAGTCATGTACAAGATTTAATTATCTTATACTTCAAGTTCAAGCTAAGTAGATGAGCTATACATCTCATACTTACAAGTTCTTAATCCTATATTTTGGGTGTTCAAGCTCAAGACATTGTTCTAGTGCCCCTAAGGTACACAAACATTGGAATCAAAACACATATAACACATTAGTGCTTGTTCTTAGCACTTTCAAGACAATTAAAAGAGTTCTTACTCTTAGGCTCAAATTCTCTATTCAAATCATTGAATAATCATGTTCAAGACTCACTTCTGATGCCCCTAAGGTATCACAACACTTGCTAGGACATCTTATACTAAGGCTATATGCCTTAGGAGGGATAAGCTTTCATTTCCTTTTAGGTTTAAAACACCTTTGTGAAACAGGGGACTTGGGCGGTCGCTCACTCCCCACCTGGGCTGTCGCCCAGAATAGGCCTTTGGAACATAATCGAACTGATCCTATGGGCGGTCGCCCATATCCCCTTTGGGCGGGCGCCCAAGGCCAAAATAAGCAAATTCCTAATTTCTTTCCCAAGCTTAGAATTCTCCGTCCCAAGCGTAGGAGTATACTTTTACTAATACTTAGGCAATACCCAGGACATACAAACAAGTTCCAAACATAACTTTCAAGTTTATTTCATTTCTTTTACCGTCCCACAAATAATAGAATAATTTTCCTTTATTCCATTTAAATATTTCACCGTCCCAAAAGTATAAGTATAATTTTCTAATATACTAACATAATCATTTAGGGATACTTCCATTCATTTCCCCATACCACAAATATTGGTACAATTTTTCTAATAATATTTAAATCAAGTTACTATTTTACCGTCTCACGAATAGGAGTATAATTTTCTTAACTTTTCCAAGTCATTCCATTCCCAGGTTCAAGCTTTTCATTCTTGTTTTTCATACGAATACTCCCTTTGTCCCAAATTTACAAGTATCACAAAATTCATTTAAATCACGAAATTAACAAGCACAAGTATCAAGAATAACATATAGGCATGTTATTACAAGCAAGAGGGAGCTAGTGACTTACCTACTCCAAAATTAAATTCACCCAAACTAATTTCTGTTCGGCAGGAAATGCTCTACTCACCGCCCTGATCATTTATGCGAAGTCGGATTTTCGAACAGAGGCACAATTAAGCGAGAGGGGTCGAGAATAGGGTAAACCCTAACTTCTGAGACGGAGAGAACGTACGAGAAGCAATTTGGGGGAAACTGAATCAGAGAAAGGCAAACACAAAGTTTTATACTTATGAAATTTCAAGAAATTGCAATTAAGCCCCTCAAGTTCCACTTTGATCATTTTAGCCCTTAAAGTTTCAATTTGAGCTTTTTAGCCCCTAAACTTTATTTTTCACAAATGACCCTAATGTTTCAACTTTGAACACTTAGGACCTAAACTTGCTCAATTAGTTAAATAATTAACTCAAATAAAATAGCATATAATTATGCAAGTCGAGAATTTAACAGGAATTAGGACGGGCGTTACATCCTCCCCTCCTTAAAGAAAATTCGTCCCCGAATTTTACTAATCGAGATTATAACACATATAAATAACAAATAGAACTCAAGAATAGAAAGAATATGGTATACCACACCATATTATCAATTACCTGCGAGTATTATTTTCACATAACCTTCTCGATACCGTGACTTTCCCATGAAACATTCACAAGAAGTATTCGTGCTCAAGACAAGAATCAAGTATCCATACAAGCAATTACCCATATACCAAGTAATTCGTGTGATGGAATTTCCACTAAATAGCAAGCTCATACAATAGCCACAAGGAAATCCACTTCACATGCTCGCAACATATGATCAAGAAGCAACCTCAGTTAAGTATCCAGAGTGCTCAGAAAAATTACCATAATCAAGATGTATCGATCATAACATCACAACACATAAAGTCAAGCAGATTTGATTAATCAATCCACTATAACCAATATCATCGGGACTTATCTATTAAATGATAATCCTTCCACGAAATCCATCGCAATATATTCATATATTCACAAATCTCGAAGGATTATAACAAATCAAACGATCTCTGATATTCTGCTTTCAAATAATCGCAATTCAAGGATTTAGTTGAATACTCAGAAATTTTCTCCCATTCAGTACCATCAATCATGAAATACAAGTCTTTATGTTCAATGAATCCGCTAATACAAAAGCCATAGGATCACAATCAGTTTCAAGTCATGAGTAGAATTATTCTATTCATAAAGATTCAATCTCCTCGAAGCATATACAAGTACGTTACCATTTTGAATTAACACACGTTTTATCTCTTGTTCGAGCTTCACTATGCATAATGAATTTATCATATCCACTATATTGGTGAAACTTGACATATATACAAGAAAATTGCAACACTGGTCATATCCTTCAAATAACCATCATACTAGTCGAATCCAGTAGGCAAGGTCAAATACTGAAGTTGTGATCATCCATCATTTCAATATTTAAAAATTGGCTTCACGTTTATCAATCCATCAGAATGTGTAGCTTTCTGTCTCAAATAGTTAATGATAGAGCTACCTTCGAAATTCATTAATGAATCTCTAACAAGATCAAGAAAATCTCAAGAATAATCGTACCTCGTTTGTTTCCACTTATATAGGTCAACAAAGATACTTACTCCAGGCATCCACTTCAAGGTAATAGATCCTCTATCTCTTGCTAGTTTTTGGAAACAATTGTTTCTCTCAAGAAATTTCAATACAATCAATTCTCAGTCTGCGACTTGGTATACACCAATTGGTCATTAATCAATTCATCGCAAAGAAATCAAATTATGGTTTGAAGATATCATTCATCAAATCCATCAATACTGCTAGATCACATATCAATCGAAATAGCATAATCATGAATTCATAACGAACATACCTGATATGAGAAGATGTCTTCAGTATATCCTCATAGTTGACTTTCCAAATAATGGTAGCCACTTATCAATCAAACACTGAATAGACCACTGATTAACTTCAGGGATCAAATAATTCATCCATACACGATAACAAGTACTGGTTCATTATAGTCACCTGGTTGAACTCTTTGCATTCAATATGAAATTGCAAAGTACCATATCTCCTCATGCCAATCAATACAGATACACCCCACGCAGATATACTAAGCTGGGTAAATCCTCTATCAAGAAATTTCTCAAGTTGAACCTTCAACACTTTTACTCAACCGATGTCATGAACATTAATTTAAATATCAACACTATATTTGTACCGTAGCAACTCAAGATAACTCAAGGTTCTCATCATGTATCATGTACTACTCAGTAGAAATTATATCTAAGATCTCACAAAGAATGATGTATCCATTCTTCAATTTTGGTGTAGACATTCTTCCGTCAACCACATATGATAAATATTCAGCACAACCTTGATAACCATTTTCGAGCTTTCAATACAGAACATGAATATTATACATAATTATATCATGCTCATATAAATAGTCAAGCATACTAGCACAGAAATATTCACCATCTATTATGGAAAACAAGAAAGGCCTAACACATAAAAAGCCAAGCCATATCACGTATCACATCAATGCCCCCATATAGGTAACATGACCAAGTTAACATATAACGTATAGGGTGTTATCACCCACACTTCTATCAAACTCTTACAAATAACGATATCAACCATGTAGTCTCTTACTAGAGAATACACTTTCACGTAAATCAAGAAATGAGGACAAGCATGCATATAGCACGAAACAATGTCCACTACACAAGATAGATACGCCTAAGTCTTTAAAGACTCGTGCTCTCGATTCTCAAACCATCTTATTCCAATTGGGATCAACACTATCAACACCAGTCCTATGCCTGGTATAACAACAAGTAACGAAGCACTCGGCGTCAAAACACACCCAAGACTAACCCAACCTAGGCCATAGACCCTATCCAGGCTTAGAACTAAACCATAGCTCTGATACCAAAACTGACACGCCCCCAGGTCCCGGGATCCGCTAATAGAACCTCGAACCTGGATGCGCGTGACTATCAAGAAACAAGAAACTGAATGACACCTGAATAACTCAACTGGTATCATATATATATACTCAAGAGGAACGAGCTAAGATAGCTCACAAACGAGTTCTATACAAAGAAATTTAAACCAAATGGTTGTACACAGCGGAAAACATGCCTAGCACATACGCTGGCATTACAAGAACACTATACAAGTCTACCCAATATACTGAGTCTAAACAACTGATACCAAATCGTCCTCACCAAAACTGGAAAGGATAACAATCCCCAACAAGAACAACCTGCCAAGTAGGCCCCTGCTAAGTCGAGCCTCACAACGTATTACCACTTGCTTTCCTGGGGGGGGCGGGAAACAAATAAACAAGGAACGGGGTGAGATAAATCTTAGTAAGTTACTAGATACAAGTACATAGCATGTTATCATGTAACCATGCAAATCAAAAAGATTATCAAGTAATCATGCTCAAGGTGTCATCAAGTAACAAGTATATGAGAGGCTAAGCCAACTCATCAAGTAGCTAACACATAAGGCTAAACTAACACGTTACAAAGGATATCCCAACCTTATTCCTCCTAAGTAAACCATTGTTGTCGTTGCTTATTGCAGTTGACAAATCACGATCAATCAAGTTGCTGCTGTGTAGTACACAAGAGGACCCGGTAACCAGTGTCACTCACAAGAACAAGATTCACGAGGTGTTCAAGAGTTTAGCATTCACTTAAGTCAGGCGTATTGCTCCAACCAAGGAAGCTATGCCCTTACTATGGCCGGTAGTAAGGGGTCAAGCGCAAATACATAGGGACCCAATTATCACTTAAGCCCCAGCTCTCGCGATAAGCGTGAACCTATATATTTCCGAACAAGCAAGGAGAACCAGCTGGACTCACACAAGACTGCACAAGTAGATGTTTACTTGAACTACAAGAGTATAGAACTAAGTCCAAAAGTAGTGGACTAGCTCTTCATGAACCATGTAATTATGTGCTCACCAAATACAAGTACACGTATGCTATATTTGCAAATACAAATCAGTATAACAATGGCACATAATGTGTCCACGTAACACAATCAATCCAAATTAGAGTCTATTAATAACCGACCCCAACCAAGTAGTAGGGTATGTCATTTTATATCACTTTGTCATATGCCATATTTGCACGTACATATTCATATAACCTTTAACACACTAATGTGTTTATCACGATACCCTTACTTTCAAGTAGAGCCCAACATCTTAGACTCTAAGCACGTAGTCGAATAGGTCGATTGTACCTAGTCACAATCATATCTCGCGTATATGTATCGTTAATAATTGAATACATTTTCCAACACATATTGTGTTCTATAATCATTGTTTTATGAATTATCTTCATATTACACTAGTCCCTCTTTCTTTAGGAACTCATCTCAAGAACAAGATATCTTCTTTATACTTTATATACTTCATTGAGTATGTACACGATTAAAACCAATTACTAGCACATTAGTGCTTATTCCTAGCACTTTCAATACACACGTATTAGATTCAAGTATGTCTTAGAGTTGTTCATTCTCTATATAGTTCCACAGTCCAATTCTTTGGTTATTCATACCAAGTATCAAGTAGTCAACAAGCCACATTCTATCAAGTAGCTATATGCAAGATTTGCACATACACACCAAGAATAGTTCTAACGTGTTAGTGCTTGTTCATAGCACTTTCAAGTTCATTACCATACACATGTATTGGTTTCAAGTCATGTACAAGATTTTATCATCTTACATTCAAGTTCTCAATCCACTTCTATGGATGTTCAAGACATGTACAAGAATTAATTATCTTATACTCAAGTTATTATTCCAATCTTTGGATATCCAAGTCATGTACAAGATTTAATTGTCTTATACTTCAAGTTCAAGCTAAGTAGATGAGTTATACATCTCATACTTACAAGTTCTTAATCCTATATTTTGGATGTTCAAGCTCAAGACATTGTTCTAGTGCCCCTAAGGTACACAAACAGTGGAATCAAAACACATATAATACATTAGTGCTTATTCTTAGCACTTTCAAGACAATTAAAAGAGTTCTTACTCTTAGGCTCAAATTCTCTATTCAAATCATTGAATAATCATGTTCAAGACTCACTTCTGATGCCCCTAAGGTATCACAACACTTGCTAGGACATCTTATACTAAGGCTATATGCCTTAGGAGGGATAAACTTTCATTTCCTTTTAGGTTTAAAACACCTTTGTGAAACAGGGGACTTGGGCGGTCGCCCAGAATAGGCCTTTGGAACATAATCGAACTGATCCTATGGGCGGTCGCCCATAGCCCCTTTGGGCGGGCGCCCAAGGCCAAAATCAGAAAATTCCTAATTTCTTTCCCAGGCTTAGAATTCTCCGTCCCAAGCGTAGGAGTATACTTTTACTAATACTTAGGCAATACCCAGGACATATAAACAAGTTCCAAACATAACTTCAAGTTTATTTCATTTCTTTTACCGTCCCACAAATAATAGAATAATATTCCTTTATTCCATTTAAATATTTCACCGTCCAAAAAGTATAAGTATAATTTTCTAATATACTAATATAATCATTTAGGGATACTTCCATTCATTTCCCCGTACCACAAATAATGGTACAACTTTTCTAATAATATTTAAATCAAGTTACTATTTTACCGTCTTACGAATAGGAGTATAATTTTCTTAACTTTTCCAAGTCATTCCATTCCCAGGTTCAAGCTTTTCATTCTTTTTTTTTCATACGAATACTCCCTTTGTCCCAAATTTACAAGTATCACAAAATTCATTTAAATCACGAAATTAACAAGCACAAGTATCAAGAATAACATATAGGCATGTTATTACAAGCAAGGGGGAGCTAGTGACTTACCTACTCCAAAATTAAATTCACCCAAACTAATTTCTATTCGGCAGGAAATGCTCTACTCACCGCCCTGATCATTTATGCGAAGTCGGATTTTCGAACAGAGGCATAATTAAGGGAGAGGAGTCGAGAATAGGGTAAACCCTAACTTCTGAGACGGAGAGAACGTACGAGAAGCAATTTGGGGGAAACTGAATCAGAGAAAGGCAAACACAAAGTTTTATCCTTATGAACTTTCAAGAAATTGCAATTAAGCCCCTCAAGTTCCACTTTGAGCATTTTAGCCCTTAAAGTTTCAATTTGAGCTTTTTAGCCCCTAAACTTTATTTTTCACAAATGACCCTAATGTTCCAACTTTGAACACTTAGGACCTAAACTTGCTCAATTAGTTAAATAATTAACTCAAATAAAATAGCATATAATTATGCAAGTCGAGAATTTAACAGGAATTAGGACGGGCGTTACACCATAGCCGAGCGTGTGTTCCCTTTCTTTGTTAATAAAAAATTTGATCTTTCTGAGTACCCCGAGATTGCGAACATCATGAATGATGAATTAACTAATAATGAATCTAATGAACTAGTTAATAACGATTTAAATAATGATGAAATAGACCACAAAAACACAACATACTTAAATGAACTTGCTCAACAGGTCCGTAGTCGTGGTGAAAATGGTCCAGGGGCTGACGAAAAATTGCATGTTGTTAATCTGGGTACCGACGAAGAGCCGAAAGAAACCAAGATCGGAAGCTTCTTCAAGGGGGAAGAGAAAGACAGATTGACGGTGCTGCTCAAAGAGTTCGTGGATATATTTGCATGGTCATACAAAGACATGCCGGGTTTAGACAAAAAAGTCACGGAGCACAGAATTTCGATCAGAGACGATGCTAAGTCGACAAAGCAGAAACTCAGAAAAATCAAGCCAGAATGGTCTCTACAAGTCAAGGAAGAGATAGAGAAGCTTCTCAGTGTGGGCTTCATAAAAGTTATTGAGTATTCGACATGGCTAGCCAATGTGGTCACAGTCTTAAAGGCTAATGGCAAGATTCGTGTTTGTGTGGACTTCTGGGATTTGAACAAAGATTCTCCAAAGGATAACTTTCCACTACCCAACATCGACATGCTAGTCGACTCCACTTCAGCTTACGAGGTTCGCTCATTTGTGGATGGTTTTGCTGGGTACAATCAGATTCTCATGGCTGAAGAGGATCAACACAAGACTGCTTTCACAAACACCGTGAGGCACCTTTTGCTACACAGTTATGCCGTTTGGGTTAAGGAACGCTGGGGCTACCTACCAAAGGGCCGTGACAGACTTGTTCCATGACATGATTCACAAAGAGACCAAGGTCTACGTGGACGACATGATCATCCACTCGAAAGGGACCGATGGTCAACATTTGATCGACCTCCGCAAATTATTTGTAAGGCTTTGACAACACAAAATGAGGCTCAATCCCGCAAAGTGCACTTTTGGGGTTATCCGAGGCAAGGTTCTCGGTTACATGGTCACAGAAAGGGGTATTGAAGCAGATCCCTCAAAAATCAAGGCAATCATTGACATGCCTCCCCCCAAGACACAGAAAAAGATCAAAGGTTTCATGGGCAGGCTTCAGTACATCAGTCGGTTTGTGCACCAGCTTACTTCTTTGTGTGAGCCAATCTTCAAGCTGCTCAAGAAGAATGTGGCTCTAGAATGGACCGAAGCTTGCCAAGAAGCCTTCGACCAAGTGAAGCATTACATGGCATGCCCTCCAGTCTTGGTTCCACCTCACAAGGAGAAGCCTCTCTTGCTTTACCTCATGGTGAATGATGAAGCCCTAGGGACTATGCTAGCACAAGAGCAACGAGACTCCACAAAGGAGAATTCCATTTATTTTGTCAGTCGCTGATTTCAAGGAGGCGAAAAGAACTACTCCGTCTTGGAAAAGTCATGTACAGCACTGGTTTGGGTCACTCAAAAGCTCAAACATTACATGGAAGCCTTTTTGATCAAGCTAGTAGCAAAAGTGGACCCGCTCCGCTACATCTTCGAGAAGCCTTTCATGTCGACAAGGATAGCCAAATGGTACTTCATTCTTGCCGGCTATGATATCACTTACGTCACACTCAAATCCATCAGGGGGAAAGTGTTCATTGATCAGCTTGCTGAATTTCCATGTGACGAAGTGAAGGGGGAGGACTTACAGATTCCTGACGAGCATTTGGTTTTCACTACAACCGAGGAAAATAAGTGGCAACTCTTTTTCGATGGCGCCGCCAATAAACATGGTTATGGGATAGGAATGTTGCTTATCGATCCAAATGACATCTACACCCCAATTGCCATCCGTCTTGAATTCGAAGCTACCAACAACATTGCCGAATATGAGGCATGCATAGCGGGGCTAGAAGCGTCCCTAGAAAGAAATGTCACAGAGCTAGAAGTATTCGGTGACTCCCTGCTCCTCATCAATCAAACATCGGGTAAATGGTGAATACAAGACCCGACCCTCCAATTGTATGGTCAACACCTCGAGGAATTGGTTGAACAGTTTCAAGACATCAAGTTCAATTATTTGCCAAGAGACAAGAACCGCTTTGCCGATGCTTTGGCTACTATAGCCTCACTGGTTGAGATTCCCAAAGGAAACATGGTTAAACCCTTCAAAATTTCAAGAAGGACCAGCCCGGCATACTGCATGAACATTGAGATCAATGAAGTCCAAGATTACCCCCCGTGGTACACTTACATCATGAATTTTCTCAGCAATGGGAAAACCCGAATAGCACTACAAAAGCTAGCCGCCCGATATGTATTGATTGGGAACCGAGTCTACAAGAGACATCATCAAGGGATCAATCTTCTGTGTGCAAATGAGTCCGAAGCTCAAGAAATCATGCACGAAGTCCACGAAGGCGAGTCTGGGCCTCACATGAATGGGATTATGTTAGCCAAGAAGATACTCTGTATTGGCTACTATTGGACTATAATGGAAAGAGACTGCATTGAGAAATTCAAGAAATGCGCCAAGTGCCAGTTCCATGCTAATCTGCAACATGCTCCACCTTCACAATTGTACAACATGACCACACCGTGGCCATTCTCTTGTTGGGGTATAGATATCATCGGCAAAGTCCATCCTATAGGAAGCAACGGACAGTCATTCATTTTAGTGGCCGTGGACTATTTCACAAAGTGGGTCGAAGGACAAGCTTACCGAGTCCTCAACGCCAAGAAGGTGGCCGAGTTCATGAAGAACAACATCATGTGCCGATATGGTATTCCTCACGAGATTATCTCTGACAATGGGTCTCACTTTGAGAAAGAAATGGATGCACTTTTGGTTAACTACAAAATTACCAAGCACAAGTCATCCCCGTACCGTCCCCAAGCCAATGGAGCGGTCGAAGCAGCAAATAAGACAATCGAGGTCATCATACGAAAAATGGCTTCAACAGGAAGGGATTGGCGCGAGAAATTACCACTAGCATTGTGGGGCTACCGCACATCAATACGATCAGCAACGGGAGAAACCCTGTACTCATTAGTTTATGGTTCTGAAGCCGTACTCCCGGTCGAACTCGATGTTCCTTCTCTACGGATCTTACTCGAGAACCAAGTCAATGAGGTTGATTAGATGCAAAGTCGGTACGAGCAACTAGCTCTACACGACGAAAAGAGGTTAAGAGCGTTTGAACGCACAAGGGCTTATCAACAAAGAATGGCAAGGGCTTTCAACAAGAAGGTGAAGCCTCAAAATATCAAAGTGGGAGATCTAGTCCTAAGACAACATCCTCCCAATGCCATGAATCCCCTTGGGAAGTGGGGACCCCGCTGGATCGGTCCTTACGTAGTCAAGAAGATATTAAGCGGCGGTGCAGTCCGACTCATAGACTTGGATGGTGATCAATTGCCAAAGGAGGTCAACTTCAACAAACTTAAGAAGTTCTATGCTTAATAAATGAAGACCTTTAAAAAAAAACGCTCGCTAGGTTGAAAACCTGTAAGGGCGGCCTAGGAAAAAATTAGAGCACGTGCAAAAAAGAAGCCCGCTAGATTGAAAACCCGAAAGGGCGGTCTAGGCAAAAAACAGGGTGCACATAAAAAAAATGGTCTTCATTTGTTTGAACTACGGAGACCTGAGCCTCTCTACGAGAGGAACGTAGGCAACCTTCAAGTGCGGTCTAAAACAATAATTTTTACCCAATCATGTTGTAACAAGATGCAATTTTTATTCAATCATTGAACTATTTTAACCATTACAACGGACGATGTTGTTCAAATATATGTTTAGGACATAGAATTGCTTAATCCCAATCATAGCTATCACTTAGGATCCCCCAATTTTATTAGATAAGGTACTCTTAGGATTCTTGGTGACCAGCACATGTGTATTCCAACTCTTCAAACAAGGCAAACCAGCAAGAGGAAGCAAATCAGCAGACCAGTAAACAAGTTGCCGATCAACTTACTAAAGAAGTTGCTGATCAACTTCATTCTGAACTTGCCGATAAAGAAAGACAGTCTGTACTGTCAGTCAGGTTACATCGTTTCATCTTAAAGTCAACCTTGCTGATTGTCCCTGTCCTTTCTTACTGTTTTATCAAAAAGTAGTTTACCTGCTCTGTAATGATTGCTGCGCCGTCTGACACATAGCTACTTTTAGCTATACTCTATCTCTACTTGCTTTTTGCAGGTAACCGGTTGAGACAAAGGGGTCTTTACCCATCAGAATTTTGCGAGCATACGTGTACCACATATCTTCGTCATTAATGCTAAAGATACCGCATTTAATGCTCCTCAACTACCCAGCTGGATATTCAAATTGCAAGCCTTCTTCTACAAGACTCAAGACATTCACTCCTCTTATAAATAGTGGACTTAGAGCATTGAAGAAGGTTGGTGAAAATAGAGCATTGAAGAGAGTTGAATGTTTTTGAGTATTCATTAAAGACTCAAACATTCTGTGTCCATATAATCATTAGATCATTTAATAGGACATACACTTGTGCACCAACTCAAACAACATTGTTAGTATTGTTGACAGTGGTGCCCTAGGCACGTTTAATAAACGTTGTAATTGTTATCATTTATTTCATATCAATAAAGAGATGTTTTGATTATTATTGTTGTTCATGTTTACTTATAATAATCTCCGTCCCTAGTACTTGTTAAGCACTAGTATAAAGGCTAAATGATCATGGGATGATCATGTTAGATTTATGGGTACTTGTTTGGAACAAGGTACTGGACATGACCCGCCGTATGAGATTTATGTCATGGTCTATGTCATACATATATCTCATATTAGTTATGTCATTTGAATCCTTAGACATGAAGTTATTATAGTCTTCCACTTGATGAACATTGTGTTTGACATATTCAAACGCTACCTTAACACGGTAGTTATAAAGGGTATGATTGGCATAATCGGATTCCCGTTGGGAAGAATAATAAGCTAAATGGATTTGTCCCTCCACGGAGAGATGTCAAGCTTGGGCCCCTCGAAGGAATGATGTTGATGAAATGTTCGGCCGGACTCAAATTGATTGATTGGATCAATAGCATTTGAATTATCAACATATTCGGAATCGAGAAAGCATTGAACAAGACAAGTTGACTGTTTGACCATGACTTGTATTCAATGACATCGTGGACAAAAGGATTATGACATATTCTAAAGGAATGCGAACTTGTATCTAGTTATACTATATGGGTAGGTATGACGGTTTGCTAGAACCTAATCATATCATATGGGATCATGTTTGAGCCCATTGCCAACTTAGTATAATCCTAGAGGGTCACACACAATAGAACGAATCTTAAATAAGAGGACTATATTGGAATTTAGGGTCGAAGGACCTCAAAGGAATTTTTGGAAAGAATCTGGGCTTCCTGGTCAACCAAGCGGGCGCTTGGGTTGGACCAGGCGGGCGCCTGAATAAGTCCGAAAAAGGTCTAGACCTTCTGATCAAATGAGCGGGCGCCTGGGTTGGACCAGGCGGGCGCCCGGTATGGCGGCAGAAAATTCCTAATTCGATTAGGAAAGGTTTTTGGCACAAGTTACCTATTTGGAATAGGTCTTAATTGTGTATAAAAACCCCAATTCGGCCAGACCATACTAACAAGTGATTTTGTGAGTCTCAAAGAGTTTGAGAGATATTTTATTTTGTTCTAAGATATCCTTGATTGAGGAACAAAATAATTCACAAATAAATTCCATATAGTTCTTTATTAAATTGTGAAAGTGTGTTTCATAATTATTGGTCTAGCAACCAAGATCAAGGAGCCTCTTGATATTCGTTCGAAGTGTGGACACCGCTAGAGGGTGAATTTTATCATCTACAAAGTTTGTGATTTTGTCCGTGATAAAGTTTCAAGTTTCTCCACCAAGACCAAAGAAAACTTTGATAGTCATCAAGGGTTAGTTTATCCTTTTATTCATGTTGTTGTATTTGATTTAATCATATGAATGGATCCATGGCTTTGGGTTTCTTAAAATTTTAAATGCTATCTTCCGCTGCGCATGTTACTCGGAAACCCAACAGTGGTATCAGAGCCCCGTTCATGTTGATTAATTCAATACTTGGATCATGTTTTGTGTATATAAATTGTTCATGTGCCTAGCATGATATGAATATTGGATTATATGATGTTTATGTGTTATGTGATTTTATGTGGTTTATTGCTTTAACTTTAATCGCACGATTCAATCGCAATAAAATTATGGTGGATTCTGAATTATTTTGATTATTAATTTTTTGATTGGATCAAAGTTTTAATAATGGGGGAAAAATAATTTTGAGACAAAATTTTCGAACTTTTAAAATTCTGTACCATTCTGACCATTCAGGCGCTCGCTCACTGAAGACCGGGCGGGCTCGCTGGTCATAATTTGTTCTGATTTTGGTTAAAATCTGAATATGGAATTTTCGATAAATTCGACAAAACCAGTAACAGAACCAGTCCAGACTTGCTGATCTGGAATGGGTTTTGGGTAGTTGGTTTGTGTGTGGATTTTGGGGTTTGATTTTCCTATTTGTTTTAGTCTTGTGATTCCTAGATTGGTTCAAGTTTTGGATGGCTAATCTGCGTTCATCGAGATTGTGTTTCCCAAAATTGATCGCAATCAAAGTTTCAAAGATAAAATGAAGTTAGAATTATGAAGAGTTCATAATTGCTAAAATTGAGAAACAAAGTTCTTGATTCAATGATTGGAGATCCATATGGAATTGTGAATGCAATTGGCCTACGTTCATCGAGACCATCTATTGCTTAGTTTCGGCCACATGGACTACTTTCTTGGTTTCTTGAATTAGTGCGGGATTGTGGTTGCCTAATGGCTTAGTTCGACCGCACTTCTTGTTGTCTTGATTTGGAGATAATAACTAAAGTTGAAATAGTCTCATCCTCATAATTATAGAGAAACTAATGACACATAAATATCATGCTTAAATTAATGGGATTAATTTAGTGGCTAAACTTGATGTGTAACATGTTTATATTATGTGCTCATAAATGTGTTATATGCTATTTGTGATGAACCTTCAAAGAAAGTTTTAAGTCCTTCTTTGCCATCCCATGATTAAGACACTTGTTTATACATGTGTAATCTTGATGTGGGTTCGCCTCCGCGAGGTGCATTAACCTTATTCATGTATGAGCAAGATGAGGTTCATTAATTTAATGTGGGCTTGCCTCCGTAAGGTGCATTAAATTGAATGGTTTCTATGCGTTTAAAATGGTTGTACTTAATTGGGCGTCAAAACAGTTTTGGGCCTAGGCAAAAGATGAGATTAAACATGCTTTTTGAAATTGGATTTCTCAAAGAATCTCATAAAAGGATCTAATAATCATATGGGATATGATTGACATGATTGTCTACCTAATTAATTTATTTTTGAGCGGTCCGCCTCCGTGGAGTCTAAAGTTAAATTAAAGTTGGATCTTAGCCCAATTAAATTATATTATACATTGGATGTATATGAAGGTTATATAATTTAGTGGGAGTATTTTGTTTGAAAAATACATTATTTATCTCTTTAAATGAAAACCGGTACTATTAAATTTTGGAAATTTTGCATATTTGTAGATAATGACTAATAACACTCAATCAATGTCGTTGCGATCGATCCTTGAGAAGGATAAGCTCGAAGAGAATGGTACTAACTTTATGGATTGGATCCGTAGCATAAGAATCGTTCTTAGGCAAGAAGATAAGTTGTACATTCTCGATGGGCCTCTCCCTGCTGAACCACTGCCTACTGCCCCTAGGGCAGAAAGAGACGCTCATAAGAAACATCGTAATGATTCAAGAGATGTAAGTTGTCTCATGCTTGCTGCCATGTGCTCAAAACTCCAACAAAGTTTGGAACATTTGAAAGCCTATGAGATAGGCGTGGAGTTGAGAACCGTGTTTCAAGAGCAAGCTAGGCAAGAGAGGTACAAGACCATTGTTGCATTCACTACTTGTAAAATGAATGAAGGGCAACAAGTGAGTCCTCACTTTCTTAAAATGAAAGGTTATGTAGAGCACCTTGAGAAACTTGGCTATCCAATCCATTGGAGCTAGCCACGGATCTCATTCTTAATTCATTGCTTAAAAGTTATAATCAGTTTGTGATGAATTATAACATGCATGGAATGGATAAGAATCTCTCTGAGTTGCATGGGATGCTCAAAACTGCAGAGATGAAAATTGTGGAGAAAGGTTCTCCCGTGCTCTTGGTTCATGATGGGAAGAAGGCTAGTGCCAAAGGAAAGGGTAAGAAAGTTGTCAAACTCAAAATAAGCAAGGCAAAGGTTGCCAAGGCTTCTGAGGCAAAAACCCGATTCACAAAAGGATGCAATCTGTTTCCATTGTCAAGAAATTGGTCATTGGAAACGTAATTGCAAAGCTTTCTTGGAAGAGCAAAAGAAGAAGAAGGGCAGCAAGGCTGCGTCGACTTCAGGTATCTATATGATAGATATTCTCCTTTCTACCACTGATTCTTGGGTATTGGATACCGGATGTGGTTCTCACATTTGTCTAAATGTGCAGGGACTAAAGAATAGGAGACTGCTTAAAGAAGGTGAAGTAGATCTACGCGTGGGGAATGGAGCAAGAGTTGCTGCATTAGCCGTATGGACTTATGAAGTCGCTTTACCTTCCGGATTAATTCTTGTTTTGAACAATTGTTATTATGTTCCGGATTTAAGCAGAAATATTATTTCAATTTCTTGTTTGGATAATGAAAGTTTTAAGTTTCTTATTGAGAATAAGAAATTTTCTATTTATTTAAATGATGTGCTTTATGGTATTGCTAATTCATTTAATGGCCTTTATATCTTGGATGTCAAGAATGAAAATAATGACAATGTCTATCATGTAAATAAAAAATCTAAACCTAATGATGTAAATCATACTTATTTGTGGCATTGCCGTCTTGGTCATATTAATGAGAAGCGTATCTCAAAACTCCATGGGGACGGACTTTTGGGTTCATGTGGCTTAGAGTCATATGATACTTGTGAGTCGTGTCTTCTTGGAAAAATGACTAAGACACCTTTTACCAAGTTGGGTGAAAGGGCAAGCGACTTATTGGGGTTGATACATTCCGATGTATGCGGACCATTAAGTAGCAATGCTAGGGGAGGATTTCAATACTTCATAACCTTCACTGATGATTATAGTAGATTTGGGTATGTTTACCTAATGAAACATAAAGTGAAACATTTGAGATATTTAGAATATTTCAAAATGAAGTAGAAAAACAACTTGGCAAAAGTATTAAGGCACTTCGATCGGATCGAGGTGGAGAATACTTGAGTCAAGAATTTGATGATCATCTAAAGAATTGTGGAATAGTTTCACAATTAACTCCACCCGGAAGGCCACAATGGAATGGTGTGTCCGAGAGGAGAAATCGTACTTTGTTAGACATGGTTCGATCAATGATGAGTCAAGTTGATCTTCCAATATCCTTTTGGGGTTACGCCCTAGAAACCGCTGCTTTCACACTAAATCGTGTTCCAACTAAATCTGTTCAAAAAACTCCATATGAGATCTGGAGCGGAAAGAAGCCTTGTCTGTCTTTCATGAAGATTTGGGGTTGCGAAGCTTTTGTCAAAAGACTTGTCTCAGACAAACTTGCACACATATCTGATAAATGTATTTTCGTGGGATATCCTAAGGAAACTAGAGGATATTACTTTTACAACCGTGAGGACAACAAAGTGTTTGTTGCCCGAACTGGTGTCTTTCTAGAGAAAGAGTTTCTCTCCAAAGAAATCAGAGGGAGTAAAATAAATCTTGAAGAAATTCGAGACCCAGAAAATAACATTGAACCAATAGTGGAACAAGAACAAGAACCACAAGGAGTTGTGGAACCTGTTCAAAATACACAAGCAACTCGCAGATCTGGTAGGTTACTATCCGAGCCCGAGAGATATGGATTTCTCGTAACGGATAGTAATGAGGTAGAAATCATTGAGAATGATGAACCGTCAACCTACCAAGAGGCGATGTCTTCTCCTGATTCGGACAAGTGGCTTGGAGCCATGGAATCCGAATTGCAATCCATGCAAGACAATCAAGTTTGGAATTTGATTTATGCGCCCGAAGGTGTAAAAACCAATAGGATGAAAATGGGTCTTCAAGAAGAAGACTGACATGGATGGGAAGGTGCATACTTATAAAGCTAGGCTTGTAGCGAAAGGTTATAGGCAAGTTCTTGGTATTGACTATGATGAAACCTTTTCACCCGTAGCAATGATCAAGTTTATAAGAATTTTGCTTGCCATTGCCGCATATCATGACTATGAAATATGGCAAATGGACGTCAAAACCGCTTTCCTAAATGGAAAACTTCAAGAGGATGTGTATATGACACAACCAGAAGGTTTTGAACAAGATTCTAAAGTATGCAAATTGCAGAGATCCATCTATGGATTGAAGCAAGCTTCTAGGAGTTGGAATCTCCGTTTTGATGAATCGGTCAAAGAGTTTGGTTTCATCAAGAACGAAGATGAGCCTTGTGTATACAAGAAGATTAGTGGGAGCATAGTGATATTCCTTATTTTATACGTGGATGACATATTACTCATTGGAAACGACATTCCTACACTTCAGTCTGTGAAGAGTTGGTTAGGGAAGTGCTTTGCAACGAAAGATATGGGTGAAGCCGCATATATACTTGGTATTAAGATCTATAGAGATAGATCAAGGAGGCTACTTGGTTTAAGCCAAAGTACATACATTGACAAGGTCATTAGAAGATTCTGTATGGAAAATTCTAAGAGAGGCACCTTGCCCGTGTTACATGGAGTTTCTCTAAGCAAGACTCAATGTCCTAAGACAAACGATGAATGATGTTCCATATGCTTCGGAAATTGGGTCCATCATGTATGCCATGATTTGTACTAGACAGGATGTATCTTATGCTCTGAGCATAACAAGTAGATACCAATCCGACCCTGGCGAAAATTACTGGATAGCTGTAAAAGCGATTCTTAAGTACTTGAGAAGAACTAAAGACTCGTTTTTGGTCTATGGAGGAATGGAAGATGATCTCATTGTAAATGCTTACACGGATGCAAGCTTCCAAACCGACAAAGATGATAGCCGATTGCAATCGGGTTTTGTGTTTATGTTAAATGGTGGAGCTGTAAGCTGGAAGAGTTCCAAGCAAAGTACAACCACTGATTCTACAACAGAAGCTGAGTATATTGCTGCATCGGATGCTGCAAAGGAAGCTGTTTGGATTAAGAAGTTCATCACTGAACTTGAAGTGGTTCCTAGTATTGCTAATCCAATAGACCTTTATTGCGATAATAATGGTTCTATTGCTCAAGCAAAGGAACCAAGAGCACATCAGAAATCCAAACACATACTTAGGCGTTTTCATATCATTCGAGAGATCATAGATAGGGGAGACGTAAATATATGCAGAGTACATACTGATGACAATGTTGCGGACCCGCTAACAAAGGGACTTCCACAAGCTAAACATGATGGTCATGTTAGGTCCATGGGTATTAGATACATGGGAGATTGGGCCTAGGGCAAGTGGGAGATTGTTGACAGTGGTGCCCTAGGCACGTTTAATAAACGTTGTAATTGTTATCATTTATTTCATATCAATAAAGAGATGTTTTGATTATTTTTGTTGTTCATGTTTACTTATAATAATCTCCGTCCCTAGTACTTGTTAAGCACTAGTATAAAGGCTAAATGATCATGGGATGATCATGTTTGATTTATGGGTACTTGTTTGGAACAAGGTACTGGACATGACCCGCCGTATGAGATTTATGTCGTGGTCTATGTCGTACATATATCTCATATTAGTTATGTCATTTGAATCCTTAGACATGAAGTTATTATAGTCTTCCATTTGATGAACATTGGGTTTGACATATTCAAACGCTACCTTAACACGGTAGTTAAAAAGGGTATGATTGGCATAATCGGATTCCCGTTGGGAAGAATAATAAGCTAAATGGATTTGTCCCTCCACGGAGAGATGTCAAGCTTGGGCCCCTCGAAGGAATGATGTTGATGAAATGTTCGGCCGGACTTAAATGGATTGATTGGATCAATAGCATTTGAATTATCAACATATTCGGAATCGAGAAAGCATTGAACAAGACAAGTTGACTGTTTGACCATGACTTGTGTTCAATGACATCGTGGACAAAAGGATTATGACATATTCTAAAGGAATGCGAACTTGTATCTAGTTATACTATTTGGGTAGGTATGACGGTTTGCTAGAACCTAATTATATTTTATGGGATCATGTTTGAGCCCATTGCCAACTTAGTATAATCCTAGAGGGTCACACACAATAGAACGAATCTTAAATAAGAGGACTATATTGGAATTTAGGGTCGAAGGACCTCAAAGGAATTTCTGGAAAGAATCTGGGCTTCCTGGTCAACCACAAGCGGGCGCTTGGGTTGGACCAGGCGGGCGCCTGAATAAGTCCAAAAAAGGTCTAGACCTTCTGATCAAATGAGCGGGCGCCTGGGTTGGACCAGGCGGGCGCCCGGTATGGAGGCAGAAAATTCCTAATTCGATAGGAAAGGTTTTTGGCACAAGTTACCTAATTGGAATAGGTCTTAATTGTGTATAAAAACCCCAATTCGTCCAGACCATACTAACAAGTGATTTTGTGAGTCTCAAAGAGTTTGAGAGAGATTTTATTTTGTTCTAAGATATCCTTGATTGAGGAACAAAATAATTCACAAATAAATTCCATATAGTTCTTTATTAAATTGTGAAAGTGTGTTTCATAATTATTGGTCTAGCAACCAAGATCAAGGAGCCTCTTGATATTCGTTCGAAGTGTGGACACCGCTAGAGGGTGAATTTTATCATCTACAAATTTTGTGATTTTGTCCGTGATAAAGCTTCAAGTTTCTCCACCAAGACCAAAGAAAACTTTGATAGTCATCAAGGGTTAGTTTATCCTTTTATTCATGTTGTTGGATTTGATTTAATCATATGAACGGATCCATGGCTTTGGGTTTCTTAAAATTTTAAATGCTATCTTCCGCTGCGCATGTTACTCGGAAACCCAACAAGTATTCCCGAACTAGATCATATAAGGAATACGTTGTTTAAGTTATTCACACACCCACCTGAGTGAGATAAGTTCTCTTGAACTTGCCGCTCAAATACACTTGGTCAGAATTGTTTTACGATCCATTAGAAATCTCTAGAACTTAGTCTTTGTATACCGGCAAAGCCGTGCTTGTAATAGACTAGAGATATTTAATAGTACTCTTAACCCAAATCCGAGTTCTGACCAAACTTGGTAGAGGACGTAGCAGTATTTACACTGTGAACCTCTCCAAATCCCTGTGTCTCTGTTGCTTACCTTATCATTGCCGGTTGGAATTCTATCACGGCAGATTGCATATGTTCTTACTGATTCATTGTAATTTCCATTGACCAATCTCTTGAAACTGCATTGAACTTTTAGAAACAACTTTGTGTCTAAACTAAGCTCTGAAAATCTTTTATACACTGATTTATGTGAGTTCAAACTAAGTCATATTTTACCCGCTGCGCTTACTGATAATAGTTTGCAAACTGATAAGTGACTTTGCATTTAAAAGTGTTTCTTTATAAAAGTTTTAAAAAGGCTATTCACCCCCCCCCCCCTCTAGCCTATTTTCCTACCAATTGGGCCTAACAATTGGTATCAGAGCTTGGAATTTTGAAAGAAATTTCCAAGCTTTGCAGCTTGTATTGCCGATACCATGGCAGGAAAAATCATGCAGTCATTTAACATCACTACCATACCGTTGTTGAATGTCAACGAGTTTGGTGTCTGGAAATCTCGTATGATAAAGTATATGAACTCAATCGATGATCGGTTGATGAAGGTCATAGAAGGTGGTCCAATCATTCCTTTAAAAGTCTCAACCACCTATAGACCTATTCCCTCCACTCCGCTGACACAACATGCTGATCGTGACACTGAACAAGAAACCCATGTTCAGATTGAAGAAACTTGGTCGAGAAACCAAGAGAGGAATGGACTGAGGACAACAAACTTTCAGCTGCCCTAGATGGAAAAGCATGCCACATTATTTCTTGTGGTTTGGACGACAAGCAATATAAACTCATTGACTTGTGCTCCACGGCTCAAGAATGCTGGAACAAGCTCCTTGCATACTTTGAAGGTGATGAGCAGGTAAAGGACAACAACTCTACGATTTTATTGCTGAGTTTGAATCCTTCAAGAAACAAGATGGTGAATCACTAAGGAGTGCCTACGACAGATTCTGCGAGGTAAGTAATTTATGTGCTTCATTAGGAAAGATTTATACTATGAAAGACCTGAATATTCGTTTTCTAAGTTCTTTGGGGAATGAGTATCATACCAAGGTCACCGCTGTTAGAGAAGTGAGAGACTTGAACAAGACTTCTATTCAGAATCTTGTATCTAGTCTATTTCTGTATGAGAGAGAACTGCAAAAACTTAACGTTCTCGATAAAATTTTCAAAAACTTGTCTCTATCAGCTCAGTCACAGATATCCTTCCCTTCAAAACAATTCCCTCCTATAGATCCCCCTATACCCTGCAGCTCCAAAACCCCTGAAACTACCTCAGAACAGCTTATGGAAGAAGACGAAGCTCCAAAACACCCTGAAAACTACCTCAGAACAGCTTATGGAAGAAGACGAATTTGCCGCCTTTCGCTAGGAACTACAAAAGGTTTAAAAG